>CM032449.1:144044140-144302191 GCA_019049505.1 Pachyrhynchus sulphureomaculatus | reverse complement strand
GTTCATATTATAACATTAATTTTTTTTCTTTTCCTATATATGTTCAGCTATTTTTTTCTTTTTTCTAGTTTAAAACGAAGTCACATTTGTGACTAATCTTGGGTGATAGAAAAAAAACGGAGGGTCAATATGGATTCAGCACTAAAAAAACCATATTAACGTTAAAAAAGCTTCAAAATTTTTTTTTTTGTTGGCCTGTGAAATCTTCGGATAGTAACGCAAACATTTCATGCGTAAGTTTGCGAGTGTTTTAATTCAATTTAGTAATACATTGTTTTTTTTGATGTAAATGGCTGCGTGTGGCGCTGTTGCTATAAAAACCCCGCGATTTTTTAATGGTAAAGCTATAAAAAAATCTAAAAGTTAGATTCATTCTATGATAAAATCGGACAGTACAAAAGGTATTATTTTCATTATTTCATGGGTAATTGTTGTGTATAGGTAGGGGTAGTTGCTACAATTAATTAATCCGTCGAATTACATTAATATCCTAAAACTATAATATAATCAGGAATTTGCTCCTTTAAAAAAAAGTTTGATTTTTAATTTATAATTTAAACAAAAAGAACTTTATGTGGCAACTGCGTTGCAGTTTTTTTTTTTTTACTGTGATGTGTGGTGGTTCAATACCGGTGATCCGATACCATAACATGGGAAAATGAAGATATTAATAGAAAAGAACTGGCTATTGGTTTTAATTCCCTCTAAAACCTGTCATAAAAATGAAACATATTAATCTTTAGTATCCTTCTCATTAAAAAAAGCCGATTAGGCAGTGGTGTTGCAAAACCTGCCGTCATGTATAACGGTTACCCAACCTAACATCCTGTATCGAAAATGTGTTACGGACATTAAATATCATAACCTTACTCAATGGTATCGAAACGGTAGTATTTAAAACGCTCCTAATTTTAGAATTGATGAACTTAATGTCCGCCGATGAGTGTATAAACATAGAAAATCTTCAGTATCTTGTACGACGGTAAGTTGAATGTAATTTTAAGACAGATCCATGCTATAAATAACGTCCGTAGGACAGATCTAAATTTAAGACCGGATGTGCTAGAGATGGTCGTACATTAAACCACTTAATAAGATTTTGCGGAATATGGGGACTGATGGTTCTTATACAGAAACGTATTATTTAAAATTTGTACTCAACTAAGAGTAAATTATTCGGGACGAAAAGAATATTAATTATAATTTTTGGTATACTATTTATGTAGGTTTTTTACAAGGTCCCTCATGAGATTTCGGACAGTGATATTTGCTATCACCCTAATGAATTTCATCCATTTTGTTTTAAATTTTCTATATTCAAGACGTTCTCCCTGCTTACTTACCTCCTAACTTCTTTGTAATAAAGCTTTCAGCTTGAAAAAAACATTTGGTGGATCTGCAGCTTTAGTCACGAAATTCGCTTTGTTTTCCGATATCAATTATCAATTTGACTGTGGCTTAGAAGTAATAAGTCGATGTTAAATCAGGCTAAAATAATGATGGCATGTTGTAGAAACACCTCGCTGCTAACTATACCCATTATTACGCTTCGCATTTCACAACGATGGCACATTGCTTACAACCCTAGATATTGTAATGGGGGCATCTGATGCAAAGAGAATATCTCCTTTAAATGCAGTATCGGAATGTCTAAAACTCAACTACGTCGTCCAAAATCATCCCCCTTTTTTAACTTTCTGGGTCATTTTCTAACGATTTCCTGCTAGATGAATAAAACATTTTGCTTTCTAGAAATTTTAAAGTTAGCTGTTTGCTTTTGACCTTTTTACCATACTGGGTGTGGTCTTCATTTCACAATCTTCTGCTGAAACTTCAAATAGCGAGGACCATATTTTGCCGCAGCACGACGTATCCTGTTAGATGTTAGATAGTTTGTAAATAGCGGACAGTAGATCTTGAAATTTGTAACTTCATAACTGGCGTATTTGAATTTTGAGGTCTTTTCTTAATTCATTTTTAAGCGTAATTGACAAACCATTCCAACAATCAATAATAACTGTCCAAATTCTCGACAATTGACATTTCTAAATAAATCAGAATCAAGGCAAATGATTTCCATGGATTTTTTGCGCACATTTTAATTTTATGAATTATTTTCTGAGCAATCTTTATTAAACACAGGCGATAATATTGTTTACGAATGTTTTATGATCAGTAAGATGTAAAACATGTTAGTGATTAGAGAATAATGTAGGAATTAATGAATTACTTTTTATCCAAGAACGTACTTTCTTTCTGATGATTTTCTCTCTCTCTCTCTCTTTGTGTTAATTGGCTGTAGCGATCTTTAATGTTGAATGATGTGAGT
This sequence comes from Pachyrhynchus sulphureomaculatus, assembly GCA_019049505.1. Taxonomy (NCBI): domain Eukaryota; kingdom Metazoa; phylum Arthropoda; class Insecta; order Coleoptera; family Curculionidae; genus Pachyrhynchus; species Pachyrhynchus sulphureomaculatus. Next base: position 144,299,862 of record CM032449.1, on the reverse strand, counting down.
TATTAATGAGTAAGTTAAGATTCATTTTACCAAAATCTGTACAATAATTCGAAAGTTAAGTCAGCAGCATTAAGGTTGGTAAATTTTCAAATGGTTGCAACTTCTTATATCTCTACAGCGAGACATTCTTGTTCATGTCTTCACCAGGTTTTCTTTTTATCTTGTGAATTCTTTCTTCCCCTATTATTTATTTATATTCGTTTAGCCTTGGTAAAACAGTAGGTTATATAAAAAAGGAATATGACTTTCTTGCGGCTCTTTTTAGCCCTTATCAAAGTAACGAGTACTAACGTAGAGAGTACAGTTCAAATGACAATCTTTAAAACTGCAAAAAAGTAGCCTTGCAGTTTCATTTTAATATTAATTGTGTAAAGAACTCTTTCAATTGGTGGTTGATAAGGTTGATTTTCTGGCTTGATCTTCGCGTGGTAATGAGAGGAGTGTCTCTTGGTGAAAAATGCAATTTTACCAACTGCTTATGAGAAGGTTAAATTAAACGTCAAGGAATCGAAAGGCAAAGTCTAAAATCTCTGTTCGTGCTTGCTACTTTTCTGCACATGGCAAAATCTTCGAAAATTAAGTCTGATGTAGTAAGTAGTGAGGTCGGAAGTAGGTTAAACAAAAGGTCTTACGCGATAGATATTTCTTTAGGAGGGCCCTTTCACATATTTCACGGGAATGGTAGTGACCAAAATTAGCAAATTCTAAATATCCATAATATTCGGAGATTCTGGGTAGATACCACCAAATTGAAGAATCTGTGGTTGTTGGTGCTCTGACTAAGTACAAGTGTGTATGTGAGTTTTTTTTTATGGGTCTAGCACACGTGCTGCAGTGAAGTCCCTAAAGCGCTCCAGGAGAGGCATCAGTGCGGAAAAAAGCGATTCACGTTGTTCTTGAATCGCTGTAAATTGTACTCGGTGGGAAACACACAGCGCTAGGCAAATTATTCCAAAGGGATGACGTTCTCCATATAAAAGATTGCTTGAAAAGCGTTGTACCCGGAGTAACAAGCTGAATCTCATACGGATGTGAAGCACCAGCGCGACGTGTGTTTCTAACATGCACTGCTTTGGGAGGAATTAAGCGGGCTACATTCTTCGAACACTTTCCATGAAAATACTTGTAGAACAGACTCAAGTCGCCAACCGTTCTTCGATGTTCCAGCGAATCAAGGCCGCCGGTCAATTGCGGGTCCCCAATCAGACAGACCGCTCTTCTCTGAACAGAATCCAACAAATGCAGTGTATGTTTGGGAGCGGAGCCCCAAACGTGGGAGCAGTATTCCATAGTTGGTCGAATTTGGGCTTTGTAAAGAATTAACAGTTGTTGTGGGGTGTAAAGCTTTCTAGTTCTAAATAATATTCCCAACTTTTGAGAGCTCTCTCCTTGCTATGCCTGCAACATGTTCATGCCAGGACATATTTGCTCCCAAACTAACGCCCAACAAATTGAGCGACGATGCCAGGAGAATGGAGTGCCCCGACATAACTATGTCGGGTTCAGCAACGTTAACTTTTTTAGAAAAAAACTGCCGCCTGGGTTTTTGTAGCGTTAAATTCCACTGGGTTACTGTCACCCCAAGATAGAATTTCTTCCAGGTCTTTGTTAAGTTGAACGACCTCCTGCTGTCTGCGGATATTCGCCTGAGCAGCCGATGCCCCGAGCTTTCAAGGTGAATGAAGAGACAAAGCGTACTGTCATCTGCAAAGCTGTAGATTGGATTCCCAGTCTTTTCCAGCAGATCGTTAATGTAAATGAGAAAGAGAGAGTAGGAGACAGTATGGAGCCCTGGGGCACACCGGCTGGAGTATTGTTTCAAATTTTGGATGGTTGTAGCTTCTACTTGATGGAAATTCATTTTAAATATATAATAAAAGACTGTTTTTTAGTCAATTTCCACTGGTTTTATTTAAATTGCGATGACGCGTTTCGCTGTCGATGCAGCTACTTCAGATCTACATTTTACACTGTCAAGTTAGGTTTAATGTTCACAATTTTATATAATTTCTTAATTATAATATTACACCTAATTAAATTACATTGATAGTATTGGAAAACCCACACAGATTTGAAATTAGGAGAATAAATTCAATAATGATGAATTGCTTAAATCTACCTGGTCGTTGAGTAAAGTACCTGTAGTCCTTAATCGATTTATTTGCATTGTCTCTAAAAGATTTAGTTTTAAACCTTTTTGTTGGGTGTGTAAAATTTTGAAATTCTTGTTAAATGTGTGATTTTCTGTTTAAAAGACGATTAGCATATGTTGAATTAGATTTTCTGTGGATGAAACTTTTTTCGTGTTCTGTAATTCTTTATCTAAAATGTACGTCCAGTTTGTCCTATGTATGTTTTAGGACATGACCCACATGTTAATTGATAAACCCCTGATTTATTGTCTTTATTGATTTGTGGTTTGTAGTTTTTAAGATATTTCCCTATAGTATTGTCAGTCTTGTAAGCTATGTTGATATTTTTTTGATTTAAAAATTTCCCCAGTTTTTCCGTTGGTTTGCCGAAATAGGTTAAGCATTTAAAAGTGGTATTTCTGTCCTTAAACGTGGGTATATTTCTGAGATTGCCTTGTTTCTATGTTTTTCCTAACGATACTATTGATTAAAGTAACTGAATAACCGTTGTTAACGGCTACTTGTTTTATGTAGTTTATTTCTTTAGTAAAATCGCAATTTAAATAAACCAGTGGAAATTGACTAAAAACAGTCTTTTATTATGTATTGTTTCAAATAAAAATAAAAGTATTTACCCAAAAAAAATAGAGAAAAAATAAACTTCAGCTATACTATCTTTTGCTAATTATGTTCAACTCTAATTCTTTTACATGTAAACAACCCTAAACCGACCCTGATGACGCCCGCACCAAAGTTCCACCATTCGATGCTTAGAATAATCTTAAGAATTCGGCCGAACGTTGCATATATATCAAAATTTTCTCAATCTGTGAATGAACTTTGGCAAGGTGTTCTTCCGGGTGCAACAGTAGCATGTTAGGTTATGAATGAATATCTTGAGACATATTTAGAAGCTGAAAAAGATTGCATTCCATGCGGTAAAGTGTGCATCTAGCACCAACCATAACATTACCACTAGCTTTTTTCGATTTCGTAGTATATTATATTACATATATATAATATATATATATATATATATATATATATATATATATATATATATATATATATATTATATATATATATATCTATATATATATATATATATATATATATATATATATATATAATATATATATATATATATATATATATGTTTTGACGAATGTTCTCACGGGTGTGAAATGTAGTAGTGGTTTTTCGGGTATCCCGTGTTAGCTTGAAGTCCCTTGATGGACGGTTTCGCTGACGTTTCGATGGAATCTCATCCATCTTTTCAAAGCGTTGATCACTGGTCGGTGTCTTGGCGTTGAATGTCGAGATTGGGTCGGAGTGTGCCGGTTTTATGTGCTCGGGGGTGGTTCTATTGGTCGGACGGATCTGGCCAATAGAGGCTCGGCTTTGGCTGCGCGTTGTCGGTCCTGTGGTTCTTTGTAATGTTTGTGTTGGTGAAGTAACATATGGTTGTATTATTGTTTCTCTTGGTTGGACTTGGTACTGGGATAGAATATGTTTCCAACAGTTCGGTAAACGGTGGCTATAATCCCGATTATTTAAGTTGTTGGGCCTCTTTTCTATTTCTATGGCTTCTTTGATTACCCTAGTGGATAGGTTATTACTGTTTTGTAGGGTTCTGGTTTTGTCAAAATCGATTTTGTGGCCGGTATTGTGTGCATGTGTGCTAGAGAAGAGGTGGTGGATTTTTGTTTTACGGAGTTTTGTGCTCGTCTCTTCTGGCGCTAATTTTCCTGTTTGTTTGGCCTATGTATGAAAGACCGCAGTCCTGACACGGAATTTCATATACACCTTGGTCTTCTAAGGCTATAATGTCTTTTGGTGTAGAAAGATATTTTACCTACAACCAAAAGACATTATAGTCTTAGAAGACCAAGGTACAAGTACAAGCAAGATAAGTGACATGGCCGCAAAAGTTCGCTACGCTGCGCAGACTCATGAAGGAATTTGTGCTATTTATGGTCAAGATACGTTATCAAAACAACAGCCAAAAGATAGTACAGTCGCTTTTGTTCTGGAAAATACGATGTCAATTATGTTCTTCCCATTGGTCGACCCTTGACCGAGAAAGTTGGTAGAATTTGGACAAAAGATGAGCAAGGCCGGCAAGTAAATACCCATGATATCTCCAAGGAACTAAACATCCATCACACAGCTTTAAACCATTGGGGGAAGCTAGCTACAAAAAGAACCTCAATGTTTAGGTGCATCAACTTTCCATCTACAAATCTCTACAGAAACAGAACAAATCAAGCGATAAAAAGTGGATCACGTGCTACAACATTATATGAAAAAGATTATGGTCGAAAAAGGATGAAGCTCCGCAAAAGATGGCAAAGCCCCGTGGACGCTAAAAAAGGTGATGCTGTTTGTTTGGTGGTATGGGAATGGAATCGCGAATCATATGCGTGCTATATATATTTTTTTAGACGATAATCCACGTTGCATTCATAGTCTTGCTCAACCGGTGCCTTCTATTTGTACTCGTTAATCTACAACACGTTTTGCGTAAACTGGTATGGATTATTAGGTACTTAGTGGACTATACAAATATCAGTGCAAAGATATCAGTATTGGTTAGTCACACTGTTAGCGTGTGTGGTTGCTCTATGGCCAAGGTAAGAAAAAATATTACATTATATGTAGTTATGTCAGTAAGTATTCTATCATTAACATATGTATGCAGGGTGCGGCCAAAGAAGTTAAACATTTTTATTAATAAATTTATTGAAAGAAAAGGAATTGAATATAACAACAATGAATAATATTTAAAAAAAATCTTAATTAATGATATACTTAACAGGTTTCAGAATGGCCGCCCTTGGCGCGAATACAAAGCACAAACGATTTGTTACTTCTGATGCAGCGATTGCTTCAGCGCCGGCCTTGACGTACAAAATCGAGCATACGTTGTAATTCATTAGGTTGAGATTCATCAAATATGGCACCCATTCTGTAGATGTGCCTTGTACCACGCCTGGATCCTTTATACCTAATGACCCAGCGCAGAGTCTTGCTACAACATCCATTCTTGGTTCTTGAAATGCTGTTGAGTTCCTGGAAGCTCTACAACTTCTAAGATGTTACGATGATACACATCCTTGTTGATTTTGATCTACCCCCTGATCCACCAAAACCAGACTTTCAGTTGCACAGATTTCGCCCCAGACCATGACGGACTGTGAATTTTGGCGATGTTTGACGACAGATAATGGCTGGAAGCTTCTGCGGACCAGATCCTGTAGTTTTGGTTGTGCGCTCTTTAAAAATTGAGAGAGCCCATCGGGGAAGTTTTAGTGTATAGTGCTCCGTATAAATCTGACCTTGCACAGTCAGAATACCATCTATTTTGGTCCTGAATGGTGTTAAGTTAGTTTCAAAAGGGTCCTGTAAATATCACTTTCCATTGTTAAAATACAGTTACTATGGATGGTAGTTTGATGTTTTGTAAATACATACATAAAGCTTGGTGGTCTAGATGTTATTGTACTAGTTATGGTAAATTTTTAGAGAAGATATGACCGACAAAAATTATAAATTGAGTAAAATCAAATATTGATCGGTGATAAAGTACCTCTCTTGAACTGACTATTTGAGAAATAAATTAACCACGCCAAGATTAATAAATTGAAGCCATTATTGAAAATTGAGTTGTTACAACACTCTGGTACTCAAACGATCGTCAGTGTAAGTAAAATAAAGTAGAAAACTTAACAAAAAAAATTGTTTTATTTCTACTAATTTAAAATGAATATTATTATTTTTGATATCTCCACTTTTATGGAAAATTCTACGTAGTATTCATGTGCCATTCTTTACATCAAATATCAGTAGTTTTTGTAGTAATATTTGAGAATCAGCACATCAAAGAAACCGAATAAAAGTAAAAAATTGAATGATTTTCAGTGGCCGTTATCTTAGAAAGACATATCTGTCTTAGGGGACGGTACACAAAAAGTACGAAGGTTGTATGATAAGTGCATGACCTCGGCGAGAGATGGTGCTACTACTATTTTAAAAAAAAATTTATTTTTCGTAAACATAACCTTTCACAAGAATCCTGTAAAATTTTCAAGTCGCTGCATGATTTAGTTTGTTAGTGGCAGCCATTTAAATAGAATACTATTGTGATTTTACAACAATAATATAATTGATAATAAATAAATTGAATATAGAGCAGTGATAAAATATTAAGAAAACAAATGATGAGATAAAAGCGAAGTTTATGGGCATTCTGTACCTTCATTACTGACCATAAAATAGTGGACGGCTGAATTCAAACACAGCCGTAAAAATATTTTTGATGAAGAACGTCCAGGTCGTCCAAATGACGTCACCACATCAGAAATGATTGAAAAAATTCACGATATAGTGATAAATAATCGAAAAGTGAAAGTACGTGAGATTGCTGAGACTGTAGGCATCTCAATTGAACGGGTGCAGAACATTTTAAAAACTCATTTGAACAAACAAAGAAGACAATGCTCGCGTGCACACTTGTGTCATCGTCATGGCAAAATTCCATGAGTTAGGATACGAATTGCTTCCGCACCCACCATGATCGCCAGATTTAGACCCCAGTAATTATTTCCTATTTCCGAATATGAAAAAATAGCTTGACGGAAAAAATTTGGCTCAAGTGATGAGGTGATTGCTGAATCAAACGCCTATTTTGAAGGGTTGGAGAAATCGTATTTTTTTAAAGGGTATACAGAAGATGGAAAAATGGTGGGCTAAGTGTATTTAGCTAAAAGGAGACTATGTTGAAAAATAAAATAAATTTTACACATAAAAATGTTTTTTTTTCTTGTCAAGACCAGATACTTATTATATAGTCCTCGTATCTCAAATTTTTCAGTGAATTCGAAAAATTTTAAATACATGAAAAAGATATGTTACTCATCCCGTGGGGCCGAAAGTGACTGACAGTTGTATCTATCAAAAATAGGTATGCGCTTTGAGTATACCACTATACTAGAATTTATTCTGTTGTCTAAAGCGGTTTACTTATGTAATCACAATAACATAAGTGCCACCCGGTATATTATTATTGTCAATATCCTGTCGTTAAATTCTGCAAGCTCAAATTGTTTGCAAGTAAGTTTTTTCTTAGTTATCAAATTTGAACATCAAAGCAAGCCGCCGATTGTTTTAAAATCAACACTTTACAAAGTCGGATTGTTTTATGTAACGGTTTTTGTTTTTGTACTCAGCATTTAACAAAGCAATATTACAGCCGACTAAAAGATAAATTCCGATTTAAGTTGCCGTCGCCATATTAAGCAAAATAACAATAATAAGACTGGCTACATACAATGTATTAAACATTTAATTTTCACATGGTAGAGTTATTTAGTTTTTAAGATAACTAACATAGTAGTTTATTTTAGTAATATTATTTTACGTTGGAATTTTGGAATCTTTGATACAGTAACACTACCTGACAATTATAACCAGTATACCGTTGGCTTTCGTAAGGAAAAATCAACAGATCTTCTAACTTATGTAACACATGTTTGAAACAACGCAGCTGAACACTTTGGAGAAACTCGAGAGGTTGCACTTGATATATCCAAACTATTCATTGTTTGAAACGGCTCGTATGGAAGGACCAAGTGACAACAGTCGTGTGTAAGGTAAATCAGCTCCTAGAGAAGCTGTGCCCGCTTCTGGACCATCGAAGTAAATTATGAACTCATAACAAGTTGCTAATTGACAAAGCGAGTATCAGGACTGGGCTTACATGGTGCTAGATGTCTGGAAAACCTCGAGTCAATGTCCAAACAGTTCAAAACCAAACCCTACGTATTATAGCAGAAGCTCTCTGGTTTGTTCGCGACAACCATTTGTACATTGGGTTTCAAATGCCCACAATAAAAGAATTCACCCGAAATACCCATCTTCACTTTCTTGAGAAAGCGATAGCTCACCCTAACCCTGAGATAGCTAAAGTCTTCAGACCCAACGCAAACGTCGGTAAACGCTACTTACGACCCTCAGACAGACTACAAATAGATTAACAATAGATATGACTAAAACGCGACTACCAAGATGAACTATCTTACGTACTTAGTATGTAGGGGTAAGGTCGTAGTGTAGTTGAGCGATTCCTCTCCAAAAAGAAAAAAAAGAAAAAGCTAAACATGTTAACATCACATACTACTAAGGCTTTTGTAACACAACGCTCCCGAAATAGCCGGAAACTTACCTGTGAGTTTTAATTAGACTTAGTTAGGTTAAGGTAGCATACATCTACACATTAGAAACTTACTCACAAGTTTTTAAAACTCACACCCTCTATATATATAGAATAATGGTCACGTTGTAAGAGAAGTAAATGGTCGTAGACCCAGCTCACAAGTAGGTTTAGTGGGTATGCCAGCCACTCCGGCTGGAGAACCACCACATAACTGAAGTATTCTCGAGCACCCTTAAGCTGACGCATACTGCTTCATTATCTATAAAGCGGATTGTTCCCTGTAAAAAAAATATTGTTTGGGATGACGGATTGTTGGCTAAGCGACTCTTTTATCTAAAAAGTTTCGTTTATAGCTCTCGTGTTTCCTCAGAGAGTGTTCTTTACAAGTGGCACTCGCCGGATTTCTTTCTAGTATCTTCACTATCAACGCCGTTGTGCCCCAGCGCCCATACTATTTTCTACTTTCTTTCTTATTTACTATAATGATCTGCTGGAAAAATCGACAGCTTGACAGTACACTTATTTCCTCATTCACTTTAAACGCTCGAATATTGGCTACTCATGCAAATATCCGCAGATAGCAGAAAGTCGTTCAAGAGCTGGAAGAAATTCGTCAAAAACCAAAGCCATTTTTTGTATGACACCATTTCCTTGACTAAATAGATAAATTTAAATAAAACCTCTTTATATATTATTGAAGATACTAATATCGATGCTTTTTAAAAAAGCCTCTCTCTTTTTATATGTCCTTCTGCTTAGGATGTCATCTACGTTTAGTATCTTTCACAATAAATTTTGTTGTGGCACACTGTTAGATTAGTTTCACATAGCAATCTTGTATGCATCGAAAAATTTATTATTATTCTATAATGCCAATAAAATAAACTAGGCAATAAAATTCTACAAGTTTATAAATTTCAGGAGACTTGTGTTAATAATGGACAACAATTATAAAATGCACATACACGATACTTAATTACATATTAGGCATTTCTGCATATGTGTTTGAATTAATGATATTGCTATTTGTACATTTGAAAATTCGCCACGCTTATTTTGTTAAATTGGTTATTATTTTTTCAGCATGATATTTTAAAAATTGAAATTTATGTTGTTTTACCAGCTTTCAAACTTTTAACTCATAATATAAAATTTACGGTAATCTAAGAAAAACACAAGAAAATGCTTTTTGTTCTATTTGTTCATGCATGTGACTTTGAACACGAGGTTGAATCCATCCAGAGGTCCTGAGATTTGATTTAATTCATGATATAACAAAAGTGAAACAATACACTATGATGTAAAAGTTAAAAAAAACATAGCAAAGTTTTTTTTACTTCTCCTGCTAAAGGAAGTATTATATTAATAAAACAAAACCGGCCAAGTGCAAGTCGGACTTGCGCAATTACTGTTACGTACGGTGAGTGCCTTTAAAAATAAAAATTCTTGTTACGGAGGATAAAATGATCAGTGATATCACAAAATACACCCCAAACGAGTTTTCAACAAACCATATATATATATATATATATATAATATATATATATATATATATATATATATATATATATATATACATATATATATATATATATATATATATATATATATATATATATATATACTCCTAGACAAAATTAACACAACAATATATTAAATCATACAAATCTCTATAATGAACTAATTTTCATAAAATTTTTTATGAACGTTGGTTACACTAAAAGTTAGAAAAAACTTATTCGGATACTTTAAAAGTGAATTAACTACCAAATTTCTCTGTAAGATTCGAATTAAAATTATTCTTAAGACCTAATAACAAAATCGTTGAAATTATGTAATAATGAAAAAAATAAATTGGGACACTAGTAGCAAAATTAATGGTGTAACTGGGACACTAGTAGCGTGTGTTTGCCACCTCTACTTCGGATGACAGTGTTTATGCGCCTAGGCATGCTTCTAATTAAATTTTGGATAAAATCTTGAGGAATTTGCTCCCATTCTGTGATAACTGCATTTTTAAGTTCCCTCAGGTTTCTAGGTGCAGGTATATGACGTGTCCACATTTTTCTTAAGTTGATCTCATACATCTATCGGATTCAGATCCGGGCTTTTTGGTGGCTATTGCATAATCGGTATATCAACTTGATTAAGATAATCGAGTACCTCCCTAGCCACGTGAGGTCGAGCGTTGTCTTGCATAAACAGGAAATTGGGCCCCACAAAATGACCGAAAGGCATCACATGTTCTATTACAATATTCTCAAGATAGTAGTCAGCATTCATAGATCTCGTACGGACAGGAACTAACTCTGTGCGAGCATCAAAGCAGATGCCACCCCAGAACATAACAGAGCCACCGCCGAATGGAATCCTTGCAGAGATATTGCAAGGAGCAAACCTCTCTCCTGGTCTTCGCCATACTCGCTCACGACCATCTGGATGTTTTAGACTAACCCTAGTTTCATCTGTGAAGAAAACTTGTTTCCAATCATCCACAGACCAGTTTTCGTGATTTAGAGCAAAACGTAACCTGGCAACTCTGTTCTCTCTAGTAAGCAAGGGCGCAGTGGCTGGTCTCCTACTGTTTAATCCAGCTTGATTTAATCATCTTCTAACTGTTTTAGAAGAAATTGTGACATTGCGAACAGCTTCGAGTTCGTTTCTTATTATAGAACTAGTGACAGTCCTGTTTCTTAAACCATATTGTCTTATAAAACGTTCATCTAGGTCGCTAGTGCATCGTTTTCACCCTTGCCCTAGCCTTCTAGAATAAGTTCCTACTTCCATACGACTTATTGTGGAACGATGTTTGCCTAACAAATTGGCAACATAACTCTGACAATATCCCTCGTCCAATAAAACTGAGGCTCGTACTACCTCGTGTTTAGTTAAATTCCTTGTTCGATTCATTTATCTAATTCTTCGGGGTCAAAAATAAAACAGTCTACCACAAAAACGTATTACTTTCAAAAAGGGAACAATTTATAAGCTTACTTTTAAAGAAAATCTATCGCATTATTACAGAAAATTGTTTATCTTCTAAAAAATTCTTTAAAACTGTAAATCTAAAAGAATTGTTTTGATTTCTGTCATGAACAACGAAACAAAATATGCATAGCCTACTTTTCAAATACACGATAAACTTTAAAACTGACATAAGAAAAAGATAAATTAATTTTCAGATTGTTGCGTTAATTTTGTCCAGGGGTTTATCTATAATATATATAAAATGCAACGTCTCTTTGTCTGTCTGTCTGTCTGTCCGTTAGTGCGCTTATCACTGGAGAACCACTTATCCGATTTACGTACTTTTTTTTTTTAAAACATACGTATGTTCTCTGGCCAGGTTATAGGCTATATTTTATTACGATAAGTAGCATAGGGAATGAGCAGTGACGATAATAGTGAATGAAGTCGGAAAAAAGTTTGCCGCTAGCGCTTTCCCTTGCAGTACACAGCGTAAACCATTAAATTTGGAACAATATTATGTAACAGAGAATATCTATAATCTATAATCTATAATATATATAAAATCTCTGTCTGTCTGTCTGTCCATTAGTGCGTTTATCAGGCGAGAACCACTTATCCGATTTACGTGTCTTTTTTTAAATTCATACATATATTCTTTGGTCAGGTTATATAGCAATAATAATAATCTATATCTATAATATATGTAAAATACGTCTCTCTGTCTACCTGTCTGTCCGTTAGTGCGCTTATCCCTCGAGAACCACTTATCCGATTTACGTGATTTTTTAAAATCATACATATGTTCTCTGACCAGGTTATATAATAATAATAATAATCTATATAATATATATAAAACGCAACGTCTCTCTGTCCGTCTGTCCGTTAGTGTGCTTATCATTCGAGAACCACTCATCAGATTTACGTGATTTTGTTTTTAATTCCTAATTTAATATGTCAAAAAAAATCTATAATATATATATATATATATATATATATATATATATATATATATATATATATATATATATAACGTAACGTCTCTGTAACTGTCTGTCTATCCATTAAAGAGCTTAGCACTCAAGAACCACTTATCCGATTTACGTGTTTTTTTTTATAAAATACAAAGGGAATAAACAGAGACAAAATGCTAATATGTAGGAAAAAAGATGGAAGTTTAGCAGTAAGCTTCGCAGAAGGACTGAATAGATGGGGGAATACTTTAAAGAAACATTAAATGGAGATGAAAATGAGTTGAATGAGAAATAGGAAGCAAAATTAACTGAAGGGCAGGAGGGGACAAATAAACCCTGCAAAGAAGAAATAAGAGAAATACTCAGAACCCAAAAAAAATAAGGCCCCGGATGGAAATTGTAGAACTGATAAAAGCTGGAGGAGTAGATCTGGAAAATGAAATATGCCGGTTGGTGCAAGAAATATGGGAAACAGAAAAGATGCCAGTGAGCTGGAGAGAGTCGCTCATTTGTCCAATATCCAAAAAAGGAGAAAAAACTAAATGTGCTAATTATAGACCAATAACCTTACTGGATGTCGTGTACAAGATGGTAGTGTTGATTATCAAAAACAGACTAGCAGAGAAAGTCGAGTCTATTCTGGGAGAGTACCAGTGTGGATTCAGGAAAAATAGATCGGTTACAGACCAGATATTTTCGATTAAGCAAATCTAAGATAATAGTTTAGAACAAAATTTGGCACTACACTTGGTCTTTGTAGATTTCAGAGAAGCATATGACTCTATAAATAGAGAAGGACTCTACAAGATAATGGAAGAACTAAAAATTCCAAGTAAATTGATTCGCATGGTGAGAATTACCCTGAATGACACAGAAAATAGAGTGTTGGTTGAGGGCAAAGTATCAGACAAGTTTAAGGTGAAGAGAGGATTAAGACAGGGGGAACCAGTGTCGACATGTCTATTTAATTTGGTACTAGAGAAGATAATCCGGGAGTCAGAAATAAAAATAAATGGAATGATATACCAGCAAACCTGCCAATACTTGGCCTATGCGGATGATATAGCAGTGATTGCAAGAGCAAAAGAGAACCTCAAAAAAGCCATAAGTAGGATAGAAGAAAGGTGAAGGATGAGAGGACTAAAGATAAATGAGGAAAAAACAAAATACATGGAAATTGCAAAGAAGAAGGATAATAAAAACAACAAAAGTTTAGATATAATAAACAATATGTATGAAAAAGTAGACAAATTTAATTATCTGGGAGTAACAATAACAGAGAGTAGACAAGAAAGGACGGATATACAAGAAAGAATAGCGAAAGGACCAAGATGTTTGGGGACAATGAATTCAATATTAAAATCAAAGAATATATCAAGAAAAGCAAAAGAAAGAATATATACGACAGTTGTCAGACCCACGGTGACATATGGATGCGAAACGTGGAAACTGAATGTAAGAGAAAAGGAGACGTTGGAGGTGTGGGAAAGGAAAGCTTTGAGAAGAATCTACGGAGGAAGGAAAGAAGAGGAAGGGACTGTGGAGAAGAAGAAGAAACTACGAATTAAAATGTCTATATACAAAACCCCTTATAAGACAAATCATAATAAGCCAGCGATTAAGATGGTTGGGACAAGTGGCAAGGATGAAGGAAGAAAGACAGGCAAAGCAAGCCCTAATAAGAGGAGTGGTTGGAAGAAGAGGCAAGGGTAGACCTCGATCTACATGGATTTAGGCAGTAAAAGCAAGATCCGAAGTTGATGGAAATCCCGTACTGGGAAAAGCTAACAGGAGACAAAAAAAAATTGGAGAAAAGTATGCAACCAAGCCATGAGCCTCTAAGGCCCCTTGAGCTATATAATAATATAAACATAACTAATAAGCAGTGACAATAAAGGTGAATCAAGTCCACACGAGCGGAGCCGCGGGCACGGCTAGTATATATAAAGGATGCCTTCCTTGGTCTAAAAAAAAAAATATTAAACAAGATGGTATCTCAGCCATATTGAATATACTTTCGGATCTAAAAAATATTTTCTAAAAAAAATATAAATCAGCCCTTATCAGGGCTCCATTGATCTCTTTATCACATTTGAACTAGTTACAGTAATTTGATAACTTTTCTTGTCTGAATCTCTCCCAGTATTTTTAGTGTTAGTTTTAGTTAATTTCAGATTAAGATTGAGTTTAGGATTAGAATTAGTTTTTAGTTTCGTTCTCTACAATCGGTAAAAATGTCATTTTTCCATAAATAAGATCGTTTTTGCGTCGTTTGCGGACAATATATACTCAAGTCGTGCAGAAAAAATTTAATGATCAGATTTGTAATATGTGGAAAGAATGTTTCGAGACTGCAATAGATGAACCGAACTACTCATGGACACCGACTTCCTGTAAATTCAGTATTGAACGATGGAAAAAGGGAGAAAAAAATGCGAAGCCATTTGTGTCTACTATGCTCCGGTGACAATGTTAATTTTTGCAGATGTGATCCAGCTGAGATCAATAGTAGAAATAGAAAAATCATGGCCGTATACAAAAGTGAATTCAGTGACATTTCCTTTGCCTATTGTGAGAAGAGAGAGCGTTTGAAGAAGATCAGGATGATTTTCTAGATACCGACGAAATTGATAAAGATATGAATGATCCTCGGAATGAAAATGATATGGAACTCAACGCGAACAATAGGATCAACGGGGGAGAATCAGATCCCAATGAAACCCACGCGTCACTTTCTATCGAGATCGAAATAAATCTTTCCGTAAATATTTCTCTACAGAAAATGAATTAGTATATTGTAATGATATGATAGGTTTGATTGGAGCGAGGGAAGAATTATGGGTTTCATAGTTACCTCCTAACCAACAATATTAGCACGCCCTTGGTCATGTAGTTATAGAAGTATGCACGTCCTTAATTATGTAGTTATAGAAATCTGCACGCCTAGGTTTACGTGGTTATAGGGATATTGGGTGATTGAGTTCAAGGGTATAGGGTTGGGGGATTATGGCGTTATGAGGTTATGGAGTTATGTGAGTCTAAATTAATGAAACATTTGAGATTTCGATATAAAAAAGACTACAACACAGTGTATATAAAAGTATTTTTTTTTGGATGAAACATGGGTTTTTTCAAACGGAAGGGCGTTCAAATCGTGTGAAGATAATTGGGCTAAATCAGTAAAAAAGAAGAAGGGGCACCGTTCTGGAAAGAGGTTTATTATTTTGCATGCTGGTTTATACACCAGATTTGTACCTGGAGCCAGTTTAATATTTTCAACTACATGGAAAAGCACCGATGACCATGACAGCATGAATAATGAAACATTCAAAAAGTGGCTAAAAGAAATGCTTATTATTAAATTTAGATCAACCATCATTAATCGTTTTGGACAATGCTTTATATCATTCTAAAATTTTGAAAACACAACCAAATTCATCGTGGAAAAAAAAATTAAATAGTTCAATGTAGAGCAAAATCAAAACCCTTCTTCAAATTTAGTAAAAACAGAATTTCTCTTAATGGCAAAGACTTTTAGAAAATCTAAAATATACGCGATTGATGAAATTTTAAGGAAACAGGGTCATGAGGTTTTGCGTTTGCCACCTTACCATTGCCAATTTAATGCCATAGAATTATAATGGGCAGGCGCAAAATCCTATTATGAAAAACATATTGCTGAAGGACCTACATCTCGTGAACCTGAAACGGTATGGCAAGACTTTCTAGACCATAGCACCGAAGAGTACTGGAAAAAAGTAGTAGAGCATACAGAAAAAATAATTTTGGAATGGTGGGATAGAGAAAAAGTTTTGGATGTCCAAGTAAAGCCTGTATTTATCTTAGTATTTAAAGATGACAGCGATACCTCTTATGACTCAGGTAGCGAATTTGAACTTTCTTAATTTTAATTTTTTAATTTTATTATTGTTTTTAATGTAGCATTATCGTTGCTTCTTGTTTTAACAACCGTTTATTTAGTTTTTTTTTTTTAATTTAATGCTCCTGATATATTCTTTCTGGGTCGACTTCGGAGTTATTAAGTTACCGCCTTCTAAAGGTATTCTTTGCTCCTCTTTAGAGTAGCTTATTAAATTAAGCATCATTTTTGAAGTAAGTTGTTACCTATATACCTATATGTAATAAATGCATAAGTTTGTGTGCAGCTTGTACATATAACGCGCAGCGTATGCGTGATTTTTCTAGCCATCAAATGGAAAATTTGGTCCTATAAGTTTTGCGAAAAAAGTTAATGTTCATAAAAATTTTTTTGCTGCTTAAATAAATAAAAATAAAATAGGACAATTTAATTTTTTATGTAGAGTGTCCTAAAAATATGCAATAATCCAATTCGATGTAAAAAAACCGTAAGTTGCCAGAAGGGGTGGGGATAAAACACCACAATAAAGATTTTCTTAGGAAAAAAATATTGTTTCTAACGAGCCTGTAAAAGTGATTTAAAATGTGTTTAACCGTTGCTTTAATAAGTAAGCAGTAAACATAAACTTTTGCCAATTTTCGTTCAAATTAAAATTAAAACTATATACTAAATCGATTTAAGAAAAAGACATTCATACATTTAATGATTAATAGAATTGATAATGGATTCTGGAAAAAAGAAGTAACCCATTTCATTTAAATTTTTGAAGGTGACCTCCTCCCTTCAGAAAGGTGAGGGGTGTCGCGAAAAAAAACATCATTAAAAGTGTCCCCCCTTTCCTCAAATAAGTATGCTAAATGCTATTAATCTGCTATAAACTGTTGATATAAGTATTTAGAACTTTCCGAGATAAGGTATGTGTACAGTGTAATCTTTTATTTTACGTGGACTACCCTATAGGTATGTTATACATAACAAAAAAATTCGAGATGTAGGAAATTGCGTCCCTTCCGCAACCTTTTAGAAAATCGCCTTAAAAATTCTTGTCAAAATATTTTGTGGAACATGTCATTAAGAGCAAACGGGAAGAAACTTTCTATTCTTATCTATTTACTAAACGTGTTTCATACTTTTATCTTTCAGCATACATAATCGAGTATATAATATTCATAGGTAGGTACGAGGATGGATTGAAAAGTTCGAGGCCTCACCAAAAAATAATTATACTTTTATTATAGTACCCTCAATAAGTTCATACTTTCTTTGATTGTCACAGTGTAAAATTTTGTTGCTGTAGAATTTGTGGTTTTGTGGTTAGAACAAGTTTAGTGAGACCAAGTGCAGCGTTTTTGGAAAAATGGAAAAATTTTACAACGTGCGGTGATCAAGTACCTGTTTAAAAAAAGATTAACACCAATGGAGATCCACGATGATATGAAAACAACACTAGGGGAATCTGCTCCGTCATATACCACTGTGAAAAAATGGGTTGCAGAATTTAAACGTGGACGAGAGAGCATCGAAGATGACCCTCGCTCCGGCCGGCCCACGACGTCTACGACTGAAGAAAACATCGGCAAAGTGTGTGATTTCATACTGAAAGACCGTAGATTAACTATCAAGAGTATTGCAGACACTATAGGCATCTCGTATGAATGAACACAAAACATCATTGCCAACGAACTCGGATTTTCGGTTTCGGCTAGGTGGGTCCCCAGATTGCTTTCAGTTGAACAAAAACGAATTCGACTCACGATTTCTCGCGACTGTTTGGAAATGTTTCAGGCTGATCCGCAAGATTTTCTTAACAGGTTTGTGACAATGGACAAAACCTGGGTTCACTACTATACTCCAGAGTCAAAACAACAATCCAAGTGGAAAAAATCTGGTGAACCGACCCCAAAGAAAGCGAAGGCAATTCTGTCGGCTGGAAAAGTGATGGTATCAATTTTTTGGGATGCTAAAGGTATTTTTATGGTGGACTTCCTTCCGAAAGGCGAAACAATAAATTCGATTTACTATTGCACCCTTTTGCGAATTTTACGAAATTAAAGAGAAATGCCCAGGAGTACTGAGAAAGAAAGTTTTGTTCCAACATGACAACGCTCGCGTTCACACGTCTGTTGAGTCTATGGCTCAAGTTCGTGATTGTGGTTTCGAATTGCTGCCCTACCCGGCTTATTCTCCTGATTTGGCACCTTCGGACTTTCATCTGTTTCCAAACCTAAAAAATCACGTCAGTGTCCAGAAATTTTCATCAAATGAAGAAGTCGAAACTGCAG
Source organism: Pachyrhynchus sulphureomaculatus (assembly GCA_019049505.1). Classification (NCBI taxonomy): domain Eukaryota; kingdom Metazoa; phylum Arthropoda; class Insecta; order Coleoptera; family Curculionidae; genus Pachyrhynchus; species Pachyrhynchus sulphureomaculatus. The sequence continues at coordinate 144,281,413 of CM032449.1, read as the reverse complement.
TTAACCAGTATTTTGAAGACCTTGAGGAATCTTTTTTTCAAACAGGTGTGGAAGCTTTGGAAAGGAGGTGGAAAAAGTGCACAGAGCTAGTTGGAGATTACGTCAAAAAATAAAAATATTTTTGTACGTATTTTATTTTGTTTTCTTGACTAGGCCGCGAACTTTTCAATCCATCCTCGTACATTTTACTAGATGATCGTTTTTTAGTGTTCCGTACGGAACACTTATAAGGTCACTTTGGTGTCTGTCTGTCACACCCGATTTTTCTCCGAAATTATTTGACATAGAAAGTTGAAATTTGGTACTAATATAGGAATTGATGGCCCCATCAGAACCGTGTAGTTTTGAAAGTTAAATTTTGACTTAAGGGTTAGTTTTCAGGAGTGAAATCGAAAGTGAAAATATATATATATATATATATATATATATATATATATATATACATATATATATATATATATATATATATATATATATATATATATATATATATACATCTAATGTAATAGTTGTGCACACTTTTCTTTGTATTATTTTTAAAAAATGGCGAAAATTCGCTGTCCCCCTACCTTATCTCGAAAAGTTCTGATCTGGAATATTCTTCACGAGGTATAGATTGAACGAAAATTATTACTAGTGCAATACCTTTAATAATTTATCTGGCATATAAAAAAAAACAAAATATCAAGGTCATCAGTTTTCAGTAAAGATTGGAAACAAACTTTAGGGTGTGTTTTGTGAAGTCACTGATCATTTTATACCACCGTAACAAAATTTTTTATTTTAAAAGCAATTAACGTACGGAACACTAATTGGGCAAGTTCAACTTGCACTTGACCGGTTATTTATATTTATGTACGTTCCCTTTCATTCTGTTTAAAATACATAGTTCATTCTAATTTCAATCTTTACCTAACTTTAATGAAAAAAAGCTTTTTACTCATTTTTTGATATTTTTTAAACTTGGTGTGAAGTGTTGCTAATTTTAAAACTTTACCTGTTGTTGACTGTATTTTATTGAATGCTGAACGCAACCCTTTACGGGCAATTCGTTAAATTTTCAACATACCAATATCAAATTTGAAAACTGGTAAACTAAATTTGACAAATGTCAAATTTTCTTCTCATACATTTTGAGGAACTCTGCTTTATTCGATTTAAGTCAGAAAATGGAATGACGTCTGACCCGACTTATTAGAATGCCGTTGACTATAATATTGAAGTCAAATTAGGCTCAGAAAACTCGTTTACATTATGTTGGCAATGTTTGAAATCGATTCCAAGCTGTACCTGAAAATTTCCAAAAATCATGAAAATATTACGGCATTTGCCTTTACTAGTAGAGATTCGCAGAAGGAAATTCGACCGAGTAAACTTTTTAGCGTCAAATCATGTGGCACCTGAGCATCGAGCGTCTTTTTCTAGCCAGCTTTCTCCAAATGATTTAAAACTGTTTGGTGATAGATGTTTCGGTCCTGGACGATATCATGGCTATTTACATGCTGGCTTTCTTCAACTTTTGCCGAAATTCTGTCAACTTTTTCTGTGTCATTGGTCCATCAGTGCGAAGGGCATTTTTGACATCTGAATTTTCAGAACGAACCATTACTGTCAAATCGCAGCTTTTAACTGACTGTTAGTACGATCCGATACGACTTTTATTACCGGAGATATATGACACGAAAGCTGTCTAACGAGAAAAAGGCTTAATACTTTTTCGACAACCCTTTAATTATTAAAATGATAAATACATTCCATCAATTCTCCACCTCATGCCTTTGATGAAAAATGCGGTAGCCAAAACACAACAGCCAAATATCCGATCTGGCATCCGGGTGACAATGCAACCTGTCAATGGTTAATGCAAAGTGCCATTAATCACTGAAGAACGAGCTGACACCTCGGGCGAGCGACCCAAGATAGTGCCGAAGCCCTGAACGTAGAGCATCTGCCGATATCGATAATCACTTTCGTATTATTTTACAGTGGCGTAGCTGTGAATTTATTGAAAAAATGTACCATTTGACATGGAATATAACATGGAACCTTAAGTGAATTAACTCACTTAAATCACTTAAGGTTCGCAGATGATGTCACTCTGATCGCCAACACAAAAGGAGAATTACAAGAAATGCTGAATTACATAAGAAGTCTCGAGAAATAGGTCTAACAATAAACTTCACGGAAACCAAATATTTGAACAACGAAAGTGAAGATGACAGCTAGGAAGTTTTAGTAGAAGGTGAAAGAATAGGAAAGGTACAAACATTCATATATTTAGAACAAAAAATCGAAATATCAAAAAATAATTTACAGCCTGACTTGGATTGAAGAGTCTCATTTAAATTGGACATCTCAAATACAATAAAAGCCAGAGTATTCGATCAATATGTATTGCCGGTATTCACATATGGCACTGAAACGTGGGCTTTAAATAAAAGTATAATAAATAAATAACCCAAAGAGCAATGGAGAGGAGAATATTAGACTCCAAGATCGTATTCCTAACATCGAGATTCGAAGAAGATCAAAAGTGACATATGTAATACAACAAATATGTATATTAAGGTGGAATTGGGCAGGGAATGTCGCAAGGATGAATGATAACAGATTGATACGCCGTATAATTGAATGGAGGCCTAGAAAACACAAAAGATGCAGAGGCAGACCACAGAGAAGATTGACGGACGATATAAAAAGAATGGCGGAAAGTAAACACTAAAGCTCATTAGAGGCAACTTGTGGAGGCTTACATCCGACTATGGATGGAATAAGCTAATGATGATGATATTATGGAAAGTAATAAAATAATTTATCCAACAAAATGTCTACTCAACTTTCTCATTGTTTTTCGAACATCTTCCTTCTAGGATTTATGTGCTCGTCCTCTTTTGCATCTATCCGGTGGTCTATATCAACCATCTGAAATTAGACACCCTTTACAGGTAACCAAATTCTGTCTATGACTACTCCTTCTGGACTTGACACACCAGAACTTTTTTAGCGGACATTAGTTTAATGATGATCAACAAATATTAACAATATCACCCACAAAAATTCAGTCGGAATAGAAATAGTAACAGATAAATAATGATTGTTAAAATAAAGAAAAACGTCATGCATCGAAAGGATTAAAAAATAGGTTTTTACGAGTATGACAACAAACAGTCTCCGAACACTCGGTATGCATTGTAATTTCAACAAAAAAAACCCAAATTCCGTTTATATAAGATTCAAGATATACTGCTTGTAATATGCTTTCAATTTGTATTCCGTTCTCGTGATTCCCTTTTTCCCTAAACAGATCACAAACGGCCGAAACTTAGTGGCTTGATATCTTCAGTTTTTTATGAGCATTCTAGCTGCAAGAAATGGTTAAAATATAACGCTGACAAATGCATCCAAACTCATATCTTGATTTCTACCCCATCTATTAGATAGTGACCCTCAGCTAAGCTGAAGTTAAAATATATAAAAAATAAACTGAAATGTGGTAAGAATTTCAAAATGTTACAGCTTTTTAGAGACTAGTGTGGCTTTTTTATGGGTCTAGCACACGGGCTATAGGGAAGTCCATAAAGCGCTCCAGAAGCGACATGTGTGCGCAAAAAAGCGATTCACGTTGTTCTTAAATCGCTGTAAATTGTACTCGGTGGGAAACGCAGCCCTGGGCATGTTCTCCATATAAAAGACTCCTTGAAAAGCGTTGTACGCGGAGTAACAAGCTGAATCTCATACGGATGTGAAGTATTAGCGTGACGTGTATTTCTAACATGCACCGCTCTGGGAGGAATTAAGCGGGCTACATCCTTCGAACATTTTTCATGAAAATACTTGTAGAACAGACTCAAGTCGCCAACCGTTCTTCGATGTTCCAGCGAATCAAGGCGGATGGTCAGTTCCGGGTCTCTAATCAGACGAACATCTTTTCCCTGAACAGAATCTAACAAATGCAGTATGTGTTTGGAAGCGGAGCCCCAAACATGGGACCAGTATTCCATGGTTGTTCAAATTTCAGCTTTGTAAAGCATTAACAGTTGTTGTGGACTGTAAAGCTTTCCGGTTCGAGATAATATTCACAACTTTTGAGAAGCTCTCCTTGCTATGCCTGCAACATGTTCATGCCAGGACATATTTGCCCCCAAATGAACGCCCAACAAATTGAGTGACGATGCTAGGAGAACGGAGTGCGCCGACATGACTATGTCGGGTTCAGCAACTTTTTTAGAAAAGACTGCCGCCTTGGTTTTTGTAGCGTTAAATGCCAGTTGGTTACTGTAACCCCAAGATAGGATTTCTTCCAGGTCTTTGTTAAGTTGAACGACCTCCTGCTGTCTGCGGATATTCGCCCGAGTAGCCGATGTCCGAGCATTCAAAGTAAATGAAGAGATAAGCGTACTGTAATCTGCAAAGCTGTAGATTGGATTCCCGGTCTTGTCCAGCAGATCGTTAATGTAAATGAGAAAGAGGATAGAACACAGTATGGAGCCTTGGGGCATACCGGCGTTGATAGTGAAAGTGTTAGAAAGAAATCCGTCAACCGCCACTCGTAAAGAACGCTCTCTGAGGAAACATAAGAGCCACAAACATAACTTTTCAGACATACAATGTGAGCGTAGCTTGGCCAACAATCCATCTGCCAAACACGGTCGAATGCCTTGGATATATAGTTGGTCAAGAGCAACCGCTCGATATTCTCCAAAGTGTTCAGTTGAGTTGTTCCAAACATGTGTTACGTTAGTCAGACCTCCTGTTGATCTATGTTTACGAAAGCCATATTGTTGAATGTTTCAAGATATTTTAGAAGATGCTGATTGATAACCTTTTCTATAACTTTCGATATTATTGAAAGCAGTGCGACTGGTCGGTAGTTATTTGACAAGGGTTTCGTGCCTTCATGCCTATGCTGTTCAAACATATACTTTATTCCAAGTGAAGACAGTTCAATCGATGTTATTTTAATTAGAAAAGAGATTCGATATATGTAAACAACTAAACTGAAGAGAGCAGGACTTTTCAATAGAAAGGAGCAATAAATCACTTTTTGTTACTTGCGCCAGCAAATTATTTTAATTGATATGAGTCACTACTTGCAAGTAGTAATCCGAGTATCTGCGCGTCAAATACATTCTATAACCGACTTAAAAAAGGAGGTTCCCAAATCAATACGTAACTTACAACTTACAATTGAATCCGTTATTTTAAAAAGGGGTCATCTCCCTTTTTTGAAATTTGTCAGAAGAAACAAAATACTCTTAAACTTCCAGGCATTATTAGTTGGGTAACGTAGTATTTTTGTATGTTTATAAGTCGTCAATATAAAAATATATTTTTAATGGTTTTTTGGAACTGAGAGGGGCTCCAGAATTTTTTTTTTCTCTAGAGGAGATGATCCCTTTCAAAATGAATTAGGTTTTTCATAGATAAAGTCCAATTTCTTTTTTAAAAAGACTGTATTTTGACAAATTAGAATAGTAAAAAAAAGCTAAAATTGGATTGAAAAAGATAGTTAAAACCCTTCTGGCTATTCTTTCGCTGTTGTTGTTGGCCACTCGTTAATTTCATCCCAGAAAACTTTCTTGTCGTTAGGAATGTACTGATACAGTTTCCTGGTGTCTTGCATTTTTTTATATTATTTTGTATATTTATATATATATATATATATATATATATATATATATATATATATATATATATATATATATATATCGTTGACGAGCAGGCTGCTTTCAGGTAATGGTATGAGTAGATGGCAGCTTTTGACGCATCCTTTCTGTTGACGAAAACTGCGTTGCACAAAATTATCCATATAAGGCTTGGCAACAACCACTCCTAGGCTCTTCACTCATAAAAATGAATTCGTAAAACTTGTTGACAGCAAATTGAGTCTTTTGCTCTTTGGAAATTTACTTTCCGCAGCTTTCCTAAGTAGTAACAGAGCTTTCTTTTTAAAAAAAATCTGGCCCCAAATTTTTTAAAGCTGCTACGTCTGTTTTATTTGGAATTTCTGTCTGTTTGGAGAGGATGCAACAAACTGTTCATATTCACTAAGGCAATATACACGATCATAACAAATAGGAAGAAAGATAGATTTTGCGCATGCGCTTCACCTGTTTACTTTGAAAACAGACTATCTTTAGTAGATGACTCCTTCTCCAACTAACTGTCAAAAGCCTGATCTTGTTAAACTGTTTTAGCTGGCGATAAATGATCAGTTCTCGTATAGAATACATGAATAGTGGTATTAAGGGACAAAATCTGATTTTGTGTAAAATTAGAGATGACCCTTTTTTAAAATGACCGATTCAATTTAATTTATGACCAATACCTAAATTTGACTTCCATTATCCGCCAATGCTTCCTCGTAATCACATTTCTCTTATCGAGGCCGATTCTCCATCAGAACGTTGACAAGCCGCCGAAAAAGTGCACTGCAAGCCAACGTAAGAACGACTGTTCATCACCGCTTCGCTAACGACTTAACAGCAAAAAAGCGACAGCGTATGTGTTCCTTTAACTAAAATATATATCTTGGTTTTAAAAAAAATAATATCCGTTGTTAATTTCATTGAATTATTTATTTTTTAAGCACCAAATGTATCCGAGGAACATATTCTTGCTTATATTTCCGTCCTTTTCTTACAATATTCGGTGTTCTAAGCAACTGTTTGATATTTTCTACATATTACCTTATTCTTAATAGTTTTATTTATATATATATATATATATATATATATATATATATATATATATATATATATATATATATATATATATATTTGTGTTTAACTGTATATATACACAAGTAATATATAACAATTATACAACTAAGTGTTGTGTTCCCATTCGCCTTCTCCAAACCTCTCTATCGTCCGCCATCTCTTCGTCCATTCCTCGTGACCTCATGACTTGTCTCATATCTTCATTCCAGGATCTACATGGTCGTCCTTTTTTATTTCTTCCCGGTGGTTTCCATGTCAAGAGCCTTTTGAGCCATCTTGTATCGTTCATTCTGAGTAGGTGTCCAAACCATTTTAAACCTCTATTTTCTATTCTTTGTATAATTGTTTCTGTTGCTGCTGTTCTGTTGCGTGTTTCTTGGTTTGTTATGTGTTGGAATTTGGACACTCCGGCGCTTCTTCTCAGGTAATCCATCTCTATCGTCGTTATTTTTCTTTTTATCCTTTTCTTCCATTACCCACAGTTCACTACCATAACTTAAAACCGATTCTACCATTGTTCTTCCAATTCTCTTTTTGTTTTGTGTAGTTATGTTTTGATCTCACCATATTGAGTTAAGAGCTCCTATGATCCTCCTGGCTTTTTGTATTTTATTCTGTATTTCCTTTTTATCTATACCATTTTTGTTGTCAATCAGTACTCCTATATATTTAAATTCCTTGACTTGTTTGACATGTGTATCGTTGTTAATTAAAACATCAAGTTCTATTTCCGAGTTCATAACCATATACTCCGTCTTTTCAAGGCTCACCTCTAGTCTCCATTCCTTGTAGTGTGTATAATCTCTTCAATACATATTGCGTATCGAATGCATCTTGTGTTATTATTACTTGGTTGTCTGCAAAGTTTAACGATAATAGGTATTTATCACTAACGGGGATGTCCATGCTTTGGCAAGTGCGGTTCCATTTCTTTAGAGCGTTATCCACAAATATATTAAATAGGATTGGTGAAAGGGAACACCCTTGTAACGTGGATAACTTCCGAGAGATAGCGTCCTTGTTTCACATATCCTATATTTTCATTATATAACTCTTTTATTGTTGTTATCCCTTCTTTTATCCCTACTGTTCTCAAGACATGCCAGAGTTTATTTCTCGGTACACTATCGTATACCTTCTTAAGATGGTCATATGTATTTCGTCATCTTTTTGTATCTTCTTTTCTATCAATTGTTGTAAAGTAAACAAGTTGTCTATACACGACCGGTCCGGAGTAAATCCGCTTTGGTTTTCGGATATCTTTCCTTTAATTGTTTCTCTTATTCTATTCCGCAATATTTTACCGTACAGTCTGTTCATAGTGCTTGTAACGCATATACCTCTATAATTATTAGGGTCTTTTCTATGTCCTTTTTTATAGATTGATGAAATGTAACTTTTTTTCATTTGGTAGGTGTTCTTTCTTCTGATATACAATTATTAATTAAGCTAGTTATTGTTCTCCACATGGTTATACCTCCATTTTCAATCATTTCTGCAGAGATATCACCTGGCCCGGCCGCTCTTCCATTCTTCATCGTTTTCAGATTTGCTTGTACTTCCTCCAAGGTTATTTCGTCTCAGTCCTTTCCCTCTGTGTCTTCTGATTTATTGTCCTCTATACTAAGGAATTTTTTTGTCTGTTTTCAGTTAGTAATATTTAGTAAAAATTTTTCCATTCTTCCAGGGGTATTAAATTTACGGCCCTCTCTTTGTTGTTCGTTTTCATATTTTTGATGGTTTACCACACTTCTGTCGATTGTGCTCTTCCAATATACGTGTTAATCTGTGCACATTTTCGTTCCCAGTATTCATTTTTTTCTTTTTTTTTTCTTACGTACCTCTCTATTTTTTTTTTGTATTCTGCCCGGGTAGTTTCTGACTTGTATGTTAAATATTTTTGGTGTAATCTATTTTTTCCTCTATTAGTTCTTTTAATTCTTCTGTTATGTAATATCTACATGTTTTTTTTCTTCCCACTTATACTCTCCTAAAATTTCTTGTGCCACCTTGTGGATCACTTTTTTAATGCGTTCATATTATTGCTCTATATCTTCGGTTGGTTCCAGTGTAAGTAATTCATTCTGTAATCTTCTTTCGTGTTGAAATAGATAAGTTTTGTATCTTTTCATTTTTATTTCTATCTTGTCTTCGTCTGTGGGATAAGTTTGTAAATTTTTATTGTTTTTTGATGAAAAAGGGTACACTATTTTAGTAGTCAATAGATGGTGATCTGTCACAGTTGGCTCCTCTCTTAACTCTGGTGTCGTATATCTTGAATGTGGATTGAACTTTAGTTATAATATAATCTATTATGGATTTCTGATTTAATGATGGTCTCTCCCAAGTAAAGCGATGAATATCCTTGTGGGGGAAGAAAGTATTTGTTAATTTCAGATCAAATTGATTACACAGTTCTAGGGCCCTCTCTCCATTATTATTTTCTACGTCTTCTGCGTAGTTTCCGACTGTTACGTTATTTGTTTGGCTTTTAACTCTCGCATTTTAGGTCCCCTGCGATTATCACGTCATAAGAGGGATTGATGCTACTCATAGTTTTGGTAAGGTTTTCATAAAACTGATCCTTTGTTTTCTTAATAGTTTTAACCTATTAATTCTCGTTTTGGCTGAAACAAAATTTTTCCAATTTTGAGACCTGAAAATAAAACTGTGTTTTCTTTTTTCGGTGCACTTCCTTCAGTCAAATTAACGTCTAAGTACACTTCTCTTATGTTCTTTGACCTGCTGACTGTTGACTTGAATGTATGTATAGATTGACTGTAAGATTAATATCTCCATTTCTGACCGAAAAGTTGCTAAAATAACTTGGTAACGATATCAATAATGTACATAAAAACTCAAAGTCAGCAGGTTAAAGAACATAAGAAAAGTGTACCTGGACTTTAATTTGACTAAAAGATATAAAATGGGCAAAAAATGGGCTAAAATGGCCATTATATAAAAGAGGAAAACGTTATCAGGATTCACGATGAATAATTTTTATAAATCGCAAGGACAAACTTATAATACGGCACATTATATATTGATTTTTGACGCTTTTACGACAATTTAACGAGTTTTTTTTTCATTTTTTTTCCACAAAAATTTGCATATTGGGCAGTAAAAAAAAGGTTCTTAAAAAAAGTCATGTTCAGCCGTGAATAATTGTTTCTTGAGGTCCAATTAAATCGAGTGTAATGAATGTCACTCAAAAAAAAAGTTCTCTATTTTTTGAACCGCTAACAATTTACGGAAATGCTCATAAATATATATATATATATATATATATATATATATATATATATATATATATATATATATATGTATATGTATATATATATATATATATATATATATATATATATATATATAATACATAAATTATGTATGTCATCCATGACATCAATGGAAAAATTTGCATCTTCTCTGTCTTATGTAAAAAGTTACATGAGTCCGCTTTCGTGCAACACCGCTAAGAAAATTAAATAGTAGCCTCTTGTGTAGCAAAACCTGCTTAAGATGCGTACCGCTATGGCTACTTATACTTATAAATTTTAATAGCCGATTATATAAATATATAGTACAAATTTAGAAAATATTCGGCTGTTACTTATGAATATAATGCTATTTATTTTCTCTTCTGTTAGTTAAAGTGATATTAAAAAAAGTCAGCGAAGCAAGGAATTTTTTAAATTTTGGGAATCTGACAACCTTATACATTTAATCGATTCATTAACGGTCGTTCCAGTTAGCCAGTTTTCCGGATAGGTTAGATAGATCTGGTTATCATTTTAATATAAACATCCTGAGGCTTGGTTAATACCGTTAAGTACCGGCTGATATTACCAATGACGTCAAGGTATCAGTGTAAAAGTCTTACAATTAGATGCATTGATTGTTAGTAGTTTTTCCTTTATTATTGCCGTGTTGTAGAAATACTCTCTGTTTCGGTGTAATTTCTAAATCTATTATTAAATTTCGCATTTAGGCCTCTACATAGCACTTAAAATAACCTTATATATATATATATATATATATATATATATTATATATATATATATATATATATATATATATATATATATATATATATATATATATATATATATATTATATATATATATATATATATATATATATATATATATATATATATATGTATATATATATATATATATATATATATATATATATATATATATATATATATATATATATATATATATATATATATATAAACAGGTGTTCCGGTTAATAATGTCGATTTTGCTAAGAGATGGCGTAACTAATACACTTGTTGGTATAGACTAGCAACATCTATGGCGTTTGGAAGGTAAACATACTCAATCAAAAGCCAGTTCGTTATTAATTGTTGTTGCAAGAAAAACGTAGTTCTTCATAACTTTGAATATGTCGTGTTTCGTACCAGAAAAAGACGTTTTTGCGGGGAAGTTTAATAACCTTCTTTCATTTGAAGAAAACGGCTGTTGAAAGTTATCCATTGTTGGTTGAAACTTATAGTGAACATGCTCCAACCCAAAAAACTTTGGTAGACCCAGGCCAGCCTTCAACATCACAACCAGTGCGCAATATACGGGGAAAGAAAGCTTTGCTGTGAATTTGGTGGGATAGTAGAGGAGCTGTGCATTACGAACTGCTGAAACCTGGTGAAAGGATTTCTGGCGATCGATACCGACAGCAATTGACAAAGTTGAAACGAGCATTGAAGGAAAAACGACCAGAACACGCCCAAACACACGATAAAGTTATTTTTCAACATGACAATGCTTGGCCCCATGTTGCAAAATGTGCTACAAACTATTTGGAAAACATCAAATGGGACCTTCTACCCCCACCCGCCGTATTCACCGGACTTAGCCCCTTCAGACTACTACTTATTTCGATCGATGCAGCTCGGACTTTTAGAACAACACTTGCATTCTTACGAAGAAGTGAAAATTTGTCTTGATGAAGGGTCTCAAATGACGAAAAGTTCTTCTGGTACGGAATCCATTCTTTGACAAAAAGATGGGAAAAAATCATCGCTAACGATGGCCAATACTTTGATTATTAAGGTAATTCATTTTGTGATGGATATGGATGGATGGATGGATGGCTGCGAAAAAATCGACATTATTAACCAAAACACCTATTATACATAAAAATATTTTATTATATTTTTAATATAAATTAACAAAATTAAACACTAACATGTTTCACAATTTCCACTTTATTATCTTTTCCATTACAATTGTTTCAACACGACAGTGTCATCAGACGAAAGATATTCTAAACTAGTTTTGAATATCTTCCGTCTGATGAAAAACTGAAAATTGTGTTTAGTGTTTAATTTTGTTAATTTACAATGAATTTCCATCAAGCTAACTCAGTAAATGATTTTTAGTATATGTTATATGAGTTAAAATGGCACATTTTGTAAATACATGTAGACTGTCTCTGAATAAACTATAACGAACTTCGCACAAATTATTGTTTGAGGGAAAATTATAACAAAAATATACCCGATTTTGATCTAAAATTGTTCTTGGATGTGTTACATGAAACATCGGACGTCATCCAGCATTAGTGTTTCTTCATCATAATAGTCAAGAGGAACAAGAATGGGAATATTGCGGATAATACTCGACGTTTCATCCAAACAGAATCCCCGTTAATGGTAATGACGTTCCATTTTTGCCTGTACATTTTTTAGTATTCTTGTATGTTTTTTTCTTCAGTTTTTGTGATTTATACGGAATTTATTTTTGTTTTGTAAAACTTATTTTTAAACTAATTTTGTTAACAAAAAAATTCAGGTTTTGTACTTTGGCTTCACGCAGGAATGTCTCGTTCAGTTAAAAATTTCAACTTTAGCAAATTACTAAATCTTGTAGAACAAAGTTCTCAAACTAACAAAGTATACTATAACATTGTTTTGGTAAAAACAAACACTATTGTTTTGGTCAACTCTTCATTTAATATTACTGACATACATGTTACAGTATAATATTTGCATTATAAAAGTCGAAACAACACATTACTATGAAACGTGTCCTTGCTAAAACCATTTAGAGCGACAAAAACAAATTGCTGTGTTCTTTTGACTGTGCTTTAATTAGATCGTTCGTCTCCGATGTAGGATACAGAGTAAGAGACTAATCTATATATACATGTACATATATATATATATATATATATATATATATATATATATATATATATATATATATATATATATATATATATAAACTTGATTGGTTTTTCTTGGGTACTTAGGTTCTTTTGGAAAATATAAACTAGTTTATTTGACGTCTTATTTTTTTAGGCATTTTCAAAAATTCTTTATTTTTTAATATTCATTCTAAAATTAGAAAATACAAGGTTGAGATCTTTTAAGTCAAATTACAGGTTTAAAAACATAAAACATTTTTACGCACACTCGGACATTTAAAATATTTACACTATAACAACAATATAAAACAATTTACTCACGGGTATATACCTTGAAAGTCAACTATTTGTGTGTTTGTGAAACTTAAAAAGCCATATCCCCACAATGAATGAATCTAATGTTGTGTATGCAGACCGTGTGCGGATTGTCCGAAGAAATATATTGGAATGACTTCTCAGTTACTAAAAAACAGACTGAATGGACACAAATATACTAGGAATGCTTCCACTGCCCTTAGTAAACACGAAGCAGAAGAAAAACATGACTTTAAATTTAATGAAACCAAAGTCCTCTGCAAAGACCGGAATTATGCCAAACCACAGATCAAAGAGATGATTGAAATAAAAAAAGATGAAAACACTGTGACTGACATAAGAGGAATCAGTCATATCTTCTCAAATTTAATTAAAAAATAAACATGGTGGCATGCATATTCTCTTAATAATTCAAAATGGTATATATACTTAACACCAATAATAGTTTTTTGGTTAAGACACCCATTATAGATAATAAAATTTAAAAAATCAATAAAAAATACGAGACACGATATGTTGACAAGAAATATAGAATTTGAAATTCGCAAACACACAAATAGATGACTTTCAAGGTATATACTGGTGAGTAAATTGTTTTATATTGTTGTTATAGTGTAAATATTTTAAATGTCCGAGTGTGCGTAAAAATGTTATATGTTTTTAAACCTGTAATTTGACTTAAAAGATTTTAACCTTGTATTTTCTAATTTTAGAATGAATATTAAAAAATAAAGAATTTTTGAAAATGCCTAAAAAAATAAGGCGAAACGTCAAGTTTGTATTTTCCAAAAAACCTAAGTACCCAAGAAAAACCAATCAAGTTTATGTAAACAAAAGGTTCAACAGAAAAATTATATATATATATATATATATATATATATATATATATATATATATATATATATATATATATATATAAGCGCACTAACGGACAGACAGACAAATAAACAGACAGAGACGTAATATATATATATATATATATATATATATATATATATATATATATATATATATATATATATATATATATATTATAAAACGCAACGTCTCTGTCTGTTTGTTTGTCTGTCTGTCCGTTAGTGCGCTTATCACTTGAGAACCACTTATCCGATTTACATGTTTTTTTCTTAATTTATACATATGTTCTCTGGACAGGCTATCAAACGCAACAAAATATATACTAATATTTGCGTTTGATAACATAAGGAATAAGCAGTGATGATAATAGTGAAAGTTTGCGGCCAGAGTAGTGTCGCAGGCACAGCTAGTAGAAAATAAAATCTTGTCGATTATTCTACAAATTTGGAATAATAGACACTTTAAATAATCATGTGTCATGTTAATACTGCAAGGGATAAAATAATAATTAGTTTTTAAAACATGCGGACATGAAAGTTTCAAATCTAATTTAAAGTTATGTTTTTTAAATTGGAGCTTTTCAACTAGTTGAAAATGGTGGAACTTCCTGTGTCCCTAATTAAAAGCCTTCGCTCAAGGGGAGGCGTGTCCTCTGTCTCTATTCTCTGGGTATAACCATTATTGTGCGGCCTCTGTCATTATCCAGAAAGTTTGAAACTATTATTCCAAGTGTTATATTGTGGCCCAAGTTATCATTTTTGGGGAATAGAAAGTCTCTTAATGTTTTGGAGTCCAGTAATGGCAACTCTGTTTTGTAAAGTGAATGTTAATGTTCCGTTGGAGCCAAACAAATTTACACTTAGTGTTTTAGAAATGTCTTGTATAAGACTTTTCTTATATTGAACAGCAAACCATGCATTTTAAATTGTTAGTAATATGTTAAAAAGTAATAAACAACCGTTTTTACCGTATAATGTTACATCAACTATCAGTAGGTCATAAAAAAGACAAGCATAAAATTAGTCACTGCATAAAACGATCCCGTACCGTTAATTGACAATTATCGCAATTATTAAAATCCGGAACACACGACCAAATTGGAGAATTGACGCCTGCCGGGACCAGTTGACTTTTATTTCCGACCGTGCGGCTCCGAACCGCTAGACACTTCCTTACCCACAATGGGCTAAAGCATGCCTAAGTTATTATTCGTAAAGGCAAGCGCTCTTTAAAATCAGCAGGCTGGCAGAGAAAGGCTCTTACAGTTGAGAGTCGGCCCTTGCATTGAAAATTCATTGAAAATTGTGAGAATAGAAAATAATGGAGGCAGCGTACAACAAGGTAGTCTAGGGTGGTAGAGAGGTTTCGGCAGTAATTAGAAGTAATTTAGATGTTTTGGTTAGTAAGAATAAGTCTCGAAGTGGTTGAATTTTTAATAGAATTTGTGTAATTTTGAGAAGAGTCAAATATTATACCGTGTTGGTTAAAAAGCCTATGTGATATAAAAAACAATTTTATTTGTTGATTTTGTAAGTATTATATGTGTCGCGTAAAAATTGTAGTCGGTAAAAGAAATTCCTTTTTTTTGAGGTTATTGTTGGCACCTCTGCAAGCAATGCCTTGTGGAAAAAGATTCATCTCTAACCTTATTTATGGCTAAATAATACATTATCGAACTCGAGTGCCACCAACGCGTCGCGCGTCAGGTTGTGTTCCTATATAATTATCCAAAAGGTCCAAAAATGACACTTATAGTAGACCAAGAGGGCGATCTGAGATTTTGACCTATCGACTAACCGTCTCACAGTGATTCGGCAAGAACATGCTAGCGGGACAATATTCATGACGTAATTTCCAGGAACCACTGATAACGACTTGTAAACAACCCCCCCCCCCCCCCATTTAACGAGTTCCAAGAATTAATTTGTTTATCACCTCATAAAGGTATCTTATCAGGGGGTCAAAGTAACCCTTATAAGAGAGGTCATTTTCATTTGCAAATCAGTTGCATTTTATGCACACTTGTGATAACATATTTTAAAATTGGTAGCAAAGTGAAACGAGTTTTTTGTGATGGAATATTCTGTTGAAGGTATGTACTCTATTATGACTTATATTTTTTATAAAAAATATATATACTTTTGGTGTAATATCAATTTGTAAATGTATAGATAAATCCAGCAAATTTTACATTAATTAAACTTTAAAAGTAGCAACTTTTTTTATCCACATATATCCACCTAGATTTTTCTATATGTAATACCTACAACATTCAGGCACAGATTCATATATATTATAGACCCCGAAAAGGCCCGAAAGTAAAAATTATTTTATTTTTTTCAGAACGAGTCGTGACTATGACGAAAATGGAGTTTTTTGAAGAATGGCTAAAACATGACAAAACTGAACGAAACAGTGGCATTTTTTTATTATATAAGTGAAAAATTCAATATGTCTGATGTTTCTGACGATTCTCTAAAACGACTCAAAATGAAAATATCAAGCCTTTCAGCAAAATTCAATCAAAAGTGGACTTAAAGAAGTCCACTTTTGATTGAATTGTAACAAAGAAATGTTTCTAATCAAACATAAAGATTGGTTAGAGGGATCCGGAATCGAAATAAAGATGTGTGTTAACCAGCCGTGCACTTCAACATCATCAGCGGCTCTTTCCGTAGGGCGACCCAGAAAATCATTTGAAGACTCATCAACGAAAACGAAGAGACGGAGAGTAGAAGATCTTTTGGAATCGCGAAGTGCAAGTGAGCTTATTACAGCAGCTGAGTTAGCTACTCGAAAAGAAGGGCATCGAAGTGTTGCTAAACAGATCCTTAACGTCGCGGTCAGTGAAACTAAAGAAAAGAATAAGTGTTCTGAACAAAGTCGGCAGTTTAACACCAGACGAAGCTTTAGCTTATTATGTGGACTCGAAATCGACTTCTCACTCATATACACAAACAAGAAAATGGTCAATGAAAGCGGGACATCAAGTGTATCCATCGTTTTATAGTTTAGGTAAGTCCAAAGCTTCTTGTTGTCCTTCTGACGAATATATTTCTGTGACTGAATCTCGAGCTGAAATTAAACTTCACGCGATTTTGGATAAAAACGGCTGAACGATTAGTTAAAGCTCAAACGGAAGTCATTAGAAGTGTGTTACCTCATTCATATTATACGTTGGTAAGCAAATGGAGCTGTGATGGGAGTTCGGGGCATAGCACGTATAAGCAGAAATTTGAGAACACTAACGCTACAGACGAATTTTTGTTCGTATACTCATTTGTCCCTTTGAGACTGCTTGATGGCGAAACTGTGATCTGACAAAATCCAAGACCTTCCTCTACTTTATATTGCCGTCCTATTAAGTTTATTTTTGCCAAGGAGACAAAAGAGTTTACGAAAGAAGAAACTTCTAAAATTTTAGATGAAGTAAGTCAGCTTCTTCCAACATTATGTAACGTTGCTGGATCTCAAATCTCTGTTAAACACGATTTGTTGTTGACAATGACTGATGGCAAAGTGTGCAATGCCTTAACAGACACAAGTTCAACACAAAAGTGTTATATTTGCGGTGCCACCCCGTCTAATATGAACGAGGAGTCAAAGAAATATCCCAGCAACGAAGAACGCCTTGCATTTGGTTTATCTACTTTACATGCATGGATCCGCACGTTTGAATGTTTGCTTCACATCAGCTATCGTTTAGAAATAAAAAAGTGGCAAGTCAGGGGAGATAACGACAAAGCTATTGTGAAGCAACGCTCACAAGAGATACAAAAAGTGTTTAAAGATCGTAGGGGTCTCATTGTAGATAAACCAAAACCTGGGTATGGTAACACAAAGAAAACACAGCACGTAGATTTTTTTCCAAAGCTGAATTGAGCAGCGAAATTACAGGATTAGATGTAAACCTTATTCGTAGATTTCATGTAATATGACATAAATTATATAGAATTCGAAAAGTTTTTGTGTTGATACTAGAAAATTATACCTTGATCTGTATTCGTGGTATTCCATGCCCGTTACTGTGCATAAAATTCTTGTACACAGCGCGGAAGTTATAAAGTCTTTTCTTCTTTCCATTGGACAACTCTCCGAAGAAGCCCAGGAGGCAAGAAATAAAGACTGTCATAGATTCCGTGAACGGCACACCAGGAAGCGGTCACGTATTGCCACAAATACAGATCTTTTGAGAATGCTTTTAATTACGTCTGATCCTGTTATCAACTCGTATAGAGAATTACCGCGAAGAAAATTTACTTCTTTGCCATCGGAGGTTCTGCAGTTGATTATCCCACCTTCATTGCCATCCGAAACACCATCAGTAAGTCATCATCACGAATTAAATGAGGAGGATTATTTACTCTCTGAATATTCTACTGAATGGGAGAGCGGTGATGACGACTCATCTGATGGTGATTAGTAGGTTTAAGTATTTTTCTATTGTAATTATTATTCTTATTTTATTGTGTGTTGTAGTTGCTTATAATTCATGCCTTAGTATATAAGTTATTTAATATTATATTTCTTTTACTTATACACCTTGTTATTGTAAATAATTGATATATAGATACTGTTATTGTACTAATTTATTTTAAAAGAAATAATATTTTGTAAATTAATAAATGTGGGTACTATCATTATGATTTTTATTTTTTTCCTAGAAATTTCTTTGTAAAACAAACATGATTGTGCTTTTCACACATAATGAGTAGGTAGACGTATGTAGCTAATTAAAGAACAATTAGCGACAATAGTGAACAAATGAGAAACATTAGTAAACCACTTCCGTCTTGCAGCTACATATTTCGATTAATACCATACAGTACACATTTTTCAACTTTTTTTTTTTAAATAGCTTAAGATACCTGGAATATACATAAACAATTGAAATAAGTGAAGAAATAATATTGTCCCGCTAGCTTGTACTAGTCGAGACACTGTGCGTCTGCCTAGTTGTTTATTCTATTAGGCGAGTCAAATAAAAGCCTTTAACGTTGATTTTGCGGCCCCCGTGCCCTGGAATGTCCAGATAAGGCCCAAAATACTACATCCAAAAATGGACGGTGGCTTAACCATATAAAATCAATAAATTTATGGTAGTTTGTTCTTGATCAAACAAGAGGGAACCTGCAAAAAACAGGCGCCGCCAATACCGGAGGACGAAGCTGGACTGCTTTTTCCAGTCAAAAACGGTCGTTTTCCGAGTTTTTGAATAAATAAGATCGTAAGTCGCAAGTTTTGGGTCCCACGCGTCTTCCAATATCATGAGTGCAGACGCCTCGCTTGTACCCGAACAAACCAAGGCCTTTTCAAAGTTCAAAAAAAAATATATCGAAATTCCGGATGACTGAAATTGTTATAAATATTTCTTTTTTTTTAATATACTGTAAAAAAATTTAGATTAATTTTAAGGTATTTACTTAAAATTTAGTATTTTCTAAATTTTTCAAGTGTTTAGTCGAAATTTCAACCATTTACTTGGTTTTTCCAGCATTAATTTACTTGATTTTTTTAAATTTATATTAGAATTTAAAAGCATTTTATTTGAAATTTCTAGTAAACGCTTCAAAAATCATTCACATGTTTTTCCGAAATTCTTAACTAACTTTGCGCGCATATGAAACGGTTCGTACTCATCTCCGGATCAAGAAACCATTGTTGGGCGAAAAACACAGAGATAAACGACTCGCGTGGGCAGGGGAAAATATAGATCCAGACTGGAGCAATGTAATTTTTTTCCGATGAAGTTTCATTTTGGGGTTATGTTATCATCCCTAGCCTGGTCAATTTTCACTACCCGATGCGCACCGTAAAACAATCTGTAAAGATCCATGGTTGGGGATATTTTTCGGAAAAGGTATTGGGAAACTCTTCCTTCATCTTTACCTACAATTTGAACGCTGAAAAATGCTCCAGATTTACAAGAAGGCATTAGTACCGACTGTCAAACGGTGATTTGTCGATAAAATTAAGGAGTGGATTCTTTAAGAGCCGAAACGTCAGAGTAAAACGTGTAGCCAGTGGAAAGGCGAATCCGGTATCGTCACGCTAGATTGGCCATCCCAACCCCCGATACAAACCCAATTGAGAACATGTCATCATACAAGCAGAAGCTTCGTAGTAAAAAGGTGTACACAGTGAAGCAGCTGTCAGGGCAAATTCGTGCAATTTGGAAATCTTTGTCCTAAGAATACGCCGCGAAGTACTAAATCATTAGCATTTTAATGGCAATCTTTTTCTTTCGAATGATGTAAAAGACTTTTAAATAAGTACATGTTTTAATAAACAACAACAAAAATTTCTGTATTTAGCTAAACCCAATTTCCCATACACGGAAAATAAATATTGCCCATTCTTGTGGTAAGTTCCCGAACTCACAGGATGTCAAATCAGGCGAATAATGGTCGGGGGGGGGGGGGGAGGGATGAAAGTCAAGGAATTGCTTACAGTACAAATAGTGCGCCGGTGCATTGTTGTGATGCAGGAAGAAACTCTTCTAGTTCCACGGCCGTTTTTTTAACCAGCAGCGATATTTAGAAATGTGCGACGATCATCTTCAGGATTGATTTGTTGAACTTTGGAGATTATTTTAGGCGTGGTTGCACTCGAAGGTCTTCAGGAACGCTCATCATCGTTCACCGAAGTTCGGCAGGCCTTAAATCATGAAAAACACTTGAAAATTTGTATGCAGGTCAGAGTTTTGTCCTTATATGTTTTCCGAATCATGCCATAAGTTTAGTAGTACTTTTCCAGAGTTTAAAATCTAATGTCACACAAACGCGTTATTCTATTTTTAAAATCGTAAGAGAGACATAATTAGATTTTTCCGCACACATGTATACAGAACAAACTGAACGAGTTAACAGTGTGCCTACAGCTATCTATCGAATCGATTCTATCGTTCTTCCTATATAACATTAGCCCAGGAATTATTGGAGCGCACCATGTATGAGAGGGAATGAGGGAATTCGTTTTCAGCGACCCTGAAAATATATGGGACCTGGTCTAGTCTTCGGCACATGAAAAAATATTTTTGTGGTCCTGTGTAATTTATCTGGTACATAAAAAAAAAAATTTTGGTGGATGGAAATGAGAATATCTAAGCAATCTAATAACACTAAAACGTAAAGAAAAGAAAAAATTACGGGAAGTAATTCTTTCCCTTTAGCAAGGGACGTAAAAACAATAATTTAATTACCCGGTCAGAGGTCAGTGAGTTTCGGCCAATTTAACCGTTTGTATTTCTAAAACTTTTTTATAATTAACTTAACATTTTTAATTATTGTTGACATTTTTAGGTTACTTGTGACCAGATTTCAATCTTGTCTACATACTATTTCTGTGTTAAAATTGGAAATAATGAAAAAGCAAGAACACTGAAATAGAAGCATATTAGGATATATGCTCAACCACTCTTCTAAGCCTCTATCCCATCCCTTTTACCTTATATATCTTTCACTATAAATGATTAGCTAAATTTTTTTTAAAATATCTCCACCAAAAACCAGGCAAAATTCTTATCATAAGATTGAAACTATATAATATTTAATAATTCCTACCCCTTTAACCCTCTACTACTGTTAACATTGCAAATAGCAAAAAAATAATGTAATGTCTCGTATTATGGCTATATTCCTAAACTAAATTCATAAAGACAATACTCGTTCTAGCATTTTAATGAGTAGAGTCACTTCAGCAGGTTTTTAATTTCGACCACATCTGTTTTAAGTTAAGTAAGTGTTTTATTACCTGAGGAGCCCACGCCTCATGCGTTAACTGAAGCCATTTTTCATTATTAACGTCAAGAAATTATTGTTTCATTTATGCGGTACGTTTCATTTACTATTTCTAGAATAATGGCCTACAGTTTATGTCCATATATGATTTAAAAGGGAATGTTTATTAATGATGTCAGTTTAAGTTTTCTTGCATCTCATGCCCAATATGGATAGAAAAAATTAATATGTTATTTTTAATTTATATTACAGGAAAATGACTAGAATGATCGTTGTGATAACTAATTATGGTTATAGTACAAGAATCAATAAAGCTAATTTGGCTCCGATAAAATCCATGTCTCACAATGGAAACCTTTCTCTCCCTTGTCGTCATAGGTTTAGTGTGTTTTAGAACCTTCGGAAAACTTGTCGCTAAAAATTTTTACTTCCAGATGATATATAAGCTGCCTATCTTAACAACAGCACTCGGATTTCCCAAGAAGTCATCCATCCTAGTACTTATTAAATTATTAAATAATAATATATATTCTTATATATTAATATAAATTGTAATAATATAAAATAATAAAAATAAAATATAGCAATGATAAAAAAAACAGAAATTAATAAAAATTTAAATATATATTAATTAAAAATGAAGTATTATTATTAAAAAATATATCAACAAATCAATAGCAAAACATAAAATTTAATAATTTAAGTAATATGTATGTAAAAATAAAGGAACAATAATTTTTTTCTACCTGTTTACCTTATCTAGCTTTGATCTTCCTCCCTCTGCAGCGCTAAGAAATCCTAAGAAATAATCAAAGTCATAAAGAATAGTTAGTAATTTTTTTTATGAAATTCTTTATAAAACAGCTCTGATGCATATTTTTTATAAAATTATAAATTTTCATTATTTTGTTTATAACTTCTTAATTATTGGAGTAACCATAAAAAGTCGTTAAGAAAAGTTGTGTATTATTGTAGAGTCTACAAAAAAGTTCTTTATAAAATTTTTGTCAGACTTGCAGCTATCAAGATATACCAAAAAAACCATTTACACCGCTATTTTCAATATGGCGACCAAATGGGTGTATCCCCGACCCCAAAAACTCAGCCATTTTTCATTATTAACGTCAAGAAATTAATGTTTTGCGGTACGTTTCATTTACTATGTCCATATTTAATTTAAAAGGGAATGTTTTTTAATGTGTTTAAGTTTTCTTGCATCTCACACACAACATGGATAGAAAAAATTATTATGTTATTTTTAATCTATATCACAGGAAACTGACTAGAATTATCGTTGTAATAACTAATTATGTCTATAGTACAAGAATCAACAAAGCTAATTTGGTTCTGATAAAACCTACGTCTCACAATGGAAAACTTTCTCTCCCTTGTTATATGTTATACAGTGTTTATAGAACCTTCGGAAATTTTGTCGCTAAAAAATTTTTACTACCGAATAAGCTGCCTCTCTTAACAACATCGCTCGGATTTCCCAAGTAGTCATCCACCCATAGTACTAAACGAACCTCTGTATATAATCTGTCGCCAATCATTTTTTAAATTTTTGTCAAAATCTGTATTTAATTTGTAATAATTACCATGTTAACAGATAAAACATAGGAAGCACAAACTATGCTGCAGATGCTACAGGAAAGGTTGGTTTAATAATCAATCTATCCAAGACCCAGAGATAGAGCAAGTGTACCAATATGACCTGGGACATGAAATCAGCATAGGACGAGATAACAAAACAAATGAAATTCAGCGGAAATAGGTCTCTCCTAGGCTACATATGGCAAACTGGCCTATATATTAAAATCCCTCTTATGTATTTAAAAAGAAAAGTATTTGATAGATGCACTCTCCGTTCTTACGTACGGAGCCGATACTCTCGCAATTGAAAAACATCAACAAAATATGTATCATGCAACGAAAGATGGAAGGGTGAATGTTAAGTGTTACTCTTAGAGATCACATCCCAAATCACATTATCAGGAAGAGAACGGAGGTACAAGAGGTAGTCAAAATCATTCTACATCTTAAATGGAACTAGGAGGGCACGTTGCTAGATTTAGGGATTGGCGATAGACAAAGAGAATTATAGAGTGGCAACCAAGATCCGAAGCCTATCGGAATATAGGTAGGCCACCAAGTCGGTGGATTGATGATTTGAAAAGAATGGAGCAAGCACGTTTTGATACAGTTTACTTGCTCCTCACGCATGACCTCTAAAAAGCATAATAGTGTAGGCTTGTCGGAGTTATAATGAAAAATTTCATAGGATTGTGTAAGATACCAACTGTAATTTTATATTAATCAGAATTTTAGACATATTGCTTCTTATAACAGGTTTGTAATACCTTGTATTTATTTTCTAAATCTTTTTAGAGTCCAAGCTGTAACATAGAACATGGTGGTCAGGAACAGGTCTTTGATATTGGAGGATCGTTTTTGTAAAAAATAAAGCCCCCTGGTCATCATTTTTTAAACTGAGTGGAACTTATTAGGTTTCCAATCTATGAAAAGATTCTTTTATGAAAAATTTCCACCCCACGGGTCATCTACTATTATTTTGCGAGTTAGTGCAAGGGGCTTTTTTATGTTACGGTGTTGCTCCCTAATTTATCGATTGGTGCCCCCGGTGAAGACCACACCGGCGATAAAGGCACAGAAGGGTATTTTCAACGTGGCGGACTCGGCGTAAGTGGCAATCCAGCTTTTAGGAGATAAGTAAAAGCAAGGGCACCCTTTTGTCCTTAAGGCGGATGAACTAAAGTTAGTCAACGGCATAGGATGAGGAAAGCAATGGAAAACTACCTCATTATTTTTCCACGAGAATCTTATGGAATGGACGATATATATTTGGATTTGGAGCCAGGCGACCCGATTAGCGATCGGCGCCGTGAGGTTTCCGGGCCTCATGGTGTGAAATGTGCTACGGCCATATGTCCGTAGGAGACCAGGCGGTATATGGAAAAAAGGCGACTGGAATATCTAAAGATCCATACTTTAAACTTAGAACGAAACATCGAATAGCCACATGGAATGTGACAGGGTTACTGGAACCGGGAAAACTGGCCGTGATGGAAAAAGAAATGGAAGAACACAATATAGATATCTTGGGACTGAGTGAAACACACTGGAAAGGTAAAGATGGAGGTCATTTCACCACGTCACATGGTAACACAGTATACTTTGCTGGGCAGAAAGAACAAAATTATAGTGGTGTTGCTTTTATTGTACCTTCGAGACTTGATAACTTAGTTTTGTCTTACTCAGGTGCTACAGAGAGAATAATCACCATAAAACTTGACACTAAACCGGTTAGACTTAATATAATTCAAGTGCATGCCCCTACAGCAGCAGCAGATGATAATGTGATAGATGAATTTTATCTAAAACTGCAAGAAACAATGCGAAAAATCCCATCAAGAGAAATTACCTTGCTTGTAGGAGATCTAAATGCGAAAAATTGGGGAAACAAGGAATGATGACCATCTAAGACATATTATTGGGCTGTATGGAATGGGGAAGAGAAATGTTAGAGGTGAGAAATTGATCAACTTTTGTATACAAAATAAACTGGCTATCACCAATACCCTGTTCAAACATCATATCCGCCGTCTTTATACTTGGAAATCTCCAGGAGATCGATACAGAAATCAAATAGATTATATAATGATAAGCCAAAGGTGGAAATCATCTATACTGGACACGAGAACTTACCCAGGAGCAGACTGTAATTCCAACCATCAACTTCTAGTTACAGTTCTTCGTATTAAACTCAAAGCTTCTCAAAAAAATATAAAGGTGCAACGAATGAAGATATATCCTCCAGAAAAAACAACAATTTACGGAACTAGTAAATAAAAATATCCGAAATATCCAATATAATGAAGATCCTGGAAATAATGAAGAGATGTGGAACAAAGTGAAAACATCGATAAAAGATGCCCACGAAGAAATAGCATCCCGAAGAGTAAGAAAATGTATTAAAAAATCTTGGATGTCTGCAGAAACATGGCAACTTATAGAGCACAGGAAAAACGTAAAGAAAAACTGGACTAAACGATGATCAGCAGATAAAAGAGTACCAAGATTTAAACCGACTTATACAGAAGAACTGCAGACAAGATAAGAATACATATCTCAATAATCAATGTAAAGAAGTACAAGCATATGCAGAGAAAAATCAAGTTAAAGATCTCTTTAAAAAAATTAAAGAGATAGATAAGGATTTCAAACCTAAAACTTGGGCAATCGAGGATAAAAATGGAACACTGCTTACAGAGAAAGAAAGAATAATAGACAGATGGAGAGAATATTGTGAAGATCTTTATTGTGATGCACAAGCACAAGACATACACCAACAGATCAATACCACGCAGCAAGAACCTGAAATAATGAGGAGTGAAGTAGAGGATGCTGTTAAGAAACTGAAAAGCAATAAGGCACCTGGCTACGATGACATCACGGGAGATATTCTTAAGGAACTAGATCATGACACAGTGGGGATGATCTATAAAATATGTAATAACATCTGGAAAACTGGAATATGGCCGAAAGATTGGACGACCTCTATAATAATATACCACTACATAAGAAAGGCTCTACCCCGTAAATGTAGTAATTATCGTACATTATCTCTATTATCACATCCAAGTAAGGTAATGCTACATATAATAAATAATCGTTTAAGATATTATGTTGACCAACAAATCTCTAGAGAACAAGCGGGATTCGTTAAAGGACGAGGCACAAGAAATCAGATTGTTAACATAAGACAATTGATAGAGAAATGTAGAGAGTATAATGTGTCTATGGTAATGTGCTTTATAGACTATAATAAGGCTTTTGATTTTGTCAACTGGAAAAAGCTTTGGGAGATACTAGAGCAAATGGGTGTTCCTTATCATCTGATTAAACTGATTAAAAACCTCTATTTGGACAGCACTGCAGTGGTGAGAATAGACAATACAATATCCGATCAGTTTCATCCTCGCCGAGGTGTAAGACAGGGCTGTGTTCTGTCTCCTACATTATTTAATGTTTATGGTGAATTTATAATGAGAAATGCGTTGAATGAATGGGATGGTGGAATCCTAATAGGAGGTGAGCGAATAAACAAATTGTGTTACGCTGATGACACCACCATATTTGCAGCGACTGAGGAAGAGATGGCTACACTTTTAAATCGGATAAAGCAAGAAAGTGAGAAACTAGGTCTGACCATAAATAGGGACAAAACGAAGCTGATGATAGTCGATAAGTCTGACCAAATAGTAAGATCCGACTTACTCAATGGCATTGAGAGAGTAACAACCTTTGTATATCTAGGATCATCCGTAAGTAGTATGGGAGGATGCGAGAATGAAATAAAAAGAAGAATATCCCTAGCAAGAAATGCTATGACGAGACTTACTAAGATATGGAAAAGTCCGTACATAACTAAAGGAACGAAATTAAATCTCGTACAGACCTTAGTATTTCCAATATTTTCATATGGTGTAGAATCCTGGACACTTAGAGTAAAGGAACGTAAATCTATTGATTCCTTTGAAATGTGGTGCTATAGGAGGATGTTGAGAATATCCTGGACCGCCAGAAGAACTAATCAATCTATACTGAATGAACTAAATCTAACTGTAAGGTTATCATCACTATGCATGAAAAGAATTCTTCAGTATTTTGGACATGTAGCTAGAAGGCCAGGCAATAATGTAGACCGGTTAATAATAATGGGAGAGGTCCAGGGTAAAAGGAGTAGAGGCCGTTCGCCAACAAGATGGTCAGATCAAATAAAACAAGTTATGGATCAACCACTCCATGTATCGTTGCACTTGACAGAAGATCGAGAGAAATGGAGAGAAATAGTGAACAGAACAGTGAAGTCATTCCAGAGAGATCACGACCCTCAAGACTGAGGAAACGAATAGAGAGAGCCCCCTCTGTATAAGTTACTTTGCCTTTATTGATGTCTTTTTTTCCTTTTAGAGACGCCTTTTAAATCTGTATGTTCCCCAGCCGCTTTAACTTGCTACGCCACTGTGTATAGATACTTGGGCTCGCAATTGTCTATAAAAAGAATAGTGAAATGTTATTTTCAAAAATAAAGAATTATAGATCGTTTTAACAAAGAAATTCTTAAAATACTGTCGTTTCAACCAGTAAAATAAAACAAACAATATAAATTACTTAAATTAGAAACTCCAAAAATAAACTACCTTTGGCAAACTCTAAAACATATATAACATATTGTTAAAACAATACTAAAACATAGAAAACAACATATGTCACCCATCATCTTTCAAGTCAAAATTATTAATGTAACATTTTTAAATTAGGTTCTAGTTTCATAATATTGGCAGAACGGAAGTCCATTATATCAAAAATAACGCATTAAAATCTAAAAATAAGTGTCTTTTAAATATACTTTTTAAAATAATAGCTCGATATTAATTTCTTCGTGTCATAAATATCAAAATCATTATTTTATCAATGTCGGAATTCAGTGTCAGGATTTTCTTTTTAGTTTGACTACATTTGGCACCTGTTTTTGTTACTTAAAGTAGTATTTTTTTTTTAAAATTGAGGGCACTGAATATCTTGTAGATAAATGTATAGTTAGATAAATGGCGTTTATTTCAAGACAAATTTGCAAATAAATTTAGAAAGCCTGAAGTACGTCAAAATATTATCATAAATAAGGGGTTATCGAAAAATTATCTAGCCTTTTTCTCATAATATAGCTTAAGTGCCACATATCACAGGTAATATAAGTCGGATCGGGTCATACTTTCCGTCATTTGAAACCTGACATTTGACAGTAGTAGAAGTGCAAGAACTGTTGGAATTTGAGACTTAATTTAGAGATCTTTGAAGATGAGTGAAGTTCGCTACATTTTACGATTTTATTTTGATAAAGGCACAAATGCTGTGTAGGCCTATGAAGAAATGTGTGCTATTTATAGTTACGATAGGTTACCAAAAGCCATAGCCAAAAGATGATTCAGTGGCTTTCGCTCTGGAAATTGTGATGTCACAGATGAACATCACATTGGCCGACCAAAAAACAGAAACAGTTGATAGGATTTCGGCAAAAGTTGAGGAAGACCGACAAGTTGGTAGTGGTGATATGGCCAAGAAAATAAACATCCATCATAAAATAGTTTTAAACCATTTGGAGAAAGCTGGCTAGAAAAAGAAGCTCGACGTTTGGGTGCCACATGATTTGACGCTAAAGAATTTACTCTGTCGAATTTCTATCTGCGAATCTCTGCAGAAACGTAACGAAATCGGGTTGTTTTTAAAGCAGTTGATCACATGCGTTGAAAAGTGGATCACGTACGACCATAAAGTGCCTTATCCTTGAGTATAGGTTTGTTCGTGGTTATTTTTGTATCATAAAAACACAGATTTTTAATGGCGTTTCGCCTATTGTGTATTTACATTTGGGTTACCTACTTATTAAAAGATGTTGAAGATGTAAAATAAAGTAGATAATTTATGAGCGCACAGCACTTATTAATAAACAATATATTTTATTTAATGAAATTGGAGCAAAAAATCGGTTTATGCACCTCCAAACCATATATAAAAAAAGATACTTAAAAACGTCTAGCGGTACTAAAAGGTTTAGTATGGCAATATGTTGTTAAGAAACAATGTGGATCGAGGTACGTCAACCTATTTTTGTTCCAGATTTATTTACTAAAATAGATTATTTATTATTAAGTGATAGGTGCTCATAAAATATTTATTTTATTTTACAACATTTTCAACAAGTTTTAATTTGTAGGGAATCTAAATACATATAAAATTTGATAAAATCCATTACAATGAACAAGACGTCATAATAAGCATATATATATATATATATATATATATATATATATATATATATATATATATATAATACATTAAAATTCCGGGTTTTAATCCGGTCGTCTAACAATGAATTTGCACGACGTTTCGCCAAAATCTCATTTTCATGTGCTCTTGCTGCTGCTGCTACTCGATGCTGTGTGTTTGCCGGCTGGGTGCTCGTGTCGCGGGTTCTGGTGCTTGGCTGACTGTTGCCTCCTCGATGTTTTGGTTATTCCTTGGTTTCGCTAGTAGACCCTTCCATGTAGTGGAGATATTCAATGCATCATCGCTCATTTAGTTGTCCATTCTTTTTCGATTTCCAAGACTTCTCTGACTAGGTGTGTTTTATAATGTGAAATCGAGGCTATTTGTTCAGATCCCTCAAAATTGATGTTGTTTGTTTATTGTCTTTGTGTTATTGTTTATTGTCAAAAATAAACGGCGACCGCACTTCGGTCTCTCAGTTAGCTTCGAAAGCAGCAGCAAGAGCACTTGAAAATGCCAAATGAGATTTTGGCGAAACATCGTGCAAATTCATTGTTAGACGAACGGATTGAAACACGGAACTTTAATGTATCATAGCAAAAAAAAGACTTTATTTACTTATTTTATACTAAGAAGTGGTAAATTTTTAATTATTAATGTTATAACTGAAAATGATAAATAAGCATTCCTTATGTTGCTGTAGATATTACTAAGTTGATTAGTGTCTGATTTATAGTTGATTGAGTTGGAGGTCCCTGTTTATGAGGTCCATTTTTTAAAAAAATCTTCCTTTATAGTTGTTGTCGTGAGCTAAAATTTTAACATTATAGTCAAAATTATGACCTATTTTTACAACATTAATAATTAAAAATTTGCCTCTTGGTATAAAATAAGTAAATAAAGTTTTTTTTTTTTTGCTGTTTTTTTTCATTCGCATAGAATTCACATCAGTAAATATGCACCGAGGCTGTTTACTCTCAGTTTTTGTAAAAAAATTGAGATGTTGAGTTTTGATTTCAAGGACTAACTCGCATTTTAGTCCTTTGTTTTATTTATTTATTCGTTTGTTCATATTTATTTGTTTTATATTTCAATATTTTAATATCTACATGAAAAATATCATTGTTTTTAATACATCTAATCCGTATATTAATATTATAGTTACTCCAGAAGAAGTTATCACACGATAACGAAATATTGAGTATTAAAGAAGAACAGTCCAGACTGATTCCTGATAATCAAACACGCATCTATTGACGTACGTTCGATAACATATTACCAAATTTTTATGTATATACATATATATATATATATATATATATATATATATATATATATATATATATATATATTTATGTATAACATAATATATTTATAGAAATTTTATTTGTAAAAAAAGTATTTCGCAATACATAGACTTGGTACCAATTATAATACAGGTATGCTTCTATATCTAGATATTTATTTAAATAGATTCAATTTAACCATTCGAGTACAGTAGGAATTTTGAATTAAACACACCATTAATAGAGCGCATTGACAGATACAAGGGCTGAAAATTGAATGCGTCGACGAACAATTGAAGGATTTGAGATTCTATAATGCCAGCTCTCTATACTGGTTACACGCTCCTGTTAAGTCGCTTTTCTAAAGACGTCGTAATTGAAACTGCTCCTTATACGATTCTGATAGCACGGTTCTTGTTTGTGATGTGATATTCTGTACCGGGAATATATAGTGTGAGCAAATATTAGAATGATGATAAGTTATTGCAAAAAGAAAGAATTGTTACAAAATTGAGTGCTGTTGGAATCACTCGAGTGAGAAGTTACTCGATTATTTACACATGGAAATAAATGATATCATTCGCAAACGCGTTGCTCGTGTAGCGCTTTAGAGATTTTCCTGTAGCACGTGTGCTGTGCTATAATAAAAAAAAAGCAGACTCAGGTTACCGTCTGCATGACGTGTGGAAAACGGTCATTACACTGAGTCACGGTTCGAAGAAGACCAGGAAAGCATCTTAAAACCGATTAAATATTCTATTCTCAAAGAGTAAAGATCCGTGAAGATAACGACGTATAATTGCAGTCGATACTTCAGAAAATACTCCACATTTACATGAAGCAGCTAGATGCTCCTGGATTTCATAACAGAACATCAGTTATACTAAATAATGATAAAGAAAGTGGACGCCGCTAAGCCCAAATGCCAATGTGAAGAATAAAATAGACTATTGCCTCTTCAGTAATAAATCCATCGTGGCAGCAAAGTTAAATTAAAAAGAATAAAACTATTTAAATCTAAAAAACATACCCAACAAAATTAAGAATAAGTGCTCTGCAATGAAAGAAGGGAAACGCAAATAGCTGAAAATATAAGACACCGAGACAACACCAGCGACACATTAACAGCTGGAGAGAGCATAAATATATTTCAAGTTAAAATCATTACTAAATTATTCTGCTCTGGACTTATTCAGCTGATACTGGTGAGCAAACAAATTATAATCAAATTTTGCTAATATTCGATTGATCACTCAATAAGTAGAACCTTCCTATTTTGCTCTTCATTCTTGTCATATTTGATAAATGATGAAATTGATCAAATAAACAGCAACTAATCACTATTTCCACATGATCATAGCTGAAAATTAAACTTGGCTCACTGTATAATCCAAATATATTACCAGCAATGGTAGTTTGGTTTCGTTACCCATCATTCAAGATACAGTAGAACCCCGATTAACCGAGTCCCGATTATCCGAGCTCCGGATTAACCGAGCCAATCTAAGAACCTGATTAACCGAGGTACGCACGTCCATGCTGCGTATTAACGGAGCATATAAAATATGTATGTACATATTTCCATTTAAAATTATCGGGGCCTTCGGGGAATCCCCCTGGCCCGTGTGAGGGGTTCCCCTATTTATGTTTTTGAACTCTTTCAGCATGTAAATTTGCGTGAATGCAGTGCGTTATAGCGTTTACTACGGAGAACTACGAGTATACTCACATAACTTATTTGGGTGGAGTTCTGGTAGTTAAGTGTAATTAATACGAACTGCTTTGTTTGAATTTTTGTTTGTCGTATTATAATGGAGCAAAACAAGCGTAAAAGAATCGTCGTTCCTATTGAAGAAAAATTAAAAGCCATCAGAAGAAAAGCAGGAGAGGCAATTAAAGTTGTTGCACGAGATTATGGAGTAGGTGAGGTAACAGTTGGAGATTGGAAAAGAAACCGCACAAAAATAGAAGAGTGTTGTATAAATCAAGCCTCCTCGTCCTCAGGAAGAAAATCAATGAAAACCGGCGACTATGAAAAGGTTAACGAAGCCTTATTCATGTGGTTTAACCAACAGAAATCAAAAGGTGTGTCTCTGTCACGTCCAATTTTACAACAGAAAGCAATAATGATTAGTAGGCAATTCCCAGAGATAGGTCAGTTTCCCGCCAGTTCTGGATGGCTTGACCGCTGGAAAAAACGGTACGGTGTACAACTGACCGTATGTGGTGAAAAACGTTCTGCTGATGTGTCATCAATTGAGAAGTTTAAGCAGAACTTTAAAAAGCAAATCGAAGATTGTGGATACACATGCGATTAAATTTACAACTGTGACGAAACTGGTCTGAATTATAAAATGCTTCCATCAAAAACATTGGCATCTCGACGGGAAAAATCAGCTCCTGGGCACAAACGAAGTAAGGATAGATTAACTATAATGGTATGTTCCAATACATCTGGCAAGCACAAAATCCCACTGATGGTGATTGGCAAGTCTGCACGTCCAAGAGCTTTAAAAGTTATCTCACCCAAAGCCCTACCAGTCTATTACAAAAGTCAGAAGAGCGCATGGATGGATGCGACCTTATTTACTAACTGGTTTGAAGAAGAATTCGTGCCATCTGTGACTAAATTTTTGAACAGAAACCGTCTTCCTATTAAAGCAATTTTGTTAATGGATAATGCCCCTCTCACCCTAGAAAAGGACTTCATGTGGGCGAAATTGTTGTAAAATCAGCATAATGCAATCAATGGATCAAGGCATCCTCGAAAACATTAAAAAAAATTATAGGCGTTTATATCTTGAACATCTGTTAGAATACACAGAAAAGGAGGATATTATTAATGGGATGAAAAAGGTTACACTGAAAAATGTTATTTACTGGGTAAGTCAAGCTTGGAATTCTGTGCGTACTACCACTATTCAAAAATCTTGGTCAAAAGTTATTGATTTTGAGGACTATAATGGCAGTGAAGATGATACTCCATTTAATGAATTAGCTTTGAAATTGAAGCCATGGAGAAATCTCCTGTTCAAATTTTGACAGCGAGATAGAAGAAAAATAAAAAAGTTTATTTGAATTAATGCAAAAATTAAAAGGTTGCAAAAATGTGACAAGAGAATATGTTGTTGAATGAAGAAATAACAAATGCCTTTCAGGAAACCCGAAAAATCAGATGACGATGACGATGACGAAGCGGCGGTGGATGAACAGTCTCTCTCTAATCAAGAAGATTTTGCTTCTTGGAAAAAAGCTTTGGGGTATATCGAACTACAACCAGAGGCAACTCCAACGGATTTGCTTCTTCTTAATAGATGGAGAAACATTGCAGCGAGAGAAAGAAGATGCAATATGAAACAGAAGCGCATAGATACCTATTTCACTGTTTTATAATGTATGTACCTATTTATATGTTAAAAACGTTAATATATCGGTTTAAAGTATTAGTGTTTATTTTTTGAATGAATAAAAAACAAATCCGGATTATCCGAGTTTTCAGTTATCCGAGGAGGGTGCCCCCAACGTTACCTCGGATAACCGGGGTTCTACTGTAGTTATGTCAGGACACCCTATTCCTCTAGCATCGACATACTTTTCTGGGCGTTAACGTGTGAGCAAATATGTCTTTTTTTATCGTTCACCTTCCCGCCTGACTAGGGATTTTACCCTTTTTCATATCCTAAGGATATCGGCGAGGATGTTCTAATACCCGTCAACGTTGTCCAAGTGCCGAAACATACATTTCTGTATTTCACAACACCTTTTAGACAATGGGGTATTGCTGCCTCGGACCTTATTATGTTTCTGCCAACAATTACTATCTATGTACTCGTACGTGGCCAGGCCAAATATACTTACAAATAATTCAATAAATAAGTATACCGACCTGCGGAATTACACCCTCGACCTTCTGCACCGTAAGCAAGGTATTACACTACGGAGCCACGGGCCGCCACAATTTGTTTTGGCATGAACATGTTGCATACCTAGCGGACAGCGTCTCAAAGAATGAGAATAATATTTCGAAATAGACAGCTTTACTCTCCACAACAACAGTTAATTCTGTACAAGGCTCAAATTCGAGTACTGCTTCTCTGTTTGGGGTTCTGCTCCCAATCATACCCTGTATTTGTTGACGAGAGCTGTTCGCCTAATTAGAGACATAGAACTCACCAGCAACCTTAATTCGTTGGAACATCGAAGAACGGAATGATGTAGCTCACTTGGTTTCTCCTAGAGTGGTGCATATCACAAAAATACATAACATCCGTATGAGGTTCAGCTTGTCCTTGTAACTCCACGCACAACCCTTTTCAAACAGTTTTTTATATGGAGGGCCTTATTTCTTTGGAATGACTTGCCCAGGAGTGTATTCTTCACCGAGTACTATTTATAGCGATTCAAGACGAATTGCAACAAGTGTACGATGTCCATAAAGAAAAACGCATCGTTCTAGAACTTTGGCGATACCGAATGCACTATATTTAACTATACTAAAATCTGTCTGTTTTTCGCAATACCAAAATTAAATTATTTTTCATGCCCGGCTTTAAGTGATTTTTCAGTACCACTGCTTCTAACGGTCGTAAAATTGTATAGGTAGGTATAAAAACTCAAATATATACCAGGCAAAACTTCGTCTTTGTATCTAGTAACTGGTACCAAATAAAAATAAAACTTGTTGTTTTTAACATCTTCTATTTATTTATTTATTTATTGCGTGTTTAGTCCAACATTACAATAACGAAAATGAAAAATGCAGTAGTTCCCAAACCATACTACCTCTTCTACTATGTTGGATTGGTTGTACCAGAATGAGCAAGTTCTAGAACACCTTCTATGATTAACTGTGTTAATTTATCGTTTCGACAAATTCCAGTAATATTCATCCTAATTACTGAATTCAAACTCCAGGGTGGAGGCTGTGACGTAGGCTGAGGAGATCCGGGAGAACATATGCCCGCCTCTGCTCCTCTGGATGTAGAAAATACGCCCTTTACAAATCGAAATCTTTTTTGAATGAGGGTTCAGCAGTTTTTAAATTTGTTGTTAAGTTGATAGAATTGCTCTGTAGGTAGCAGTTCTTCTGAAAAATCTCCCCATCTCCAACATTGCTATTAGTTTACTGTGTTCAGGCCGCTTCGAAAGTTCCAGTGCAACACGGCCTTCTTTTTTTATCAAGCGGTTTCGAACTGATGCTCCGTTTATAAGCTCTTCCTTATTTTTTTTCCTTACAGAAACCTCCATTGTAATCATAAGCCCCACACTGCCCCTTGAACCTTGCTGCGCCACTGAGTGGACGGATACGTAATCTTTTTAGGAAATATTCATTATCACTGAATAACAATAATAAATTGATAAAAAAGTATAGAAAAGTAAATCTTGAGCCTAGAAATAATTGTGCTACTATATTAAAAACTAGTCATCACCTCGGCTCCGCTCGCGTGTACTTGATTTACTATTATCGTCACTGCTTACTCCTTATGTTACCTAACGTAATAAAATATATAACCTGGCCAGAGACCATATGTATAAATTTAAAAAAAAAACACGTAAATCGGATAAGTGGTTCTTGAGTGCTAAGCGCGCTAACGATGAGACAGACAGACAGAGAGACGTTGCGTTTTATATTATTATAGATTTTTTTTGATAATTATTAAGTTAAGAATTAAAAAAAAAAACACGTAAATCGGATAAGTAGTTCTTGAGTAATAAGCACAATAAAGGAGAGACAGAGAGAGAGGCGTTGCATTTTATATTCTTTGCTACATGATATTGTTCCATATTTAATGGTTTAGGCAATGTATTGCAAGAGAACACGCTAGCGGCAAACTTTTTTTTCGACTTGATTCACTATTATTGTCACTGTTTATTCCTTGTGTTACCTAACGTAATAAAATATATCCTATAACCTGGCCAGAGAAGATATGTATGTTTAAAAAAAAAACGCATAAATCAGATAAGTGATAAGCGCCCTAACCGACAGTCAGACAGACAGACAGAGAGACGTTGAATTTTATATATATTAAAGATAATTATTTTTTTTGTTAGCAACGTAGTAAGCATACAAAATGAAGTTTAATATAGGCGTTTCATAAATTGATTGATATTAACTTTGTTATGCTGGGAATGTGGAATCTTTGGCACAATGACACGATTTAGTATATATCACCACTACACCAAACACTTTGTTTTTACACTAGATGCGCGTTTCGCTGACCATGTTAGCTTAATAAGGAGCTCCTGATGAAGCTAACATGGTCAGCTAAACGCGCGTCGAGTGCGAAAATAAAGTGTTTGGTGTAACGGTGATACATAGTGAGTAGTATTAAATTAACAACATTTAAACGATTAAAAATCTACTGGATCTAATTTTTTTAACATTTTCCTTAAAAGTAAAGATTTTCTAATTTTGAGCATAGAAAAAATTTCCACTGCAATGAGCATAAATTATACCACAGCTATTTTTTAGTGGAAACCCAAATTTCCCAATAGACCTAAAGATAATCTAATAATCTGTTATTTTGTTAATTTTTGGCTTTAATAATTTGATTCGGAAGGGTAGGTTTTATTAGTAAAATATATTCTCCTAGAAATGTATTCTATGATTTGGAGAATTGGAGCCCTATGGGGAGACTGGAGCTCATAAAAAGCATTCAGTACTTTCATAACTGTTTTAGAGTGTAATATTCAATATTACATGTTAATACATATTCCCAGGAAATATGATTACAGATCAACGTCTCGACTTTTTATGCGTTCTTTATAGATTAGTTTTTGAATTCAACATTATCAATGCAACTTTTATAATTAAATATCTTTGATTCGGTGCTATATTCATAAAATTCTTGGCGAGTTTTCGCTATCTAATTTTACAATCTATTTGTCAAAAGCGAAACGAGATTTTTGATATCGATTTTGTTATACAGCTGTAGATTTGTTTAAGTCGATAAAATATTATAGTAATTTTTCATTTCCGATGAAATGTTATGGAAAATGAAAAATAGGCTAGTTTTTTTTAGCAGGCACAGCAAATAAGCACAAGAATTTTCTTTTATATTCACGTGAAGATACCAGAATCATCTAGATGAAAACACTTTTATGCTGTTATACGAAGTCTGTATAGCAGCAAAACAATATAATATGTCAATCTCAACTGAAAAAACCAGAAATATAGTAACAGCAAAAGAGTCGATCAGGTGCAAGTTGGTGGTGGAAGATAAACCAATAGAACAGTGATGGAGATCGATTACCTGGGTATCAAAATATCTAGATCGGAAAAATCGAGGAAGAAGTAAAACATCGAATCAATAAGGCTAATAGGATAGCGAGATGCCTCAATGATACCATATTTAGAAATAAATTAATCTCCGTTGAGACCAAAATAAGAATATTTAAGGGCGTAATATGACCAGTGATGACTTACACATCCGAAACAAGACTTGAGACAATCATAAAACAGGTGAAGCTTGGAATCAACTGAAATACTTAGGAGATTTACGAAGAAGACACTGAGGGATAGAAAAAGGAGTAAAGATATAAGACGCACATGTAATATAGAAAATATCAACCAGCGGATACACAGGAAGAATGGCAAACAATAGGATAATATGGATATCAAGAGTCGCCGAATGGAAGGAAATCAATGGGACATCCAAGAAAGAGATGGAACGACAATCTATAGATCAGAGAATAAAGAAAAAAGGCAATAATGCCTAGCTATAAGTGGGAAGGAGAAAAAGTGAAGATAGAATAATCATCTAGAAGAAATACTTTTATTGCTGGTATGTACTTGTAATAACATTTTATTGTGACACTTCTTGTATACGATTAAGAATTTATTTACTGTATCTATAATATATATAAAATGCAACGTCTCTCTGTTTGTCTGTCTGTCCGTTAGTGCGCTTATCACTGGAGAACCCCTTATCCGATTAACGTACTTTTTTTTTAAAACTTACATATGTTCTCTGGCCAGGTTATAGGCTATATTTTATTACAATAGATAGCATACGGAACGAGTAGTGACGATAATAGTGAATGAAGTCGGAAAAAAGTTTGCCGCTAGCGCATTCCCTTGCAATACACAGCCTAAACCATTAAATATAGAACAATATTATGTAGCAGAGAATATCTATAATCTGTAATATATATATATATATATATATATATATATATATATATATATATATATATATATATATAATGCAATGTCTCTCTGTCTGTCTGTCTGTCCATTAGTGCCTTTATCACGCGAGAACCACTTATCCGATTTACGTGTCTTTTTTAAATTTATACATATGTTATCTCACCAGGTTATAGATATATATTTTATTACATCTATAATATATACAGTAATACCCCGCTTAGCGCGACCCCCGTTACGCGCGGTTTCACTATAACGCGAATTTCAAATTTCGCGCTCATGTAGTCATTAACTTCTCTATGGTCGCGGGGGGATCCCCGCTTTCTCTGAATATTCTCTTTGAAGAATTGGGAATTCCCTGTCCTTCGACTTTGTTCTATGGGGATTTCCTCGTTCGTTTCGTGTGTTCATTTGTTCCGTAATGTTAGTTCGGTCGGCTGGCAGTTTTGTTTTAATATTTATTGGAGATACATACATACATAATTTAACCCTACGTTAAAAATGCCGCCTGTAAAGAAAAAAGAGCGTAAAAGCGTCACTTTGGAATTGAAGATGAAAGTGTTAAGAAGAATGGAAAATGGAGGCAAAGCAACAATTGTTTGGACTCTCAGAATCGACTGTGAGAACGATTTATAAAAATCGGGAAAAAATTAAAATCTCCAGCGAAGGTTCAACACCTATAAGTGCAACAAAACTTTCTCGTTCGAGATCATCTATCTTAGAAAGAATGGAGAAATTACTGTCAGTCTGGATCGAAGATTGAATAAGAAGAACACACCACTAAGTCAAGATCTCATATGCACAAAAGCAAAATCTTTGTATGAGATGCTGAAAACAAAAGAAGGAGAAGGGAGTGCCACTCCGACTTTTGCTGCCAGCAGAGGCTGGTTCCATCGGTTCAAGCAGCGTTCTAATCTTCACAATATCCACATAACAGGCGAGGCGGCCAGCGCGGACATTCAAGCTGCAGCTGAGTTTCCAGACAAGTTTCAAGACTTCGTTAGACGAGAGAAAATTCCTGCTTGTCTCATCTTCAATGTTGATGAGACCGCACTTTACTGGAAAAAAATGCCATCTCGAACATTCATTTCTAAGGAAGAACGTCAAGCCAGTGGTTTCAAAGCTGCGAAAGATCGACTAACACTTCTGCTGGGTGGTAATGCCACTGGTGATTTCAAACTGAAACCTTTACTAGTGTACCATTCAGAAACACCCCGTGCAATGCGAGGCACAGACAAGACAAGTCTACCAGTTGTGTGGCGATCAAACAGAAAGGCGTGGGTTACACGGGAAATTTTTCAAGAATGGTATTCTAATAGTTTTTGCCCATCAGTCAAATCATACTGTGACAGAAATGGGCTTGAACCTAAAGTTATATTACTCTTAGACAATGCCCCAGGACATCCAACCTCACTTGATACGCCCAGAGACTTAAAAGTGTACGTAAAGTTCCTTCCACCAAACACTACGTCAATATTACAACCTATGGACCAGGGGAGCAATAGCAAACTTCAAAGCTTATTACCATCGCCGCACTTTTAGCCAACTAATTCATGAAACTGACGGGGAAGGAAGACAGTCTATGCGAGAGTGGTGGAAGTCATACAACATTATGAAGTCTATTCACAACATAGAAGAGGCTTGGAAGGAAGTTAAAATGAGTTGTATGAATGGGGTGTGGCGTAATCTTTGGCCAGATGTAGTGGAAGCACCTAGAAGAATTGTCCAGATGCAGAGACAAGTGCTTGAAGACATTGCTGCAATGTTTGAGGGGTCTGAACTTGAAGATGTCACGGTAGAAGATCTCGTAGAACTTGTAGCAACGCACGACGATCCTATTAGCAATGAAGATCTGATCGAGTTACAGAATAATCCTATCTACGATGAGGAAGAACAAGTAGAAGAGAAAGTTTTATCTTCAGGGGAAATACAAAATGCATTTTCAAAAATTTATTCAGGTTTGGACATATTGCAGAGTATAGACAATAATGATGACCGTGTCTTGACCGTGTGTCAAACAATTAAAAACAGTGTTGGGTGTTATGAACGTATTTTACAAGAACGTAAACAAAACGTTACCCAAAAGACAATAGATGTATTTTTCCGTAAAAAATAAGAGTATGTATTGCATAAAGTGTTCTTAGAATTAAAGTGATTGATTAAAATGATTTGTATTTTTTTGTATTAAATTTTGACTATGTTTAATCATAAACCTCGATATACGCGAATTTCAGTTAACGCGATTTTTTTCGGAACGTATCCCTCGCGTAAAGCGGGGTATTACTGTATATATATATATATATATATATATATATATATATATATATATATATATATATATATATATATATATATATAATGCAATGTATCTCTGTCTGTCTGTCTGTCCGTTAATGCTCTTATCACTGGAGAACCACTTATACGATTTACATTTTTTTTTAAAAATACATATGTTCTTTGGCCAGGTTATAGGTTATATTTTATTGCGTTAGGTAACATAAAGAATAGGCAGTGACGATAATAATGAAGTCGGAAAAAAGGTCACCGTTAATGTGTTCTCTTGCAATACACTGCCTAAACTATTAAATATGGAACAATATCATGTTGCAAAGAATATAATATATATAAAATGAAATGTCTCTCTGTCTGTCTGTCTGTCCGTTAGTGCGCTTATCACTTATCTAATTTATGTGTTTTTATAAATTTATACATATGTTCTATATAATTCGATATAAATCTAGATAATGGGAGATAAGATGAGATAATGGGAGATAAATATAAATAATGGGAGATAAGGAGAACTATTGCTAGATAAATCGAAATAAGCCTAGATAATGGGAGATAAGGTGAGATAATGGGACATAAGGGGAAATAATGGGAAATAAAGAGAAATAATGGGAGATGAGCAAAGATAAGCCTAGATAATGGAAATTATGTAGAGATAATGGAAGATAAGGAGAAATAATGGGAGATAAGGAGAAATAATGGCAGATATTTTATTACGTTAGGTGACATAAGGAATAAGCAGTGACGATAGTAGTGAATCAAGTCCACGCGAGCGGAGCCGCGGGCACTGCTAGTTACTATATAAGTAAAAACTTTCTTTTAGTGAAGGAATTCTTTAAATCTTCTTCTTTCTCGATTGTGTAAGCCCGTTTATTATTGTCTTTACCGTACTCACAATGCAAAGGTCGTTCCAACATTTTGGGGATATAGTTAAGCATCTCTTCCCTACTGGAGACCTATCTCTTGTGATACCAACTACTCTTTTTTCTGGCATTCTATATATATGTTTGTGCAATTCACATGCTTAACCACAACATTTGTAATTAATTGTCGAAAAAGTATCGGGCATAATTTCTCGCCTATCTCTGGTAATACTAATCGGATACTGTCAACGTTTGAAAGTTGATATTTCAGAGAATTATTGAAAAAAAAAATTCGTAGTGATTAATTTAGTCCAAACGCAAAACGTCTTCAAAATGAGTTAAATTAGCTATATTTTGAAACTATACTACGATGGGAGAAAACAGGCTGTACAGGCTCGTGAAGTAATTTGTACTGTTTACGATCAAGATACTTTTTCGAAAACAACAACTAAGACATGTCAAAGATGCACTTCCCTTTGGTCGGACAGTCACAGAAAAAGTCAGATTATCATTTCATTTGGTCTCTGCAAAACCCTCTTAATCGTTTAAAGTTCAAACTTCGAAAGAGGCTTGTGAAAATCACTTAGTTTAGTTCTTTGCCCTGAAATCCTAGAGCTGTACAGTGACAGAAAAATAACCAAAAATTATCGATCAAAACCTCTGAAAATTTCCTTCGTTCTCTATTATCAGTACGGTGTCATTAGCATAACATCGCATTTTTATTTCTTTATCTGCCATACTAGAATCCCTAGTTTACGCCGATGTCTAAGTCTTTTAAATTATTACAAAAAACAATCGTGAGCCGAATGAGTCTCCTTGGCGAATTCGACCGGTACTGGCTATGTCAGTTCGCTGTTTACTCATATTTGACCTACGATGTCGTATTTAGAGCGAATATGTCCTGAGGTCTTGAAGATGAACTATTTTATCTAGTTGTATTCGATCGAAGGGTTTTTCTGAAAAGCGCTGGACTATTGAATCCTATCAGTCTTTTGGTAATTTGCGTTATGAAGAAAACTACTTCCCTCAGGGCATGATCTAAACCGCCATCTTTCATTTACTAGGGAAATGTGTTTTTTAATTTTGTTTGTTAGAGTTTGCAACGCTTATTTTTCACATGCCTTTGTCCTTATCGTTATCTCAAGCATGCGCAGTAGGGTGGTCACAAGATATAGAAGGGAAAAATATTTTCATCATAATGCCGGCAAGACCCCCTTAAAATTTGCCATTTGTCTAAAAAATAAGATTTGCACAGTTTTAGCTCAATTAAATAACGTTAACCCGTACCTCATTGAGATTAAAGATGTAAAATTCAATTTTTTGCAAAAAAAATTGTGGTTTTCCCCTCATAAAATGAAAACCGTTCGTCCTAGAAACCGGACTCTTGTTTCATTTCATAGGAAATGTTGTTGTCTTAAAGTTTTACTCCTACCACTTTTTTGTTAAAACTTTTATATTTGAAGATATTCATCATCTAAGACAGGACATAATTCGAATCCTCAAATTCTATTTTTGACCTGTTTAGAAAAGAAAAGTAAAAAATGGCAGATACCTAACTTAAATATTTTTGACCATTTTTTGTTTCCTTTAAATTGTAAACAATCATACAAATACATTATATACAATATATAATAACACATAAAATTGTCATTTGTTTTAACTTAATAAATAAT
Organism: Pachyrhynchus sulphureomaculatus; assembly: GCA_019049505.1. Taxonomy (NCBI): domain Eukaryota; kingdom Metazoa; phylum Arthropoda; class Insecta; order Coleoptera; family Curculionidae; genus Pachyrhynchus; species Pachyrhynchus sulphureomaculatus. The sequence goes on along the minus strand of CM032449.1, from coordinate 144,237,503 downwards.
TTTACGAATTACAAGGTAGTGGGTACCTACTTTTAAACTACCTACCTTTAAAAGGTTTGCCAAGGACCCTTTTATCAGAGAATTCTACCTGGAGTGTCATAAACCACACCCCTTCTTTTTTGTTCCTTGTCTGGGATGCCCGTGGAGAGGTCAGAGATTTTTGGTTTACGTTTGCCTTTCAAGCAGTGAACATATCAACAACGTTCGTTTAGTAACTTTTCTGTGAGGTTTGCGGGACAATGTTTTCTACAGTATCAACAAGCCATGCTTATTCGGGTTCGAGCTCGAGTTCAATGCAGAAAGAAATGGTGTATTTAATTGGCATCAAATCAGTGGCAGTAAATTACCATCTGACTGTCAAATGTTACGCAGTTTATTTTATAATATATTGCAAGTGAAACTAAACACTAATACACAAACTCATTTTTTGGGAGAAAGTTAAGATATCAACCAGACACCTGAAAGACTGTTGCAAAATTAGAAAAACTGTACGAAGAGTGGAGAAAAATGCAAAAAAAAAAAAAAAAAAACGCTAAAAGATCTAAAAGCCCAGCGCAAATTAAAAAAGTAGACGCTTTCAAGTCACAGACATTTGTTAATTTATAATCAATATTTATGTAAAAGCGTGGTTCAACGCCCCCAAACACACTTTGGCCCCCAACCAAGACCTATTATTGTTAAAATCTTTTGTAAAATACAGACAAATCGATAAAGAACTTGCAGACAAGGCACTGTCTAAAATGATAAATCCTCTGTGGTATCTCAATTCGGAGCTAGTCGCATTTTCATTTTTTGATACTTTAGAAAAAAATGTCAAAACAAGCATGGCTACAAAAAGGTTTAAAATTAATTTCCGTTGAAGAAAAAAGTTACGTTGTAACTTTTTTCTTCATGATGTAAAGAAAGGCTCAATCTCGAACAAGTGGATGATTTATTGAACAAAAAAATTGATTATTTTGTTTCTCATCAAACTCTAAATTTTTTCAAGAGATTTGAAATTGATACAAACTTTTTAAATACTGATCTCGATGAATGGTGTGACAATTCACACTATTTAAAAGCTGACAAAATGGTAAACAGCTTTAAGATTGTCAATGACACAGCTGAAAGCGGTATAAAATGAATTCAAGACTTCAATTCCTGTTTGACGAAAGATGAAGAACGACGGCAGTTTCTGTTACAAGTTGTATCTGAATGTACGAAAATTTTTCCTGACCCTTCAAAGGCCGCTTTATCTAAGCCGTTACCACCTTGATCCGATAATAAATTGTAAATGTAAATAATAATTATAACTTCTTTCCTTTTTAGTGTTCCGTACGGAACACTTATAAGATCACTTCGGTGTCTGTCTGTCTGTCTGTCTGTCTGACTGTCTGTCTGTCTGTCACACCCGATTTTCTCCGAAACTATTTGACATAAAAAGGGTGAAATTTGGTAATAATATAGGAATTGATGGCCTCATCAGAGCCATGTAGTTTTGAGAATTAAATTTTGACTTAAGGGGTTAGTTTTGGGGGGGTGAAGTCGGAAGTGAAAAAAAATTTTTTTTTTACTAGGTCATCGAGTGTGGTGTCAGATGAAAGCTTGGGAAAACACGAGTAAAAAATATATATATAATATTATACTTGCGCGCACTTTTCTTTGTATTATTTTTAAAAATTCGCGAAAAATCGCTGTCCCGGGCCTTATCTCGAAAAGTACTTATCAAAAAATTTCGAAAAAATTCTGGAATATTCTCCACGGGGTGTAGATTGAACGAAAATTATCACGAGTGCATTACTTTTAATAATTTATATGGTACATAAAAAAAAACCAAAAAATTTCAAGGTCATCAGATTTCAGTAAACAGAAACAAACTTTGTTGAAAACTCATTTAGGGTGTGTTTTGTGAAGTCACTGATCATTTTATGCCACCGTAACATAAATTTTGACTTAAGGGGTTCGTTTTGAGGGGTAAAATCGGAAGTGAAAAAAATTTTTTTTTACTAGGTCATCGAGTGTGTGTCAAAGGAAAGCTTGTAAAAACACGAGTAAAATATATATATATATATATATATATATATATATATATATATATATATATATATATATATATATATATATATATATATATATATATATATATATATATAATGTAATACTTGCGCACACTTTTCTTCGTATTACTTTTAAAAAATCGCTGTCCCCTGCCTCATCTTGAAAAGTATTGATCAAAAAATTTTGAAAAAATTCTGGAATATTCTCCACGGGGTATAGATTGAACGAAAATTATCACGAGTGCATTACCTTTAATAATTTATTTGGTATTTAAAAAAAAAACAATATTTCAAGGTCACCAGTTTTCAATAAAGATTGGAAAAAAACTTTGTTGAAAACTCATTTGGGGTGTGTTTTGTGAAGTCACTGATCATTTTATACCACCCTAACAAAAATTTTTATTTTAAAAACAATCTACGTACGGAACACTAATTGTGCAAGTTCAACTTGCACTTGACCGGTTTTTTTATAACTAAACTTTAACTAATAAAATGCATTTGAACATTATTTCTTCTCATTTTTATACCTTTTTGCTTTTCTTTTCTCCTAAATCCTCCATTTTCAATTTGGATTTTGCTCTATTTACTTTTGAAAACAGTTTTATCTAAACCCGTTTTTATGTACGTATTGAAAAAATAAATAAAGTAAAATCTAGAGAGCCGATGTAATTGAATCTTGCAAAGTTTTTAGACATTTTCATAAAAAATCAATTTTCATAAAAAGTCGAAACTTCAACCTGGATGAGACACGGGTTAACGTTATCCAATTGAGCTGAAACTTTACCAATCTCATTTTTGGCAGTTTTTAGGAGAGTGCCCCAAAAAAAATTCGAAAACTGATTTTTTGTGATCACCCTAATGCGCCGTATTAACGCGAAGGAATTGCTAGGTTAGGTTAGTATTCATCTTCTATAAACCCAAGGGATTTTTTTTTCATTTATTTCATGGTTAAGCACACCGTTTATTAGTATTTGATTGGTCAACACAAGTTCCTAGATTAAAATTGTGGTTTCCATCACTTCCTTCAATATTTCCAAGATAATACGAATGTTCCATAAATAAAATTTCATTTGAAATTAGCACTACACGCACTGTAATGCCATTGTGCCAAAGATTGCAAAATCTCAACATAATCTGAACACTAATTAACTGTTTTCAGTGTTATTTGCAATAAAAGATTATCATTTCAATTTTACTGTATTTCGTAGTACATTTAAGTAGAAAAAAAAACAGGCCCTACCATAATAGTGATACGAATAACGAACTTCAAATAACCTTGTAGTTTCCTAAATAAAGGAAATCGTTATCCTTAATAAAGGTTTCTCTTATTTTGTTTCATTACTGCGCAAACTCCAAATGGTGAGCGCATGTTTCAAATAACGATAACTGCGGAGTGTTCTGTATTTTATTTCTTCCCTTTACTACTGCGCAAGCTCCAAACGGTAGATGCATGCTTTAAATAAAGATAAAGACAGTTACCTAACGAAATAAGTGTTGCAAAATCTCTCTATTATCTTTATTGTTAACTTCAGAGTTGTAGCTAACAAGTTTCATCTGATTTTTTCTTGTACCCAGTGGCCTTCCTTTTTACACATCAACATTGCACTGCTGGTTCGCCACTGTCTGAAATAAAGTTGATTAGAGTTGTTAGTTGTTGAGTCAATTTTTCTCCATCGTATTTGGGTAGCTAATTAGTAATACCATTGACTAAGTAATTAGTTACTGTATTCGTTAGTTTATGGTAATACCACCTTGGCCTCATCTCTTCAATAAAAATTAGCGGCTATTTTTTGCTCTTGTAACATTCCGTCAAGATCCGTTCAGCCGTTGTTACACAATGCTGGAACAAACAAACGGAGAAAGTCTGGAAATTGTTGTTTTGGTGTCCAAATGCACTGGCTAAGACCTGTCTGTAACTTACCATTTTATTATATGTATGAATTATTTTTAATTTTGTATTTAAACCAAACATCTTAAACCATTCCTGCATTAAAATCTTGAATATTCCAAGTGCGACCCTGCAAGGTAGACAAAACTCTTTAAAACGAATTTAAAAGATTTCGGAGTCTTTAAGTCTTTTATAAATTGATTTAAACTGGACCTTTTGTGGCCGGTAGTGAGTGCGTGAAGCTTTAAAAAGAAACTGTCATTCTTCTACCAACGAATACAAAAAGATAGACAACTAAACAGTATAATGGATTTTATAATCTGAATAGGGATTAGAATCGGGGGGCCGTAGTGTGTACAACAACTGGTATACATCTGTATTATCATTTCGATTAAGATGATTATACAGGATGGCAAAGTGATTGTTTAATCAATAATCTTGAGGATATTCGACAGTGTGCAATATCATATTTATTTATGCATTTGGAATACTAACAGACTTTTGCACTTCCTAGTTACAGTATAATAATTACACCGAAAAATTAAAAGCTAATTCAATAAGCCCATAAAAGTTACTTGTAAGTATTAACAAAAATATTTGCAAAATGTCACTTGTAACACTTTTAAATGGGGGTTTCTCGGTGTGACGGCTTCAATATTCGATTTTTGTTCTTACATATTTCTAAAGTAAAATATATTGAAAGTATACTGTAAAAATTTCAAACCGAAATGCTAAATATTTACGAAGTTATAGCATATAGATACAACCACCAGAACAGGCGAGGTTTCAAAAAGGTTGCAGTACCATCGAGCAGATACAAAATATTAAAATTCTGATCGAAAAATGCAATCAGTATAATGTCCTAGTTCATTTAGCTTTTATTGATTACAACAAAGCTTTCTATTCTGTAGAGCTATGAGCCGTATTTCAAGCTATGAATAATGCTAGAATAGATTCAAGATACCGAGACTTTTTTAAATACGTATACGAAAAACCTACACTACAAGCTAAAATCAATGATGATCGATGAAAATAGATCTACAACGCGGAATAAGACAACGCGACAGTATCTCTCCGAAACTTTTTACACTGGCGTTGGAGGACGTCTTTAAACAACTGGATTGGGAGGAGAGAGGAATAAATGTTGATGGAAGATACTTGAGCCCCCTCCGATTTGCTGACGATGTAGTTTTGATCGGCAACGACTTACAAGAATTACAGAAGATGGTCCAAAATCTGAAAGCAGCTTGAGAAAAAGCTGAATTGACTATGAATTTAAAAGAAACTAAAATCCTGACTACAGACGAAACACCAGTCTATGTTGGAGGCAATAAAATAGAAAAAGTAAAGGAATATGTTTACCTAGGTCATGAAATAAAACTTGATAAAGAGAATCAAAGAGCAGAATTGAGTAGGAGAATTAGAATGACATGGGCAGCTACAGGAAAAGTGGTCACGTCTTAAAAAGTCCTGATATCCCGATCAATCTGAAAACCAAAGTTTTTAGCACGTGCATTCTCTCTGTGATGACGTATGGATTAGAAACCGCAACATTAATCGTGAAAACAGCTAATAAACTTCGAACCACCCAGAGACCTATAGAACGAATAATGCTGGGAGTAACGCTTAGAGACCACTTGCGTAACGAGGAAATACATCCACGAACTAAGGTCGAGGATGTCATAAAGCGTGTGGCAACTCTAAAATGGACTTGGGTAGGACACGTCGCTAGACAGGAGGATAAGAAGTGGACGAAAAACTTAATACAGTGGAGACCTAGAAAATACAGGAGAAGTGTGGGACGACCACCAAAAAGATACATCGATAACGTGAAACAACAGGTCGGCAGGAACTGGCACCATATAGCCAAGGATAGAGCACAGGAGGAGGCCTACGTCCGGCAGTGGATGGTAAAAGGCTGCTAAAAGAAGAAGAAGAAAAAGAAGCATATAGAAGAGAGTGCGTCATAGTAGCCTGCCACTCGGCCCACGGTAGTTGTAACGATCTGACCTGCTCTATTTTTTTTTCGGTACCCTTATACCTGCGCTGAAAATGAAACCTTTGAGGAAATGGGAGGTATACTGTATGCAGCAGACATAGCTGATTAGCGCAAGTATAAGTTTTCTATAAAAAATCAGTTACAAAAACTTTAAACTCGTTTTTCTCGAAACCACTTTTTTTCGGTTCGTGGGAAGCAGAGACAAAATTCTATCCGATAGGGCTAAAACTTTTACACGTTGTTCTACATATAATTAGTTATCAGATCACTTAGATCCGTTATTTTTATTAATAATTTCATAATTTATTTCTTGATTTTCAACGAAAATAAACACCATTTTTGAAAAAAAAAATTACAAGTCTACCTTTTTCTTTTTTGTTGATATAAATATCTAATCCGATAGAGTTTATTGAATAATAATTAATTTGGATATTTTTGTTACAGATCATTACAAATGGAGATGTGATTTTTTGTATAATTTAAGATGTCAATAATAACATACAAAAAAATTGAGAAGATTGTATTTTATTTTGTTACGAAAAAGAATTCTTGAAATAAGCTTTAAATTTTAGCCGTCACTCCGAGAAACCTCCTTATATTTCATTGAGAAAATCTATATTTTTGACTTGTCCAAAAAGAATTCCCGGACTAATATTTCCTCGGACTTTAAGCAGTGCCATCTGATAAACGGCACTAAAAGCTTATTAAAATCACTTCTGCAGGTAACATATTTGCATTTAACCAGCCACTTGTGATCAGTCAGTGTTGAGTAGTAAACGTGCGAGCTGTATCACAGAAGTGTGATGAAGCAGCGAGCAGTGATCAAATTTCATGTGAGACTAGGTAAAACAGCTACGGGATACTTGAATTTTTGAGCAAAGCTCCCGGTGAGGAGTGTTTATTGCGTTCACAATTGTTTGAGTGTCATTTTTCATATAAGGTTTATACGAGGCCAACGAACAGTCTTTTATATGGAGAACTTCATTCCTTTGGAATAATTTGCTCAGGACTGGGTTTCCATTCAATACCAACCTGAATTGCTTTTTCCGCACTGGCGTCGTTCCTGTAGAGCTATAGGGATTTCCCTATAGCACATGTGCTATGCCTATAAAAAACATACTACTTCACTTATATATATATATATATATATATATATATATATATATATATATATATATATATATGTATATATATATATATATATATATATATATATATATATATATATATATATATATATAATACCACAAACATACTCGCTTTATTGCTCGAACGAAGTTGTAATAATTTCATATAGTTTCTGTTATATCTGAGGCATTTTATTTTTACTTTGCTCTCTAAGGAAAGTATAGTAATAGCAGGTAAGTATATCGATCTGTCTGCTTATCGATCTGTTTTTTGGTACGATCACTCTCAAACGAAATGAGATATTGATATCAAATTTTATACCCATATGGTTATGGAAGTGGAAAAAGAATCTATGGTTTTTGGGCGATGTCGGGTAGGAATCGATAAATTGTATAGAGTTTTAACAATATTGTACGAATTTATGATGATTTATGGTTAAAGTAAAAATTACAAAATGTAAAAAATTCTTACAGCCAAACATAATAGCATTAAATATACAATGTTATATGATTTTTTAAGGCGTGTCCAGTCGAGACTTCTGGAAATCCTATTAATTTTCCATAGTAATAAAAATAGTATGCAAAGAAGAATGAGATACTGGGATGTGATTACAGAGTAGTCTATATGTATATATATATATATATATATATATATATATATATATATATATATATATATATATATATATATATATATATATATATATATATATATATATATATATATATATATATATATATATATATATATATATATATGTATATATATATATATATATATATATATATATATATATATATATATATATATATATATATATATATATATACATATATATGTATATATGTGTATATATATATATATATATATATATATATATATATATATATATATATATATATATATATATATATATATATATCTAACAAGGGCGGCTGCGAAGAAGAAAATTAAAGAAGGATAGAGATGATCAAAACTGCAATGACAAGCCTAAGCAAAATATGGAGAGATCACAAATTAGATAAAATGACTAAAAAAGGCTTGTTTGTCAAATAACACAGGGCAACAAAAAAATATTTTTGTTTTGGTGCCTGGGATTTTAGAGCTGATTTTAACTATATTTGGGACGTTAAATCTATACAAGCAATCCGTTTTTCTCTATCAGCTCTACTTTTTTAGATACATCAACTTATCTACCAATGTGGTTTTTATTCAGTATATTCATTTATGAGAGTTCTAAAATTATTATATATTCATTAATGTAGGTACAATGGTTTTATTGTCAGTCTGTAATTGAGTAAATTCCAGGTAAATCTATAAATAGTGGAACCATTGCCTATCAGGTACCTGAACTGACCCTTTTAATCACCTAACTCGGGTAAGTCTCGTCAGTTTGTGCGTTCTTACTAATGAGAGTAGATCGAATTCGGCGTGTTATTTTATGTTAAGAAAAGAGTGTTTTTGTGTTATTGAACAGAATTAAAATGAGTTCAGGTTCCAGTTCAAGAAGAAGTTGTGTAAATCAACCTGATGTGTTTTGCTATATATGCGGAGAATACATGTTTCAACAAAACAGACAAACTATTACTGACTTTGTAAAGCGGGCGTATTTTGGATACTTTGGAGTTAAGCTTGGTGATCAGGACAAAACGTGGGCCCCGCATCTCGTATGTAAAACTTGTACAGAGCATTTACGGCAGTGGACTACCGGGAAAAGAAAATGTCTAAAATTCGGCGTACCAATGGTTTGGAGAGAACCAAAAAACCACTTCAATGATTGTTATTTCTGTTTAGTAAATACTAATGGAACCAATCGAAATAACCGCAGTAAGTGGACTTATCCCAATTTAGACTCGGCAATACGCCCTATCCCGCACTCAGATGAAATACCGATTCCAACATTTCATCAGCTACCACATATCTCTGATGACGAATATTTTCCCTCTGATCGCTCTTCTGATGCTAATAAAAGTTCTGATGCTAATGAAACTAACAGTGACTATGAGGGGACGTCATCAGTTCCTCAACGCTTCAATCAAAATGAATTAAATGATCTCACCAGGGATCTCATTTTATCGAAAAAAGCTTCTGAAGTACTGGCTTCTAGGTTGAACGACAAAAATTTACTGGAACAAGGAACCAAAATTACCTTTTACCGTACAAGAGAAAAAGATCTGCTACCATTCTTTTCTCAAGAAGACAATCTTGTATTTTGTCACGAAATTAGGGGACTCATGAAAGAAATGGGACTTTCTGAATATATTCCAGATGATTGGCGCCTATTTATTGACAGTTCAAAGCGAAGTTTAAAATGTGTCCTTCTACATAATGGGAATAAATATGGTTCAATACCACTAGCTCACTCAACGAAACTGAAAGAAGAATATAATACCATAGCTTTGGTCTTGCAGAAGATAAAGTATTACGAACATCAATGGATGATTTGTGTAGACTTAAAAATGGTAAACTTTCTTCTTGGGCAGCAAAACCATTACACGAAATATCCGTGTTTCTTGTTCCTCTGGGATAGTAGGGACAAAACACACCACTGGGTTAGAAAAGATTGGCCTCAGAGAGAAAACATGGACGTTGGAGAAAAGAATGTCATTAACGACGCTTTGGTTGAAAGAGAAAAAATCATACTTCCTCCGTTACATATAAAGTTGGGCTTAATGAAGCAATTTGTAAAGGCTCTTGATAAGAATGGGTCTTGTTTTGCATATATAGGGGTAAAAATGCATCAGTTGAGTACAGAAAAACTCAAAGCAGGGATATTTGATGGCCCACAAATAAGACAATTAATTAAGGATCCTGCCTTCATAAATTCAATGAATCAAGTTGAACGAGAAGCTTGGACATCATTTGTTGCAGTTGTAGAAAATTTTCTAGGCAAACATAAAGCTCAAAACTATGTTGAAATGGTTAACAAGATGCTTAATAGTTTCAAATCCTTAGGGTGCAATATGAGTATTAAAATACACTATTTACACAGCCACTTAGACCGTTTTCCAGAAAATTTAGGAGACATGAGTGAGGAACAAGGTGAAAGATTTCACCAAGATATTAAAGTTATGGAGGACCGCTACCAAGGAAGATGGGACATGCACATGATGGCAGATTACTGCTGGAGTTTAAAAAGGGACTGTTTAAAAAAACATTCAAGAATGTCGCGGAAAAGAAGCTTTCCAAGTGTTGAGTGACTATTTCATTTCTTCAATGTTTTTTTTTGTTTGTAAGTACGACATAATATTGTATTTTGTATAACTAAAATAAAAATTTCGTATCTACTTTTGTTTACTACACTTACGGATTTGAGTTACAATAATGTAACTTATATTTCTCTAAAATTGTATATCTTAAAAATTTGAGCTCCTAGGTACAAATGAATACGTTATTTGAATTCAGGACATCAAATTGATATAGAATCAGCTCAAAAAACCTCGACACCAAAACAGCTGTTCCCCTGTGTAATATTTTCTATAGCCACCTACCTAGCCGAAACATGGACTGTTAATGCAGTATGCCGTAAAAGAATAGAGGCCTTTAAACCTACATGCTATAGGCCGATGCTCAGAATTTCCTGGACAGCTTATAGCACAAATGCGTCTGTTCTGAGCGATATTAACATCCAAAATAGTGACCGGCTGTTACCATCGATTCAGAAAAAAATAGCAACATTTTTTGGTCACATAATAAGGTGAGATGACATGTAAAAGTTACTGATCCAGGGAAAAGTCGACGGCAGAAGAAAAAGAGGTAGATCTCCCAACAGATACATCGATCAGATCATGGCTACAATGCACTTGGACTGTTAGGAGATCTACCTCTTTTTCTTCTGCCGTCGACTTTTCCCTGGATCAGTAACTTTTCCATGTCATCCCATCTTATTATGTGACCAAAAAATGTTGCTATATTTATATATATATATATATATATATATATATATATATATATATATATATATATATATACATATATATACATATATACATATATATATATATATATATATATATATATATATATATATATATATATATATATATATATATATATATATATATATATATATATATATATATATATATATATATATATATATATATATATATATATATATATATATATATATATATATATATATACATATATATATATATATATATATATATATATATATATATATATATATATATATATATATATATATATATATATATATTATACGTTATGCGTGGTATGTTCTAGCTAATAAACATTATTTAAATGAGCAGCATAACTGTAACTTTGTTTCACGTCATTAGGTAAAATATTTCAAAATGGACTATTAATTATTTATATTGTTATTAAATAACAAAACTGGTGCTAATAGTGTTATGAGTTATGAGGTTCTTTAGTGTTAATTATAATAACGATACTTTATTTGTAAATAATCTTTTCTCATTATTTATGGTAAAATATGCAACAGGTTGTTTTATTAATCTTTTTAATTGACGGAAGAAAATTGGACGAAATCACTTGATTGTTTAAGAATTAATTTTTTGCATTTCGAATTTTATGAGATTTTTTAAGCAATACTGATATATATATATATATATATATATATATATATATATATATATATATATATATATATGTCTTAATTTTGTTATTATTATTTTTGAAGGTACACCTGTTTTGACGTATTTATCTTGACATCTTGCTTGTGTGTCTAATAATATGCGAATAATAATCGATAATCGGTTTTCCCTCAGGTGTTAAACAATAATAGACAAATTAATAATTAATCTTAAAGAATCAAACTGTTAATGTAAAACACATAGATTTCCTGAGCTTAGAAAAATGAAGTCCAACTTGTAATACTCATAAAGACCAACTAAAGAATTTTTCGATTGGTAAAATTTAACTGGAGAAAGTTAAAATTGTTGAATATTTTCTTTAGAAAAGTATAGTTTTTTAACTAAAACCGCCAGTATGTGATTTATATAAGCAGAACCGGGATTGATTAAAAAGAATTGGCTGGATTTTGGCCTGTCAAAACTAAATACTTATGTTTAACAAACATGGAAAAATTTCCCGAGAATATAAAATTATACGACTTATAAATTCAAAAAGAAAGTATTTAGTAGGATTGGAAATAATAAAAATGTTACATAATTTGCAAGTCTTTGGCTTAAAAAGGTGGTACAATACAATATTTACGAAGCAACTCATCCGCTCCCGTACCCCTTTAACCTTTTATATGTTTGACTATAAGTCAATATGCCTAATAATTGTGCATTATCCCCACCAAAAATCAGAAAAATATGCTCAATTTTTAAAATTACTAGCTCCTTTCACTTTCAACCCTGAAGCGATATTGCACAAAAACTACTGGTTTCTCTTCTATTTCAGGTATTATTTTGTACATTTGATAAAGAATTATTGAGCTAACAGATTGATAGAAAGTCCTAAATGAAAAACTATGAAGAGGTCGACATACTGGCTAAAAGGGGAGCCCTATTAAGTTTCAGTAAACCTGTACCCTTTTGGGATCTCTCTTGTAATATGATTCGTATCGTAGATGTACTGAACAATGTTAGTGAAAGAGTGGAATGAGGCACCAGGGATGAGGCAGTCCCATGAGGAGACCTAACCCTGAGTTAACCAAGTTTCAGCTATAATTGCCTTAAAAAAGCACTTAACTAGCTACATCGAAGAGGAGGAGGAGGAGGTAGCTTTTCATCCAATCATGTTTTTCCGGCAATCGTACAAGTAAGACAAACTAGCCGAGATCCCAAATAATTTTGAACCAGGAGGGTATTAATTTGGAAAGACGCTGTCCTTCAAAGCTATTAGCTTTCCACAATCCTAAAATGAACGCAAGTGCACACTGGACCCTTAAGAGGCCAAAGAGGCATTCCAGCCACTTGTGTGTGAAAAAACGCAAAACATCGAAAAATTTCACAAATACAGTTCTTTCCTCTAATAAGGGATTCTTCAAGAGCGATACAATCAGTCAAACGCTTTTCTAACATTATTATTCCCTCCTTGTAAAAGGATTTGTCTTTGCCTTCAAAATAGGCCTCAGTTTCGGCGATAACTTCTACACTGGAGCAAAATCTCTTTCCTGCGAGCATTTTTTGAGATCTGCGAATAGATAATAGTCGCTGGCCCCCAGCGACTATTATCTAATCTAGAGAATACGGTGGATAAGAAAGCAATTCGAGCTTCAATACATGCTATTTTGCCATCGTAACCATTGACTTGTGACACGGTAGATTATCTTGACGAAAGAGCACTTTTTTCTTGTTCCTTTGAGGCCATTTCTTTGCGATTTCTGCCTTCAAACGCACCAAAAACTTTAAATAATATTCGCTATTGATGGTTTTTTCCTTCTCAGCATAGTCGATAAAAATTATTCCACCACGTTCTTTTGATATCTTTAGGGTGTCAGCTGTCTCACGCAATTTCAGTTTACGGTCATCTAAAGCAATTTTGTGATTTTTTTTATATTTTCCCGTATAATCACCTCATTTAGGTGTCCAGAGGGTTCAGCATCATTTGTATCTGTACGACCACTTTTAAATTCAGCATACCAGTAAATGATTAGTGATTTTCCAGGAGCAGAGTCCCCGTAATACTTATCAAGCCATTGCTCTGATTGAACGGTATTCTTTTCCATCAAAAAACAGTGTTTAATCAACACACGAAATTCGATTTTTTCCATTGTTTTGAAAATATCAAAAATAGCGTCTCTAAAACCACTGTAACTTGTAAACTAATCGTCGAAGTGTCATGAAATTTTGACACGTATCGTTTGAAGGTTGCTACTGCCTAAAAATCATATGGATTTTTTGAAAAGGACCAAAAACTTTTCAGCCAACGTGTTAAATGATTAGTTTCTTTATCTTTCATGTTAAGTTCTTGAAGTTTCCTGATTAGCAATCAATATTTTTATTCAGCGTTGATATTAAACTTTAATTTTCGATGGAATCGGTTATGGTATAGCAGTTCAATAAACTTTTGCAATATTAAGTTCACTTCATAATATTATATAGCTGGTAACAGGGCTGGGGTGTATCTGCCAGTAGCTCCATGGCGTAATATTTTCTTGTGGTGCAGCGGATTCCAATCCCGGAAAGTCGGTATACTTATTTAATCATTTATTTCAGTATATTTGGCTTCACCATATAAATAGAGAGTAGTTGTTTGCAGAAATGCAATAACGTCCGTGGGAGTACTACTGCGTTATCTAAAAGGTGCTGTGAAACACAAAAATATATATTTCGGCACTTGGACAACGTTGATGGGTATTACGACATCGTTAGGATATAAGAAAAGGGTAAGATCCCTACTCAGGCGGGGAGGTGAGCAATAAAAAAAAGGGAACTTTTCTAGTCGAACTTTTGCCCGTCCCCTTTAACATGCTGCAACGATGGTGGTGTTTCTTGACTTTTTATGTTAGTTTTATATGTTCCACAATATCTTTCTAATGTCTAAGCAATAGTTGATTAATATGGATAAAAACTTACATCATAGCTATTAATAAATCGTACCTACTTTTGTATAAAATGTAATTGTTTTTATTGTTTAATACAATGGCGTTAAAATGTAATTGTTTGATGTTATTTGTATGCCAAAATAATTAATTAGCCTTTCTTAGAAATCAAATAAAGAATCATATGGTTATGCAAAAGAGTAGCCGATTGTATAAAGAGGCTTACGTAAGGTCAGTGAATGAATCTGCTAAATTTACCTTATAAATGTCACATTTCACTTACCTATAGAACTTTGAAATATAGAAATAGTTCTATTTTGCTTCTAGCGTTTCGAATTTTTCATTGTGATTAAATTAAAAAATTATGAACCCCGCACTAATCTTATGGAAATTCGATGCCGATCAAATCGGCTGAAAATGTAGTATGTTATGCTTCAAGCCATTCTAATTAAAAGTCTCTATGGACACAAAATCCAAAAAATGGATAGATTAGGAATTATCACGCGTGGAACACTGAGAAAATGCATTTTTTGCGTTTTTTTAAAGACTTATTTTGACTAGATTTTACATGATTATATGTTTTTTGGGTTGCTAATTATGAATATAATAATTATTTTGACCTATTTCGCTCCTACTCTCGAATAATGATCATTTTGGCCATTTCTGGACTCCTTTTTTGATTTAATTCGACCAGAATATATTTTTGTTAAAAATTCTATCGGAATTTTATGTTTTTTGAGTTGATAATTACGAAAATAATAACTCGAATAGCGTTTATTTTTGGCCATATAACTTTCACCATTCTTTCTTAACAATTTGTTAAAAATCAAATATAACTTTTATATGTTCTAGTTTAATTAAATCTAGAAAAAGGCTAAAAGGTCAAAAATAAACACTTTAGGAAAGTAGGATCAGTTGGTCCAAAATGATTATTATCGATTATGATAACGATCTGCTGGAAAAGACCGGAAATCCAATCTACAGCTTGGCATTTACTTTGAATGCTCGGACATCGGCTGCTCAGGCGAGTGTCCGCAGACAGCGGGAAGTTGTTCAACTTAACAAAGACCTAGAAGAAATTCTATCTTGGAGTGACAGTAACCAAGTGGAATTTAATGCTACAAAAACCCAGGCTGCCGTTTTTTCTAAAAAAGTTACACGTTACTCAACCCTACATAGTTATGGCGGAGCACTCCATTCCTCTAACATCGTCCCTCAATTTGTTGGGCGTTAATTTGGGAGCAAATATGTCCTGGCTTGAACATGTTGCAGGCATAGCAAGGAGAGCTTCTCAAAAGTTGGAAATATTATTTTGAACCAGAAAGCTTTACACTCCACAACATCTGTTAATTCTTTACAAAGCTCAAATTCGACCAACTATGGAATACTGCTCCCCATGTTTGGGGCTCCGCTCCCAAACATACACTGCATTTGTTGGATTCTATTCAGAGAAGAGCTGTTCGTCTGATTGGAGACCTGGAACTGACCTGCGGCCTTGATTCGCTGGAAGAACGGTTGGCGACTTGAGCCTATTCTACAAGTATTTTCATGGAAAGTGTTCGGAGGATGTGGGCGGTATAATTCCTCCCAGAGCGGTGCATGTTAGAAATACACGTCGCGCTGATACTTCACATCCCTATGAGGTTCAGCTTGTTACTCCTCGTATAACGCTTTTCAAGCAGTCTTTTATATGGAAAACATAATCTCTTTGGAATAATTTGCCCAGGACTGTGTTTCCCAGCGAGTACAATTTACAGCGATTCAAGAACAACATGAATCGCTTTTTTCCGCACACGTGTCACTCCTGTAGTGCTTTAGGGACCTCCCTGCAGCACGTGTGCTAGTCCCATAAAAAAAAAAATAAAAAAAAATAAAATCGTAATTATTAACTCAAAAACATAAAATTCCGTTAGAATTTTTGGCAAGAACATGTTTTAGACTAATTAAATCCAAAAGACTCCAGAAATAGCCAAAATGGCCAATATTCGAAAGTAGGAGCGAAATGGGTCCAAATAATTGTTATAATCATAATTAGCAACCCAAAAAAACATATAAGCCAGTTGGAATTTTTCGTAAATTCAAGTTGTAGTCAAAACAAGTTCTTAAAAAAACGCAAGAATAGTATTTTCTCAGAGGCCTTTTACTAATTCCACGCTCGATAATTCTTAATCTATCCATTTTTGGATTTTGTATCCATGGAGACTTTTGATCAGAATGACTTGAAGCATAACATACTACAATTTCAGCCGATTTGACCGGGATCCAATTTCTACAAGAATGTTGCTAGATTCTTTAAGAGCAGTTAACTTCTGCTGTTTTATCTAGAAAAGAGATGTTTACCTGATTGAGCACTCAGAACTCACCAGAAAATTTAATCCTTTAGAATATCGACGACAAGTATTTTGAGTCTATTCTTTAAATGTTGTTTATTTCCTCCCGGAGCAGTGCTTGCTAGGAATGTATGCCGCGCTAATACCTCACATGAGTATGAGGTTTAGCTTGTCATTCCGTTTACCTTCTCTTTAAGAAATCTTTTACATGGGGAATGGCAACCCTTTGGAATGAACCACTCACAACTGTATTTACCATCAAATATTACCTGTAGCGATTCAAGGTCAACGTGAATAGTTACTCTCGTGCATGTGAAAGTTATTCTCGACTAATTTGAAAGTATGGAAAGCCATAAGATAAGGAAGCCTTTTTACTTAGCTTACTGTAGTTACATTAGTAGTGCACGCCATCTATTGGGGCATAGACTGTGTGTCCGACATGTCTTTTTTATTTACACATTATACCTTGGCGGGTTGTGACACCATTTGATTATTTATTTAATTCCCAATATATATATATATATATATATATATATATATATATATATATATATATATATATATACAGCTTTGGCCAAAAGTATTAGGCACCCCTAATAAACACGTGAAACTCATAAAATATTTAAAAAAAAGACTAATTGTTTTAACAATACCATAGGCGGCGCTGTCAAAAGCTAACTTAAACAATAGACAATCTCTTTTATGGATCCATAAACCACCTGGCCCACAAAATTGCGTTAATGAGGTTTTTTGAAAAATATTTTTAATGTTTTATCAGTCTCTTTTTACTACTTGTAGTGCCAAGAATCTTCCATGCCTGTTAAAATCAAAACCTACATGAACAAGGCAAGTCCCAAGTAGAAATAGCCAAGTTAGTGAAATGTTCTCGGTGCGCAGCGCAATGTACTATTAAAAGGTGGAGACTGGCTCCCATGCCAACAAAAAGAGAACGGGTAGAAAATGTAAGACTAATGAGCGACAGGACGAGAGACCCACGAGTCTATTAAAAATCGAAAAAAAAAACATTCTCTGAGCTCGCTGCAACGCTGTCGGAAGAGATTAGGATGCCGATTAGTTCTCGAACGGCAAGGAGAAGACTGACAGAAGCTGGATTAAGAGGGTGCAAAGCTAGAAAGAAGCCTTGGCTTTCAGAGACCAATAGGAAAGAAACGCTTAGAGTGGGCTCTGAAGCACCAACATTGGATTGGCCGGCACAGTCTCCAGATCTAAACCCTATCGAGCATCTTTGGGGTATTCTGAAGCGCAAGATACGAGAGCATAGCATAACATCAAAAGCAGCGCTAAAAAGCGCTTTGATGGATGAGTGGGATGCCATAAGTACAACTGAATGTACTAGGCTTGTACGCAGCATGCCCCAAAGAATTGCTGCTGTAATTAAAGCTAAGGGCGGACACACCAAATATTAATTTATTTCATAATTTTACCTCAATATACGATTTTACAAAACATACGAATTTAATTTTTTACCCTGAAACACAAGAAATGAAGTAAATTGTAGGGTGCCTAATACTTTTGGCCAAGGCTGTATGTATATATATATATATATATATATATATATATATATATATATATATATATATATATATATATACATATATATATATATATATATATATATATATATATATATATATATATATATATATATATATATCTATCTATATATATATATATATATATATATATATATATATATATATATATATATAACATGTAGCAGACAGAAAGTGGCAATGGGCTGGGCATGTAGCACGCAGGATTGTGATCGATGGACCCAGCGAACAATAGAATGGAGACCACGAGAACAGAAAGTGAGCATAGAACATTGTAAAACAAGATGGCGGGATGATATAGAGAGGGTTGCGGGCATTGGATGGATTATAACAGCAGCAAATAGATTGAGATGGAAATTTAGGGAGAAGGTGTACATCCAGCATTGGATAGGACTAGGCTTGTAGTGATATAATGTATAGTGTGATATATATATATATATATATATATATATATATATATATATATATATATATATTATATATACGAAGAAGACAACTTGTATATCAGCTTTAGTGGACAAAAACCGTGTTCTTTGCGCTTGCATCAAAAGTACTGGAGTCTAGCATGCATATTTCACTACATATTAGAGCTCATCAACCAGCCTAGGTCCAGAGGCAAATCGTAAACGCCCAGTTTCAGAGGAGAGCGAAACGCATAGGTAAAATAAGATTTAGTACCTTTGTTATCATAAGCGAATAGAGCACTAATGCCGCTATTAAATGCATAGCAATAACTATAAAAATAGAATACTAACATCATTATGGCATGTTTAGCGGTAACTCTAAAAAATGAAGAAGATCAATATAAACGGGAAAACTGCTGATTCCGTTGTCGATGTTGAAGTATTACTTCACTCCCCATCTTCGCTTTTTTGCGATTTTTTTAGCAGAATCGCAGATAGATTTCTATACTGGGGTCAGTATAGAGTCACTTATAAGATCAGTTCGGTGTCTGTTCGTCTGTCTACCCGTGTGTCTGTCTGTCCGTCTGTCATGCCCGATTTTCTTAGAAACTATTTAACATAAAAAGTTGAAATGTGGTACTAATACAGGAATTGATAGCCTCATCAGAGCAGTGTAGTTTTGAAAGTTAAATTTTGACTTAAGGGGTTAGTTTTGGGGGGTGAAATATATATGTTCTCTATTGAAGGAAGTAAAAAGAAACAATCAGCTGTAGCTCAACATCGAAATTCTGCAGGATACACTATCAATGCAATGTGTTCATGATTTATTCTTCAGTGTCTGTAAGTGGCAAATTACGGAATCAATTGAAATTTACAATCCTTCTAACATTAGGAGAGTTCTGGCTTTCGGTTTTCGTCACGCTTAGAAACCGATTATTACACTGGGGCACGGTGCAGTTAACACCAGTCAGCTACTCCAGGCTCATTCATGCTCTATTCTCAAAGAGTAACAGTCGAAGAAGATGATTTATGCTATCGCAAAATGGTATCGACACATCGAAAAGTGAATCCAATTTAACACGATCAAACAGTACACCAACCACTTTATTTCTGCGCTAGACGTGCGTCTTGCTAACCACGTTTGTCCATCCATCATCAGGAGCGATGATTGAGCCAGCTAGTCATGAATCGCTCTTGATGACAATAACCTGGTTAGCTTATATCGGAGGCAAAAATAAACTGTTTGATGTAGTAGTGATAAATTTTGTGTAGTGTCATTTTTCTAACATTGGTAATATTGTTGTTACATTTTTATTTTTAATTTTGGTAAACCGTTTTTAATTATAGAGGTTAATTTAAAAAGTGCGCCGAATAAAATTATAAAAAAGCAATAAAAGCGGTGAGTAATCAATAAGTAGAGCCTTAAAAGGTATTAATAACACTCTATTTTACTTTTGTCCTCGCATTGAAACAGATTTTTACAGATTTGTTACAAACTCTTAAGTTTTTACCTACTGGAAATGTTTTCTATTAAAGATAAATTTTGGTTTTAAATGACTTTTATCTAGAAAATATATGATATATAATAATAGTATGTTTATGTTATAGTCTGGTCTTAAATTTATAATATTTTGTTGCAAAATTTTCCATATTTCTTTAATTTTAAGCTGTTTTTAAGTCGCTTCTCGATATAATGACATTGACTGACAAAATCAAATTTCAGTATGTACCAATATAAAATTTTTAGACTCTTTAGATAGGCGCCACAGACTAGGAAGTCGTCCTCAAAAAAAATTTGACCTTGACTGGGAATCAAAAAAAATAACAGACTTTATTTAACACCGCTTGTACATTACTGCTTTAATATTCGTTCGTAATTGAGATTCAACATCAAAAACAGCCAGTTTAATTTTCAGAAGACAGCAAAAATACGACAATATAAAACAACATTTCGAAGATAATTGACAATTCCTAATCCATAATTTCCTCACGTCTCAACAATCAAAACGTCAGGAAATAGATGATTTTCTAACATCACAAAAGTAAATTCATATGACATAACTAAAATCCCCAGACGCGTTTCGGGAACATTGCCTGGGGAACAATGCGCTCAACTGCTAAATTATTCTGTTTGATATCCGCCCTTAAGCTACGAAGGGATTGTCACCCGCTGAAATAAAATCGAATCGGATCTGACAAATTGTGAAACCAAGTAACCGTGAGCGGTCGTATTAACTCAATTGATCTAATGTAGTTTTAATGACGTTTATTTAGATAAGCTACTGCTTGAGCTTGTAGAAATCTGATTATATTATAGACTGAAAATATGTGAATGTGAAAAATAACTCTTCATCCGACATAAGCGACTTAAACCGATACGAGCAACAATCAGTATTAACTTCTTAATATGAACAAAGTCCATATTTTAGCAGTAATCCACTGTCAATCCATCTCGGGACGCGTTCTGCCGTATTACGGCTCATCAGTCGAGCTTGAACAAGAAAAAAAACTCGTAGTACTTATTGCCGTACTAGCGCAACATCGCAGTAAGATATACTGTATCTCCAGCTGGTGAAAGCGTAAATTTAAAAGTATACCTGCCCTCGGTCGGGCACTTTTAAGGCCACAGACCGACAGAGGATTGTCCAGCTAAACTGGCAAAAATTATCGAGAGGCAACGCGATAGTCCCTAAAAATCAGTATTAACTACCAAAAATGAATAAAGCAGATATTTCAGTAGTCATCCACTGTTTTTTATAGTCCACCTCGGGATGCGTTTCGTCGTATCACGGCTCATCAGCCGAGCTCGGATCGACAAAACAAAAAACTCGTACAACTTATTTAAATTAACTCTCCTGTTTGGGGAAGGGGGGGAACTATTTTAGCAGCACTATTTAGTTATTTTACAGAATATTCATTATTTCACACAAAGAAGCCATGATATTGAAGTTACAAGTAATTATATAAATTGGAGATTTTTTTATAACATTGGCGCGCGTCGATTCATAGTAAAAAGCTAAAGAAAGTCGAGAGTTATTACGTAAAATGTGGAAAGTTACTAATAAAAGTCTAGAAACACAACATAGTTATGAAGTAACTCACAGAAAAAAATAAGAGAACTTGATATTCCAAAATTAAAAGACTCTAAACTAAATTCAGAGAATAGTAAATCATTATCTAAGTGTCTCTGTGGATAAAAGATCTAGTTTAAAGCACAACAGTTTTTAAAACTACCAGGGAATATTTTTAATGGCCAAAACATGCATCCAATGTAATGGATACTAGACTCAAAAACGATATTGAAGCTTGGAAATTACTGGTAGTAAAAACAATATTTTATAGTCCGAACAATAGATCCCACGATCTTCGTTGCAGATGATACAAAGATCTCAAAATGAAGTGCAAAGGTAACTTTGCTACCAAACATTATATCTAGGTCTGCAGCCATATTGCAGCTCGAAAATTCAAAATGGCGTATGTAGTAAGTATTGGCGATGCTTACGAGAATAAGATATAATGTTGCAACGCAGAAAATACATGTATCGCTACAGAAATACTAACAGGTGAAAGAAAACGTCGTCGTGAAATGAAGCGGACGTGCTAACGTCGAATCGTTAAAAAATGCCTTGTGTTTCCAAGAGATGGCGCACAAGTAGAAGTATTATACATAATAATAATAAGGATGCCTGACATCTCTAAAAACCTCAACGAGCCACATAGCTCCGTCTTGCGGCGTTTTATTCCACGTGATTGTCTTTCTGTAGCGATAGCTATATTTGCAGGATTGCTCGATACTCAAAACTATAAAATGTCATAGTACAGAATAATGTTAACTTTCTACAGTGTTGTGTTAAAACAAATTTTTAAATGGAGGTAGGTTTTCTCATGGCGGAATCTAATTTACCTATTTCTGTACAGGGTGGTCCAAATTGGACAGTTTTAAAGGTAAACCCCTTTATCTAAAGGAGATAGGCGAAAACTGATGTCGGTGTCTGAGGCTCAATTTTTATGATAAACTCAATGGTGAAAACCGTATATCGGTATCTAGTACCATTTCAGATATACAGGGTGTTTTTGGAATAACGTTTGTAATTCTTTTCCTATTGAAAATTTTTGATTTCTGTAAAAAGATTCTCAAAGCACTTTTTCACGTGGATTTCAACAGTGTAAGTTACATTTTTTTACAACTAATATTTTAATGGAATACCCTGTATATTTTTCCTTATCCGAATAGAGCTTTAAATTACCATTCTAAAAATATAGCATACTTTATATTTTGCTTAAATCTACTTCAAAATATAAAGGTTTTCAGTTTTTACTCGAGTTTTAAATGCACATTTTGTGAAGTAGGCTTTGGACGGAGCGGCCATATGGTTTAATTCAATTGTTTACTCGTAGTTGTCAAATTTTACTTCAGGATCAGTTATTAAATTGTCAAATAAATCGCCATGAAGTTTGAAAATTACGAAAAATGGGATATGATAGTGTGTTTCATACAAATCAGAGAAAATTCGGAAGAGGCAAGTAATTTGTACCACGAACGGTATCCAGAGAGGCGTCAATCCTTCAAGGATATATTCGCTCGATTGCGACGTAACCTAGTTAATAGTGGCCAGTTTGAAAAGAAACGAAATTATGCATCAAACAGGGATAAGGAGTTAGAAGAAATAGTAGTTTTAGGAACTATTGGAAATAATCCCAACACTTCAACCCAACAGTTAAAAGAATCCACTGGACTACCAAGAATTAACATAAGTCGTACTTTGAAGAAGCACAAATTCAGGCCATACAGAACAAAAAAAACCTTAGAGACGGAGATTTTCAACGGCGTATGGATTTTTGCCAATGGTTTCTGGAGAATTGTAACCATGTTCCGAATTTTTCATTAAATTGCATTTGGGCAAACGAAGCTTATGTAAGCAATGCAGGTATTTTTAACAGTTACAATTCTTACATGTGGGCATAAGAAACCCCTATTTAGTTGTGGAGCAAAGAAATCAAGGCAGATTTGGATTTAATGTGTGAGCAGGAATTTTTAGAGGCAGGGGTTAGAGGTCTATTTATTTACGAAGGAACACTCACCTCACAGAGATATTTAGAAAATTTAAGGCAGTTAATGGACCTTAGAATTATATTAATTCAACACGACGGGGCACCCCCTCATAAAGTTGCAGTTATCAGTAATTTTTTATAGGACAATTTCGACAATAACTGGATAGCCATGCAAGGTCCGAACCGTTGGCCAGCAAAGTCATCGGATTTAACCCCATCTCTGGGGAAGATTGAAAGACATAATTTTTAAATTGTCGGCAAACACCAGGCAAGAGTTAGAAGTCGCAGTGATGCAAAGTTTTGCAGCTCTCACTCCTCTTGAACTAATCAACTCGGTAAAAAGTGTCCAGAAAAGGTGCCGCCTATGTGTAAATGAAACTGGTCGACATTTCGAACATCTCTTATAGAAAATTATTTTGTTTTAGTTTGCTCTACTCGGAATAAATTGTTTTATTGTTGTTTTGTTTCATTTTCTATATAGTTTAAAGTACTATAGCATTTAGTAAATTTCATTGTAGTTATGACTCTTACCATAGAGTTACTTCTGGGAATTTTTTTTTACCATTTGACTGCTATCGGTAAACAATTGATATTGCCGCTCCGTCCAAAGCCTACTTCACAAAATGTGCATTTAAAGCTCGCGTAAAAACTGAAAACTTTTATATTTTGAAGTAGATTTAAGCAAAATATAAAGTATGCTCTATTTTTAGAATGGCAATTTAAAACTCTATTCGGATAAGGAAAAATATACAGGGTACCCCTTTAAAAAACTATTAAAATATTAGTTGTAAAAAAATGTAAATTACACTGTTGAAATCCATGTGAAAAACTGCTTTGAGAATATTTTTACAGAAATCAAAAATTTTCAATAGGAAAAAAATCACAAACATTTTTCCAAAATGCAGATTTTTGAAGAATACCCTGTATATCTGAAACGGTACTAGATATCGATATGTGGTTTTCACCATTGAGTTTATCATAAAAATTGAGCCTCAGACACCGACATCAGTTTTCGTCTATGTCCTTTAGATAAAGGGGTTTACCTTTAAAAGCGTCCAATTTGGACCACCCCGTACACTTCATAACTAGACAATTTTTGCTTTTATTGTGATTCCATTATATACATACTGGTACTTTGATGCTTTTTATAGTGGCCATCTATTGAGAGAAATGAAACATTGTAGCGCTGCTTTTGACGTTGTCATATTTCTGTAACAACTGCTACCTTTCTATAATTTTAATTTAAAAATTGGTACAGTTATTTATCTAGTACTTCCTTTCCAAAGATATAGTTTTAAAATAAGTACTAAATTTGATTTTTTCATACCAAAGAAAAAGCAAATTTGAAAATTGCGACTCGAAATTTTAAATAAAATTTTCTTCTCAAAAGAAAATTTCATAATTTTCAGATGCCTCGACCCTAAAAACCCCAAAAAGAACGTATAACACGTTATATACGAAGCCACTCCTAAACCAC
Source organism: Pachyrhynchus sulphureomaculatus (assembly GCA_019049505.1). Classification (NCBI taxonomy): domain Eukaryota; kingdom Metazoa; phylum Arthropoda; class Insecta; order Coleoptera; family Curculionidae; genus Pachyrhynchus; species Pachyrhynchus sulphureomaculatus. The sequence continues at coordinate 144,212,135 of CM032449.1, read as the reverse complement.
CTTGTCCGTTATATCCAAGCCAATAATTTTTTTTAATACAATGGAAACTATACTGTCTTTAAAGATTTTTTCCTGAAGCCTTATAGTCTAAAGACTATAAGTTCATTTTCTACTTGAACTGTATTCCGTTCTTGAGCTATTTTGCTATAGACCGACAGACGACGGAAATAGGAAACTAAGTGTTTTGAGATCTAGGGATCCTAAAAGGTAAAGAAATCTTAAATACGATTTTTTACGAAAGTAATACTTTTCTTTAGCAGGGTAAATAAAAATAAAAACAACCATGTTTTTCTTCTTATTTTAAATATCTATCTGCGTAAAACAACAAATTTCAGCTGAAACGAATTTAATTTTAGCACCTAAAAGCCTTTATTCCGTGAAATTTTCGCTTTATTAACAATTTCGTAATTACACGAAAACTTTATCAGGTGTAAGAAAGCACAATTATTTCTATGAGCTTTATTACGTGCCGTCTTTATTCTGCTACTTCGGTAATTTTCAAAGCGCTGGCTGTATGAATCCTGCGCTAAATCTATCCGTCAGAAAACAGCGCTATTATGTGACCTGCTGTAGTGTATTTTCAGTGCTACGGGCCTTTATTCCTTTATCTCGCCTTTCAGCGTTTTCAGAAACTTTCGTATTTGTTCAAGTTATTCATTAACGAACTTGTGTTCTGCCAGGCTTTATCAGTCCTGAAAAGTTTAATAAAAGCACCGAATATACGGACTTTTGTTCGTTCACAGTAGCGGTACCATAATTATTTTCTTAATATTTGAGACTTTGACCGAAGGAAAATAAATAGTAAAAAAAATTTCGAAATAGTCGTTGTTATGGTGCTTCTGAAAATGTTTCTTATATATTTATTCATAATTTCCTAAATTCCTAATGCAGGGTCTTGCCACTTGTCAGGAACGTATTTAGCGAACTAGATCCCTAAACAACTAGGAATGTTTAAACAGCATTAATCTTTAACAATTTTTTGTGCGAGCACAGACCACATACTTTAAAATAGCAATTCAGGATGAATAGTTACAATTTGAATTCGATGGCAAACACAGTTTCAGGCAATTTATTCCGAAGAGAGTAAATTCTTCATATAGATGAGTTTATGAAGAAATTGGTAGTCACAAAACGATGATGTTTAAGGTGTATATTCTTAGTATGCACCACTCTGGAAGCAATAAAGTGGGCTATATCCGTCCAGAACTTTCCATGAAAATATCTTAAGATTTTCTTCAACATTTCAAGTTTAGTATCTTTTAGTCAAACTAAGATACTATGATAATTGGCTAAAGATCTTCATTATAATTTTGTTAGACGAATCTTTAAGTAAATGCTTAAAATGCTCACAGAAGCTTAGCACCGACGAATCCAATTTTTGTTATACCTGAAAAATATCCAAAGTATTTTGTATTTATTCAGCAGTCACAAAAATGCTAATTAATTAACTAAAATAAATTAAATAAAATTATAAAGCTTGATTGCTGTAGACGATTTTACGCGAAAGTTGAGGACCATTAGTTCTTTGTTGTGTTACTAGAACAGAAATGTGTAATATAAACTATAAACCATATGTATATGACTATATCGAGTTCGATTTTTAACAGTTATTTTTCCCAGCAGACAAAAAACTAAATCCTCACACAAATAAACAAAATATAACAAAAAAAATCTCACAGACCACAACATAAGTAAAGGTACCTTAACTCGTATCCTGAATGAAGAAAAATTGCATCCATATAAACCCGTTCTATTGCAAGAATTATCTGAAAATGACTACTATAGACGCGTTGAATTTTGCGAGGTCATAATGGGACGAATTAATAATGATCCTAACCTAATTCATAATATTGTTTTTTCTGACGAGGCATAACTGCCGGTAATGGTCTACTGAGAATCTCCACATAATCGACAGTCATTCTCAAAGATCACAAAAGATAATGTGTGTCTATGGAAATATTTCAGGACAGCGGTATTTACAGTTACTCCAAGAGCAAGTTATGCCAACTTGTGCAGGTCTCCTTCCAGATGAAAATAATTTGGATACCCCTAACAGGAATCTGTGGTATCAACAGGACGGAGCACCTCCTCACTATGAAATCAATGTTCGTAGATATTTGAATGTGATTTTTTCTAATCGATGGATAGGCAGAAGAGGTGTTGTAGAATGGCCTGCAAGAAGTCCCGACCTTACGCCACTCGATTTTTTTTATAGGGTCATTTGAAAACCAAAATTTATCGACGTCGACCTGAAACTGGAGAAGATTGACAAAAAAATTCAATATGAATTAGCACACATCATCCCGGATTCTCTGCGAAACTGTGTTCAGGCAGTTTATGACAGATTGTGTCATTGCCTCGCTGTTAACGTTAGACGATATTTTGAGCAGTTGTTACCTTAAAAATAAACCTAGAGTATTTATTAATAGTTTTTTGTCTTTTTTTTATTTTAAATTTCAAATGATAGATGGACATATGGTATGTTAGACAAATATATCTAGAATTTTTAATATGATTCAAAAATAAAATAATATACAGGACTTTCCATTTAAAAAAAATCAAGATGGCGTAAGTTCTTCGAACTAACAGTTCAAAACATTTCATTGTCAACGTCAGCATGTGCGCCGTATAACACCTTATAACTTTTATTTAAACATTTTTTTGATACATTGATTAATAAATACTGTGGAATCATTATTCCATACATATGGGACGCCCTTTATAAATACGTATATAAGGTTCAAATACCAAGGCAGAACATCAGCCGCCGCAAAGCTTTTCGGTGGATGAGAATGCTGTAAAGCATTCTGTATCTACAGAACTTGAACATGTACGTAAAACCTGTAATATTTTATCATTAATAATAAAGAGATTTTTAAATTTGAATTTTTGTTGCGTAGCTAAAATTTCTCTTAAAGAAGAAAAACCACATTATAGTTAGTAGCATTCAAATTAAGTTAAGAAGTGAGTTTCACTTATGTAGTATTTCGGGCTTATGGTTTTTCGAAATTACCGTAAGTATTACTGAACTTTTACTAACTTTGAAGGTACCATTAGAAAATGAGTATTGCCAAATTGTATTAGATTGTTATAAAAAAAACATCTAAATATATTAAAAAGTCGGTATCGTTTGTAATGAAGTGGGTAAATCATTTTACCAAAACCTAAAATTGTTGACGACTTGCCAAAATGTAGCTCGGTAGGCAAACTCACTCCGAAAGTCGAAAAAACGAATTGTGTCTTTGTTTTCACTGGACTCGAAATTGATGCTGCGTTAAGGAGCGGCAAAATTAACGAAATCAAGTTTAACTGTGTCCCATGAGACCATTTGACAACATCTTCGTGCTCATAATGTCAAATTCCGAAGCACGATGAAGAAACCTTTGCTGGACGAAAATCACGTCGCGAAGCGGCTCGCTTGGGCCTACGATATGGGCCATCCACACGTGCGCGCTTTACTTAAGGCTTGCCTGCACAAACCGGTTTGTATATCGAAACCCGTGTGTGTGGACGAGAAAACTGTATACCGTGCAGTCCTATAAGCGCGACTTGTGGACTGTTGAAAAAGTTAAAGAATAACTGCACAAACTAGGTTTGCACGGCATTGGTCGGGTCGTGTGGAGGTGGCTCGAGCCCTGCCTACAGGTTTGTGAGTAGTATTGACTCAGTGCCTGTCTCCTTGAAGCCTAGTGTCTGCATGTTTTCTTTTGTTCATTATAATTTGCGCAAATATGTCTGATACACGGTCCTATTCAAAACAATTTATTACAGAATTTATTGAAGTTTATAAATCCTTACCGGCCTTATGGAAGATAAAAAGCAAAGAATATTTCGACCGCAATAAGAAAACTGTTTCTTATGATAAAATGATTGAGAAGTTAAAAGAGGTAGGTACCAAATTCTCGTTTTGACTTGACTTATTTTTTATATAGATTTAATTCAAATGTAATAAATAATAAATTGCACATGTGGAGCCAGAAGCAGACAGAGATATGGTGACAAAAAAAATAAACTCGCTACACAGTTCGCATCGCAAAGAAAGAAACAAAATAACAGATTCAGAGAGGTCAGGAGCCGACACTGAAGATGTTTATGTTCCTGCACTGTGGTATTATGATAAGCTTCAATTTGTAATTGACCAAGACACTCCTCGTTCAATGACTTCAAACTTTGACGAAGACTATAGACTTTTTATTCACGTACAAAATTAAAATAAATTTGTATTACTTATTAAGTATTAACTTATATTTAGTTGATGGTATCATAAAACTTCACTTTATTTTAAATTACACATTTTATTTTGCCAGGGAACACTTCCTTCATTATTAAAATAATATAAAAACTTATCTCTTGTCTCTTTAGCATTTTTGGAAATGGATTTATAATGCCCGTTTTGCAAATTACTTAGATCAGAATCAGTTGTCCGTAAACCTAATTCCAATGACCCTTCTAAAGGCGGTGTGTAGCTGTTTGAATGTTTTTTCCTTAAATAATTATGAAGGGAACAAGTAGCCAAAACAACCAAATCAATATTTTCTTGCTTCAGGTTTATGTTCGTATGGAAAATATTAAATCTGGATGCCAATATGCCCAATGCATTTTCGACCACGCGTCTAGTCCTTGATAAACGATAATTATAAATTCTTTGGTCTGTAGTAATCTCTTTTTGTGCAAATGGCTTCAAAAAATTGGGTGATAAAGAAAAAGCTTAGTCGCCTATAAAAATATAGTTAAGAATTTTATTAGAATTATTTAACTTTTCTAGGTGTGAAATACCTAAAGATTGGTTTAATAACTTTTTGTAGAACGTTGTGCACTCAATAACACCCCCATCAGAAATTCTCCCGTTAACACCAAATTCACTTATGATGAACTCATAGTTTGCATTGACAACAGCCATTAATACTATGCTATGAAAGTTTTTATAATTAAAAAAGTACGATCCACTTCCGGGTGGAGACACGATCCGAACGTGCTTCCCAAATCAAAAACACATTTTTTTTTTAAAATTGACAATGACAATATCTCCTCCTCACCTGCAACTAATTATTCAACTTCAGAAGAAGTGTATTCACCCCCTGAAATTAGTGCACCAGAACGGAAAAGTCAAAGTAAAGTGGACAAAGAACTAGATAGTGTGATATCTTCTGTGGGGAAACGATTGTGTGAGGTAAAAAATGAAGATCAACATTACATATTTGGGAGGAGTATTGCGAGTAAGCTCAGAAACTTACCCAAAGATCAGCGAATTTATTTAGAAAAGTTGATAAATGACGCGACTTTTGAAGCGGAATTAGGAAACTTATCAAGAAATTGCTACGTCTATCTCCCTCTCCCACTGTGCCCTATCCAAACACTGGGGCTTCAACACTTCAACCTGCCGGATCAAGCAGCACAGCAAGTTATTTAAATTTCTTTGATCCAAAACAACTTTTTGTACAACGTTGTGCACTCAACAACACCCCCATCAGAAATTCTCCCATTAACACCAAATTCACTTATGATGAATTCATAGTTTGCATTGACAACAGCCATTAATACTATGCTATGAAAGTTTTTGTAATTAAAAAAGTACGATCCACTTTCGGGTGGAGACACGATCCGAACGTGCTTCCCATCTACTGTGTCAAAGCAATGTGGAAAGTTCTATCGTTTTTCAAATTCTTCGACTATTTGTTTCCATTCCTCAGGGGTTTTTGGAATCTAAAACACATTTTTTTTTGGATTGACAATGACAACATGGACTCACTCTCCTCCCCACCTGCAACTAATTATTTAACGTCAGAAGAAGTGTACTCACCCCCTGAAATTAGTGCACCAAAACGGAAAAGTCAAAATAAAGTGGACAAAGAACTAGATAGTGTGATATCTTCTGTGGGGAAACGATTATGTGAGGTAAAAAATGAAAATCAACATGACATATTTGGGAGGAGTATTGCGAGTAAGCTCAGAAACTTACCCAAAGATCAGCGAATTTATTTAGAAGAGTTGATAAATGACGCACCTTTTGAAGCGGAATTAGGAAAATTATCAAGAAATTGCTATGTCTGTCTCCCTCCCACTGTGCCCTATCCAAACACTGGGGCTTCAACACTTCAACCTGCCAGATCAAGCAGCACAGCAAGTTATTTAAATTTCTTTGATCCAACCCAACTTTTTGTAGAACGTTGTGTACTCTACAACACCCCCATCAGAAATTCTCCCATTAACACCAAATTCATTTATGATGAACTCATAGTTTGCATTGACAACAGCCATTAATACTATGCTATGAAAGTTTTTATAATTAAAAAAGTACGATCCACTTCCGGGTGGAGACACGATCCGAACGTGCTTCCCATCTACTGTGCCAAGGAAATGTGGAAAGTTCCATCGTTTTCCAAATTCTTCAGCTATTTGTTTCCATTCCTCAGGGGTTTTTGGAATCTAAAACACATTTTTTTTCTTGGATTGACAATGACAACATGGACTCATTCTCCTCCCCACCTGCAACTAATTATTTAACTTCAGAAGAAGTGTATTCACCCCCTGAAATTAGTGCACCAAAACGGAAAAGTCAAAGTAAAGTGGACAAAGAACTAGATAGTGTGATATTTTCTGTGGGGAAACGATTGTGTGAGGTAAAAAATGAAGATCAACATGACATATTTGGGAGGAGTATTACGAGTAAGCTCAGAAACTGACCCAAAGATCAGCGAATTTATTTAGAAAAGTTGATAAATGACGCAACTTTTGAAGAGGAATTAGGAAACTTATCAAGAAATTGCTATGTCTATCTCCCTCCCACTGTGCCCTATCCAAACACTGGGGCTTCAACACTTCAACCTGCGGGATCAAGCAGCACAGCAAGTTATTTAAATTTCTTTGATCCAACACAACAGTAATTTTATTTTGTTTACTTAATAAATAGTTTAAATAAATAATTTACCTTCATGTATTTTTCTTTCAAAGCACCAATGATTGCTTTACATGTGTCTGAGATAATTGCAGATACAGCTTGAGTAGAAATAGCGGTCGAAAATCTCAAGTCTTTGTATGACCTTCCCGTAGCTAAAAATCTGAACGTACAACTCAATCTCTCATGAGGTGATATAGCTTCACGCATCACGGTATCTTGTCGTTCAATTGACGGTGTCACTAATGTCAGTAGTTCAATGTAGGCATTCTCATCTATTCTCATATAATTCATCCATTCATTGGAGTCTGGAAGCAAATCATTCATTTGATTTATGTGAGAGTAAACCTTTCTTTTCAGCAACCACTTTTTAATCCAGGAGGAACGACAATCTTTCCTTTTATACTTTTTTTTTAACAAGCCACAAAGAAATAATCGGTCAAGTGCAAGTTGCACAATTAGTGTTCCGAACGTTGATTGCTTTTAAAATAAAAATTTTTGTTACGGTGGTATAAAATGATCAGTGACTTCACAAAACACATCCCAAATGAGTTTTCACAAAGTTTGTTTCCAATCTTTACTGAAAATTGATGACCTTAAAAATTTTTTGTTTTATATACCAGATAAATTATGACAGGTAATGCACTCGTGATAATTTTCGTTCATTCTACACCCCGTGGACAATATTCTAGAATTTTTCAAAATTTTTTTATCAGTACTTTTCGAGATAAGGTGGGGGGACAGCGATTTTTCGCAATTTTTTAAAAATAATATAAAGAAAAGTGTGCGCACGTATTACATTATATATATATATATATATATATATATATATATATATATATATATATATATATATATATATATTTTATTCGTGTTTTCACAAGCTTTCATTTCACACTCGATGACCTAGTAAAAATTTTTTTTTTTTCACTTCCGATTTCACCCCCCAAAACTAACCCCTTAAGTCAAAATTTAACTTTCAAAACTACATGGCTTTGATGAGGCCATCAATTCCTATATTAGTACCAAATTTCAACTGTCTACGTCAAACAGTTTCACCCCCCAAAACTAACCCCTTAAGTCAAAATTTAACTTTCAAAACTACATGGCTTTGATGAGGCCATCAATTCCTATATTAGTACCAAATTTCAACGGTCTACGTCAAATAGTTTCGGAGAAAATCGGGGTGTGACAGAGAGACAGACGGACAGACAGACAGACACCGAAGTGATCTTATAAGTGTTCCGTACGGAACACTAAAAATAACAAATAATGCTCATCAACGGGCGACATTGTCACTACACTACAGAAAAGTACGTGCAGACCGGAAGGATGGGATTGGACTGAGGTTTGCGCATGCTTGTCTGCTTCGTGTGGACAGGGCACGGTGTTCCGTATAGTTTGTACAAACTATACTGTGTAGGCAAGTCGCTGTCGTATGGAAGGCCCATTAAAATATTAGAGTGGCCCTCACAATCGCTAGACGCCAACCCTATTGAAAACGTTTGGTTCCTTGTAAAGAGAATGCTCAGAGGAAAGACTCTGAGGACTTTGACTCAGTTGTCTCGCGAGATTCGAAAAATTTGCAGAGTATGCAGAAAATCTCGTCGACGGCATGCCTCGAAGATTCCAGGCGATTATTTTTAAGTTGCTAAGGTAATTACGCCGTTGTTAGCACAGCAAAGAATACATTGATGACAAAAATGTTCTCGAAACACACGAGAATATGAACAGTCACGTTCTTACTTCAGAGACTGTAATCTGCAACAATTTTAATCTCAGAAGCGGTAAGGATTTGATACTCAGTTATATGACTTGCTTGATGGAAACTATAAATAATTTCACATAGTAAAATATTATGAATTATTTCCCTTTCACTTTAAATTACAAATTTTTATTCGCTACAATATCAGCAATGCTTTCAAACCACGACAGGAATTTAAAAAGTCAAATGCTAAAAGATTAGACTTGTATCTAATAAAATTTTAATAGACAATTAAATGTGTTATGGCGCTATACCTATTACCTATACGACTTCTTAACATATTACATAAGGTTACTAATAAATGCTTGTACGCCAATGGTAATTTGCTTCCACTGAACGAAATTGTAGATTGTTGTTCGGACATAAAAGCCGCTGTCAGGAAAAGATTTATTAATATTGTTTTTGTTACTGTATAAAAGACCATATTTTGGAAAATGTTTTTAATAAACAGCATTTTAAAATGAAACAGTAGACAACATAAATTATTATGAAACATTTAAATTAATTGAAGTTATGAACAGTTATTCTTTTTTAAATATTGCGCCAATTTTTTTGTAATGCTGGCAAAAGAAACTCTTTTTATCGAAATATTGACCTCACAAAGTTAGTGTATTAGCCACGAAATAATAATGTATTTATCTATAATATATATAAAATGCAACGTCTCTCTGTCTGTCTGTCTGTCTGTCCGTTAGTGCGTTTATCACTGGAGAACCACTTATCCAATTTACGTACTTTTTTTTTTTAAAACATACATATGTTTTCTGGCCAGGTTATAGGCTATATTTTATTACGATAGGTAGCATAGGGAATGAGCAGTGACGATAATAGTGAATGAAGTCGGAAAAAAGTTTTGCCGCTAGCGCATTCCCTTGCAGTACACAGCGTAAACCATTAAATTTGGAACAATATTATGTAGCAGAGAATATCTATAATCTATAATATATATAAAATGCAATGTCTCTTTGTCTGTCCATTAGTGCGTTTATCAGGCGAGAACCACATATCCGATTTACGTGTCTTTTTTTAAATTCATACATATATTCTTTGGCCAGGTTATATAGTAATAATAATAATCTATATCTATAATATATGTAAAATGCAACGTCTCTCTGTCTGTCTGTCTGTCTGTCCGTTAGTGCGCTTATCCCTCGAGCATCACTTATCCGAATTACGTGATTTTTTAAATTCATACATATGTTCTCTGACCAGGTTATATAATAATAATATTAATCTATATATATATATATATATATATAAAACGCAACGTCTCTCTCTCTGTCTGTCCGTTAGTGTGCTTATCATTCGAGAACCACTCATCCGATTTACGTGATTTTTTTTAAATTCTTAATTCAATATATGTCAAAAAAAATCTATAAAATATATAAAACGTAACGTCTCTCTGTTTGTCTGTCTATCCATTACTGCGCTTAGCACTCCAGAACCACTTATCCGATTTACGTGTTTTTTTTATAAATACAAAGGGAATAAATAGAGACAAAATGCTAATATGTAGGAAAAAAGATGGAAGTTTAGCAGTAAGCTTCGCAGAAAGACTGAACAGATGGGGGGAATACTTTAAAGAAATACTAAATGGAGATGAAAATGAGGTGAATGAGAAATAGGAAGCAAAATTAACTGAAGGGCAGGAGGGGACAAATAAACCCTGGAAAGAAGAAATAAGAGAAATACTCAGAACCCAAAAAAAATAAGGCCCCGGGTGGATATTGTAGAACTGATAAAAGCTGGAGGAGTAGATCTGTAAAATGAAATATGCCGGTTGGTGCATGAAATATGGGAAACAGAAAAGATGCCAGTGAGCTGGAGAGAGTCGCTCATTTGTCCAATATACAAAAAAGGAGAAAAAACTATATGTGCTAATTATAGACCAATAGCCTTACTGGATGTCGTGTACAAGATAGTAGTGTTGACTATCAAAAACAGACTAGCAGAGAACGCCGAGTCTATTCTGGGAGAGTACCAGTGTGGATTCAGGAAAAATGGATCGGTTACAGACCAGATATTTTCGATTAAGCAAATCCAAGATAATAGCTTAGAACAAAATTTGGCACTACGCTTGGTCTTTGTGGATTTCAGAGAAGCATATGACTCTGTAAATAGAGAAGGACCCTACAAGATAATGGAAGAACTAAAAATTCCAATTAAATTGATTCGCATGGTGAGAATGACCCTGAATGACACAGAAAATAGAGTGTTGGTTGAGGACAAGTTTAAGGTGAAGAGAGGATTAAGACAGGGGGAACCAGTGTCGACATGTCTATTTAATGTGGTACTAGAGAAGATAATCCGGGAGTCAGAAATAAAAACAAATGGAACGATATACCAACAAACCTACCAATGCTTTGCCTATGCGGATGATGTAGCAGCGATTGCAAGAGCAAAAAAGAACCTCAAAAAAAGCCATAAGTAGGATAGAAGAAAGGGGAAGGATAAGAGGACTAAAGATAAATGAGGAAAAAAAAACAAAATACATGGAAATTACAAAGAAGAAGGATAATAAAAATAACAAAAGTTTAGATATAATAAACAACTTAGGGAAAAGATATATGTTTGAAAAAGTAGACAAATTTAATTATCTGAGAGTAACAATAACAGAGAGTGGACAAGAATGGATGGAGATACAAGAGAGAATAGCGAAAGGGCAGAGATGTTTGGAGGCAATGAATCTAATATTGAAATCAGAGAATGTATCAAGAAAAGCAAAAGAAAGAATATATACGACAGTTGTCCGACCCACGGTGACATATAGATGCGAAACGTGGAAACTGAATGCAAGAGAAAAAGAGATGTTGGAGGTGTGGGAAAGGAAAGCTTTGAGAAGAATCTACGGAGGAAGGAAAGAAGAGGGAGCCAGCGATTAGGATGGTTGGGACACGTGGCAAGGATGAAGGAAGAAAGACATGCAAAGCAAGCCCTAATAAGAGGAGTGGTTGAAAGAAGAGGCAAGGGTGGACCTCGATCTACATGGATTCAGGCAGTAAAGCAAGATCCGGAGTTGATCGGAATCCCGCACTGAGAAAAGCTAACAGGAGACAAAAGGAAGTGGAGACAAGTATGCAACCAAGCCATGGGCCTCTAAGGCCCCTTGAGCTATATAATAATATAAACATAACGAATAAGCAGTGACGATAAAGGTGAATCAAGTCCTCGCGAGCGGAGCCGCGGGCACGGCTAGTCTATAATATATATATATATATATAATGCAACGTCTCTCTGTCTGTCTATCTGTCCGTCCGTTAGTGCGCTTATCACAGGAGAACCACTTATCCGATTTACGTACTTTTTTTTTTTAAAACATACATATGTTCTCTGGCCAGGTTATAGGCTATATTTTATTACGATAGGCAGCATAACGAATGAGCTGTGACGATAATAGGGAATGAAGTCGGAAAAAAGTTTGCCGCTAGCGCGTTCCCTTGCAATACACAGCCTAAACCATTAAATATGGAACAATATTATGTAGCAGAGAATATCTATAATCTATAATATATATAAAATGCAATGTCTCTCTGTCTGTCTGTCCTTAGTGCGTTTATCACGCGAGAACCACTTATCCGATTTACGTGTCTTTTTTAAATTCATACATATATTCTTTGGCCAGGTTATATAATAATATAAATCTATATCTATAATATATATAAAATGCAACGTCTCTCTATCTGTCTGTCTGTCCGTTAGTGCGCTTATCACTGGAGAACCACTTATCCGATTTACGTGTTTTTATAAATTTAAACATATGTTCTATATAATTCGATATAAGCCTAGATAATGGGAGATAAGTTAAGATAATGGGAGATAAGTATAAATAATGGAAGATAAGGAGAAATATTGCGAGATAAGTCGAGATAAGCCTAGATAATGGGAGATAAGGTGAGATAATGGAAGATAAGGGGAAGTAATGGGAGATAAGGAGAAATAATGCGAGATGGGCAGAGATAAGGCTAGATAATGGAAATTATGTAGAGATAATGGGAGATAAGGAGAAATAATGGGAGATAAGGGGAAATAATGGCAGATATTTTATTACGTTAGGTAACATAAGGAATAAGCAGTCACGATAGTAGTGAATCAAGTCCACGCGAGCGGAGCCGCGGGCACTGCTAGTAATACATCGCAGTAACGAAAAATCTATTCAACAAATGTGAGAAACAGTTCATATAGATGTGTTGTAAGAAGATATAATAATAGTATAATATATGTTAAATATATCTCTCTAAATTTCGAGTATTATTATTAGGCCATAACATATAGACGCAGGGATGCTCGTTTCATGCCTGATACACCCTATCAGAGGGACTTTATTAGCAGGCAGAACAGTAAAGACCACTTCCACAGAATAGGCAAGAATGTGGAGGGTTATAAATACAATCATCATCATCATTAGCTGATTCCATCCTTAGTCAGATGTAATCCTCTGCAAGTGAACTCTGTTATTTGCTTTTTTGCATCCAGTCGTGTCCTGCTAATCTTTTTACGTCGTTCATCCATCTTGTCTGTGGTATACTTCTACATTTTTTGTGTTCTCTGGGCCTCCATTCAACTATACGGCGTGTCCATCCTTGCGACATGCCCCTCCTAATTCCACCTTAATATACATATTCGTTGTATTATATTTGTCACTTTGATCTTCTTCGTATCTCGATGTTAGGAATACGCTCTTGGAGTCTAATATTTAGCATTCTCCTCTCCATTGGGTTACTTGAAGTGTATACATTATACTTTTATTTAAAGCCCACGTTTAAGTGAGATATCTTAATACTGGCAATACATATTGATCGAACACTCGGCGTTTATTGTATTTGAAATGTCTAATTTAAATGTGGATTGTAACCTTCCTAACGGAGACCAAGCTAATGAGACTCCTTTATCCAAATCAGCCTTTAAATTATTTTTGATATTTCGATTTTTTGTCATAAATATATGAATGTTTGTACCTTTCCTATTCTTTCATCTTCTATTAATAGTTTCTGACTGCTATCTTCAGTTTCGTTGTTCAAATATTTGGTTTTATTAAAGTTTATTTTTAAACCTATTTCTAGAAACTTGTTATTTAAATCCATCAGCATTTCTTGCAATTCTTCTTTTGTGTTGGCGATCAGAGTGACATTATGGGCAAACCATGAGTGATTTAACCATTCACCGTCCCTTACCATTCCTTTATTTTCCCACTTTAGCGATTTGAACATGTCTTCTAGAGTCAGCGTGAACAGCTTTGGGGATATTGAGTCACCTTGTCTAATTCCTCTTTTAATTTTGATTTATTTGTTTTTTCTTCATTATTTGTGACATGGCATTTTTGTATATGCGTTCAAGAAGAGCTGTGTATCTTTCGTCGACTCTGCTGTTACTTAAGGCGTTAAGGACTGCCCATATCTCTACCGAATCAAAAGCTTTTTTGTAATCAGTCGTTGCTATCCACAAGTGATCTTATATTCATTTACTTTTTCCACTAGCAATCTAATTGTTTAAAGATGGTCCAAAGTGCTGTATCCCCTCTAAATCCCGCTTGTTCACGTGGTTGTCTAATTTCTTCGTTAATCTATATGTTATGATGCTAGTGAGGATTTTGTGTAGTACCGATAACAGGCTGCTGGGTCTGTAATTCTCCAATTTAAATTTATTTCCCCTTTTTAAAAATTAGCACAATCAAGGCGTTTCCCCAAGGTGTTGATATTTCACTTTCTATAAGGCACTGGTTAAATAGAGCTTGAAGAGATTGTATTCGCGATACCCCTCCATACCTTATCATTTCTAGAGTACTATCATCTCCTGGTTCTTTGTTATAGTACATATGTTGTTTTGCATTATTTCATCCGTTGTTATATCGGGAATTACTTCAGATTCCACATTTCTTACTATCAGTCTATTTCCTTCTTCTTTCCCGAGCGGAGGCGATTTTTTCGTGTCAAATATTGTTTGATAATATATTTCTGTAGCTTCCTTTATTACCGTTATTTATTAGTTTTATTATTTGATGTCTCCCTACGTTCATTTGTTTGTTTAGGTGTTTCAAACTTTTTTTTTCTTTCAGAGTTTCTTCTTTTTTTTGAGTTTCTGTACTGTCTTTTCTGATCTTTTTTTGTCCATTTCTGCAAATTCTAATCTGCCATTTGTAGGATCATTTCTCTGTTTCATTAGATTTCGTGTCTATTTACTTAATTTTTGTGTTTTCTCTTTTTTTGATGTTGCTATTTGTTTTGTAGTCATAAGTGGGCTGTTGGTTATTTGTGTGTTTAGTTGATCAAGTTCTGTTTGGTAGTTCACGTATTTTATACGACTTTCCAGGACTTATCGATATTCGTCTGTGTTTTGTTTTATTATTTCTGTTGGTGTCTTTATCTTTATATGCGTTATCAATCTACGTTTTTCCAGCTTTAGTTTTATTCTTATTTTTGCTCTGAGCAACGATGGTCACTGTATCGTATTTAGGACTGTCGTGTCGGTGTGTGTGACTTTACTAGCAGAGATAGCAGTAAAGACTACTTCCACATAAGGATAGACAAGGATGTGGATGGTTATAAATACATGTGCGTTAAATATTTAAATTATTCTTTTAAGAAAATTACAGATATCCGAAAAAAATTTCTACTTTGTTGCTTCTTAGTACTTCTGGAATCTATGTAGGTAAGGGTATATTGTGTTTTAATAATTTGCCAGTAACAGTATCTGAATGGCTTTTAGTTAATTTACGGCCGAATTATAATATATGGCTGACGTCTCTGTAATCCCTGCAGTCACATAGTGAATTCATTTTAACTCCAATTTTATTGAGCTGGCTGGAAAAAAGCCGTGATTCATTTTGAGGCGACTGATTGTTGCAATGCTTCTTCCAGATGTATGTTTAGGGTAGTATCAATATGATGTAGGAATGTTTTGATAAATTTTAAAATAGTGGGTATTGGTTACATTACCAAAACTTGTTACATGCTTTATTATACTCGTTTAACATGCGTTGCTTAAAAAATATATAAAAATTGGAAATTATTAAAGCGGATTCATGAAGCGTGTGTAGTGTAGTTCTAGTAATTTTGTCAGTTATAACATTACCTACTGTACCTAAATATGGTTTGTTCCAGAGAAAGTGGACCTTGGTTACTCTGTTTGATTTAATAAATTTATTCTTCTTCTTCTCAGTCGTTCCTTCATGGCTCAAGCTTCGCAATCGCATGAAAAATTTTGTGTAATGGATCTCCATCCTGTGTGTTCGGCAGGGTTTCCTGTAGTGGGGCATGAGTCATTTGCTTCACTTGGTCGATCCAACGTGATGGAGATCGATCCCTTGTTCATTTTCCTTCAACTTTATCTTGTACTATTAACTTTTCTAATCTTTCCTCGTTTTTACGGGATATGTGACCAAAATATGAAAGAGTTCGTCTCCGGCAATCTTTTGATAGCCCTTCTATTATTTGTAGCTTGTTCAGGATTGAGATGTTGGTTCTCTTTGTCGTTCTAGGAATCGGAAGCATTCACCTCTAACACCACGGCCCGAATGCAACCAATCTTTTTTAATCTGCTGCACTTATAGTCTACGAATCAGCCCTGTAAAGAAAGATTGGATGTATAAATGACTTGACCAATATCTTTTTTGTATCGGTAGTTACTTGTCTGTCCTTCCATATCTGCTGCAAGTTTATCATAGCGTTATGTGCTCTTAAAATGCGCAGTTTTATTTATTTTGAGCTTCCTCTATGTGCACTTATAAGTGAGCCCAGATATATGAATTCCTACACGCGTTGAATGTTGGGTAGCCGATTTTCTGTTGGAGCTGAGTTATTTCTGTCGACCACCACAAGTTTTGTTTTAACCAGATTTTTTAATAGATTTATTATATAGGCAAAGGTATTGATGAATTTATTCTTATTAATATTAAAATGTTTTAAGTTGTAAAGGAGAGGTTATGAGTAGGAACATGTCAAAATATTTTTTACTTTAAAAGAGAACATCTATTTTAAAGTATGATGATAGCCCAAGCTTCGATAGAGAAAGTGCTTAGATTTTCATTTAAACCAAAGGCTTGTTGATAATTAAGCTGAGGACAGTAGAAAGCTGCACATTATTTTCTTGTTAAAAAGAAACCTAAATTTTTATTATCAATATTTTACAAATTATTAAACTTTTTTCTTACAAACAATATTTAGTTCACAATGATAATTTATGATAATAGTTTTGGTTCTGAATGTCGACTTGCTTCACAAAACATTATTGTGTTATTCTTTGGGATTCTATTTTTATAGTATAAACTCCATATTTTAATTAATCTAAGCTCTTTCAGAGCTATTTTTTGATATGATAAAGGTCTACATAATGATACTGACAAAATCTGATTCTAATACCTACCAATATCAATTTGTTTTACGGTCTTCGGACGATAACACAACTTTTCCAAGCTATAAGTACGCGAGTATTTTGTAGGTGGGGACTATTCTATGTGTACATACCGAAGGCAATTAGTAATACCATATTTGAAGACATTTATTAATACCATATCCGAAGACATTTAGTAATAATATATTTTACTTATATTTTTGTTGTGAAAGAAATTTTTTACAGACTCTACTTACAGAAAATAATAGCTACACATTATTGGGCTTAGCTGAATTCCTTCTTGCTTTAAAAATACTCCTTAATTAGATGTACAATATCATTAACGGGTTCGGCGTCTGTCCCTTCAAATATTTAAGTTGGCCTTGCACAATTAGTGTTCCGTACGTTAATTGCTTTTAAAATAACAATATTCGTAACGGAAGTATAAAATGATCAGTGATTTCACAAAAACACATCCCACAACAAAGTTTTTTTCCGGTCTTTAATGAAAACTGATGACCTTGAAACTTTTGTTTTTTATATACCAGATAAATTAATTAGTAATAATTTTCGTTCAATCTATACCCTGTAGAGAATATTCCAGAATTTTTTGATCAGTACTTTCCGAGATAAGGTGGTGGGACGGCGATTTTTGGCAATTTTTTAAAAATAGTGCGCAAGTATTACATTATATATATTTTTAAACTCGTCTTTCTACAAGCTTTCATTTGACATCCCACTCGATGACCTGGTAAAAAAAATTTTTTCATTTCCGATTTCACCCCCAAAACTAACCCTTTAAGTCAAAATTTAAGTTTCAAAATGACACGGCTCTGATGAGGCCATCAATTTCTATATTAGTGTCAAATTTAAACTTTCTATGTCAAATAATTTCGGAGAAAATCGCGTGTGACAGACAGACAGACGGACGGACGGACAGACAGACAGACGGACACCGTAGTGATCTTATAAGTGTTCCATACGGAACACTAAAAACGTTACACTGTGTCGAAAACTTGCGTAAAATATAATATTTTTTCAAGGTTTTGTTGGAATGAATGTTTTTTCGATACTTTACGACTATTACCTCTTTCGTTTCATCATCCGATGGTATTGATTACAACTGCAATGTGAATTAAGTAGAAGCTCTTTCTGCTTTTAGAGGTATCGTTAGAAATGCCGTGTTGCCTAATCGTCAGTTAAAGAAAATTGGGAAGGCTGAAAAGGTTGATTGGTGACAATAATTTTAAATGAAAATTGCAGTTCTATCGCTCTTTTTTCTAATATCCAAGAAATCATATTTATTATTAAATTTGGACTTTGATATGACTAAAAGTTCCAAGTGCACAATTTCCCCTAACGAACACAAATTATATTGTAGTTATTGGCATTCCTAATTCTGGAAGCGTTTTTCGAAGTTGCCTTCATTTTATTTTATTTTATTGATAGCAAAAATGCAAGAAACAATCCAGAGAGGAGGAAAGGGATAATAGTTAATAAAATTTTGACGTTGTTAATAGGTTTGCGCTGATTTTTTCTATTACGATAATTTTAAGTTTTTTATCACATAAAGGTGTGGGAGATGCGGGGGAGTGTGAAGAAAGAAGGTGAATTGAATATACAGTGTTGTATTTTGGACACAGGGCTTTTCCAGTTTGGGAATTTAAAAATGATTATAGTTGTAGTACTGTACCTATTACTAAATTATTTGTATTCATTTTGGGATAAATGACAATTTCAGATGTTTTAGGTCATCATTTGGAGTCCTAGGAATGCGAAAAATGCGCCGTATCCGGTTATACAGTCTTTTTTTATGGTAAAAATTTAAAGTTATAGTCCGATAACGTTGGCAACCTAAATTTACAAATTTTGAAACAAAGTTTTATTTTTATTTATTTATGAAGTAGAACATATATTTTTGGGGTAATAATTAAAAATATTAGATATTTTTGCGATGTGGAAATATTGAGTCAATTTGTAGCATTGTTATTATCGCTTTCTTTGTTGATATTTTTCGTCGATTATGTTTTACATTTATCTATGTATTTAAAT
Organism: Pachyrhynchus sulphureomaculatus; assembly: GCA_019049505.1. NCBI lineage: Eukaryota > Metazoa > Arthropoda > Insecta > Coleoptera > Curculionidae > Pachyrhynchus > Pachyrhynchus sulphureomaculatus. Next base: position 144,193,098 of record CM032449.1, on the reverse strand, counting down.
CTTATAAATCTACTAGCAGTGCCCGCGGCTCCGCCCGCGTGGACTTGATTCACTACTATCGTCACTGCTTATTGCTTATGTTACCTAACGTAATAAAATATCTGCCATTATTTCCCCTTATCTCCCATTATTTCTACTTATCTCCCATTATCTCTACATAATTTTCATTATCAAGGCTTATCTCTGCTAATCTCCCATTATTTCTCCTTATCTCCCATTATTTCCCCTTATCTCACATTATCTCACCTTATTTCCCATTATCTATAACATTATATCAAATTATATAGAACATATGTATAAATTTATAAAAACACGTAAATCGGATAAGTGGTTCTCAAGTGATAAGCGCACTAACGGACAGACAGACAGAAAGACGTTGCATTTTATATATATTATATTCTTTGCAACATGATATTGTTCCATATTTAATGATTTAGGCAGTGTATTGCAAGAGAACGCGCTAACGGTAACCTTTTTTCCGACTTTATTCACTATTATCGTCACTGCTTATTCTTTATTTACCTAACGCAATAAAATATATCCTATAACCTGGCCAAAGAACATATGTATGGTCTTAAAAAAAAGCACGTTACGCACTAACGGACAGACAGACAAACAGAGAGACGTTGCATTTTATATATATTATAGATAGATAACCTGGCGAGAGAACATATGTATGTTTTAAAAAAAAGCACTTAAATCGGATAAGTGGTTCTCCAGTGATAAGCGCACTAACGAACAAACAGACAGACAGGTAGAGAGACAGGCAGACAGACAGACAGACAGAGAGACGTTGCATTTTATATATATTATAGATAGAAGATTATAGATAACCTGTCCAGAAAACAATGTATGAATTAAAAAAAAACACGTAAATCGGATAAGTGGTTCTCGCGTGAACGCACTAATGGACAGACAGACAGACAGAGGGACATTGCATTTTATATATATTATAGATTATAGATATTCTCTGCTACATAATATTGTTCCATATTTAATGGTTTCGGCTGTGTATTGCAAGAGAACGCGCTACCAACAAACCTTTTTCCCACTTCATTCACTATTATCGTCACTGCTCATTTCTTATGCTACCTATTGTAATAAAATATAGTCTATAACCTGGCCAAAGAACTTATGTATGTTTTTTTAAAAAAAGAACGTGAATCGGATAAGTGGTTCTCAAGTGATAAGCGCACTAACGGACGGACAGACAGACAGACAAACAGAGATACGTTGCTTTTTATATATATTATAGATGTAATAAAATATATATCTATAACCTGGTCAGAGATCATATGTATGAATTTAAAAAATCACGTAAATCGGATAAGTGGTTCTCGAGGGATAAGCGCACTAACAGACAGACAGAGAGACGTTGCATTTTATATATATTATAGATATAGATTATTATAATTATTATTATATAACCTGGCCAAAGAATGTATGTATGAATTTAAAAAAAGATACGTAAATCGGATAAGTGGTTCTCGCGTGATAAACGCACTAATGGACAGACAGACACACAGAGAGACATTGCATTTTATATATATTATAGATTATAGATATTCTCTGCTACATAATATTGTTCCATATTTAATGGTTTAGGCTGTGTATTGCAAGGGAACGCGATAGCGGCAAACTTTTTTGCGACTTCATTCCCTATTATCGTGACTGCTCATTCCTTATGCTACCTACCGTAATAAAATATAGCCTATAACCTGGACAGAGAACATATGTTTGTTTAAAAAAAAAAGTACGTAAATCGGATAAGTGGTTCTCCAGTGATAAGCGCACTAACGGACAGACAGAGAGACGTTGCATTTTATATATATTATAGCTATATTTCTTTGGTTCAGTCTATTTTCTGTCTGTCTGTCATCTATTTCTCTTCTTGTAAATATTTTCTGGCTCTCTTTTTGTATCTGCATAGTTGATTACCTCCTTTTTTCCTGTTTCCATTAGTGTGTCTTGTTGCGATACTCGTTTTCTGTATTTACTAATCATTTTCATTTTGGGATTTTCTCTTATAAGAAACATTTAAAATCAATACAGAACCGTCTGAATTTTCAAATAATAAGTCATATTTCTATTTTCATTATTTTTGTACTTCTTTACGTTTCAGGGACCTTAGATCACGAAAATATAGTCTATCTCTATATCTGTTTGTTTACTGGCACTAACTCGCGAATAAAATATTTCGGAATTCATATTAGTAGTACGAAAAAAAAACTATAGCCCTTAAGCAATATTACTTTAGCGGGAGGGGGTGAAAAGTATGGGGGCTGATAAATTTTGCATAGTCTCAATAATGTTCTAAGAAAAAGTTTTAGGCATATTTATTAATAACCAAACATATAAAGGATTAAGGTATGAAAGAAGTAACATATATAACCCAAAATATACATCGTTTATTTTTAGTTATGTCTTTTTCAGGGTCTTTGATGTCGCGGGATCTGAAAATTGTGTGTTTCATTATTTGAGACACTATAAAGAAACTATAGATAAAATATCGAACTGTAGTGTTTGGATTAGTGTTATTACTAGTGTGAGAAAAGAGAGATTTTTGTAACGCTGATTTTGGTAGGTCACTGTTTTTATCTTTATTTGAATTATGCGCTCGCCATTTAGAGCTTGCGTAGCAGTAACGGGAAGAAATTAAATACAAAAGACTCAGCTGTTATCGTTACTTAAAGCATTCGTCCACCATCTGGAGCTTGCGCAGTATTGAAACAAAATAAGAGAAATCTTTATTAAGGATAACAATTTCCTTTATTTAGAAACTTATAAGAGAGGTTATTTGAAGTTCGTTATAGTTATCGCTATTATGGTAGCAAATGTTTTTTTTTACTTAAGTATACAAACCACAAATACAGTAAAATTGAAATGACAATCTATTGTTGCAAATAACACTAACAAGAATTATTTAGTGTTTAGATTATGATGAGATTTTGCAATCTTTGGCACAATGGCACTACTGTGTGTGTTGTGCTAATTTCAAATGAAATTTTATTTATCGCGAATTCGTATTACCTCGGAAATATTGAAGGAAGTGATAGGAACATGCTAGACCCAACTTTATATTAGAAACTTGTGTTGACCCATCAAATACTAATAACCGGTGGGCTTAACCATGAAATTAATGAAAAAAAAATCCTCTAGGTCTATAGAAGATGAATACTAACCTAACCTTGCAATTTCTTTTCGTTAATACTGCGTATGCTTGAGATAACGATAAGGACAAAGGCATGTGAAAAATAAGCGTTGCAAAATCTCTCTAAAATCAAATTACGTATTTATTTTGGGATAGAATATTTGCTAGGGGGGTGCTGGATAAATCACTTCATCGATTTGTTTTCGTTCATTATACATAGTTTACTGCTACAAGATAGAATTAATTGACCTAAAAATTTTTGTAGCACCAACTGTGAAAAACTAGTCTTTATTCTTTCTTTTACGCGCTTGCTAGTTAATTAGTGTGACACAAATTCTTCAATATTTAATAATAATCTAATTAATAGTTAGTCACTCAAAAAAGTTGTAAACAAAAAAGGGCAAGAAAACAGGTGGTTTCATTGTACACAGTTATGAATTATGTATTTAAACCAAATTTAAATTCTTTGACTGCAAAGCAAAAACCAGTTTCTCTACTTTCGTGAAAGATACCATATAATTTTAAGAACGATGAAATTTCGACATGAACCATTTATAAATACAAATACTTTATATCTCCGAATGAATGGTTTACAAATAAAAGAAACAATAATTAAAGAAAACGTCAGCATACTATAAGATAATGCAGAAAAATATCTATGTGATAGGACAAAGGCTTAAAATATACTTCAGCTTATTGAAGTGCCATATCCGATACGAACGTAGGCGAACCTCTATCCTTTGCCTGAGGTTGGTGCTTTTTTAAGTGTTCCACAGACAAGGTGGACCTATAGTTTAATATCGGTTCCGAACGACCGAAATATTATTTTTTCCGAGCCGAGATATGAACCCGGGTCGCCGGCGTGTTTAGTTTCAGTTTCAATATCTCTTTATTGTTCAAAGTTTAGTTACAAGGTTACTTACATTTCTAATTATTATATATGTATACATATATATATATTATATATATATATATATATATATATATATATATATATATATATATATATATATGTATGTCGTATATATATATATATAGTGTCTTTAAAAAGTGAGTTCATTTATAATTAGGCCCTAGGGCGGCTGGTGGTCTCCCTTAGTAATTAAACTTTGGGTATATTTATTTTTTTTCATTCGCTTCCGACAAGGTCTTACATGACTTATGTTAGTTTGTTTTTGTTTTTAAAAGGTGTTTTGAGAAGGACTTGTTTATATTAGTTGGGATTTTTGCTTACGGTTTGTTGGGAAAAAAATTTTTGTCCAAAAAACCTAATTTAATTTTGGGTCGCCGGCGTAGAAAGCAGACACGTTACTCACTACGCTATGACCACCTCCATAAGTTCTTAAAATATTCATGAGAAGATTTTGAAGTAATTCATGCTCACGGGGCAGTAGTTTATTTAAAAATTTTGGACTAAAACAACTGCCTTGCAATTTACTGCATAATATTTTAACATGCGTTCCCCATTTTGGACTGGTCACCCCGAGCACAGTGGAATGTAACGAGACTTCAAATGACCACTGGGAGTTCTTAAATAACGCACCTTTGAAAGTTACTACTGTATTTTCTAAACCTAAAAGGCTTGTTCGACTTGTTTTTATTCAAATTAATTTTCTTCTCTTCAGCCTGCTTTCATCCACTCCTGGATGTAGGCCTCTTCCAAATCTTTCCATTTTTCCCTGTCCAGAGCCGTTCTGTGCCAATTTTTTCCTGTTATATTCTGGATATCGTCTCGCTACCTTTTTTGAGGTTTTCTCAGACTCCTCTTACTCACCCTTGGGCGTCTTTCTGTAAGCTTGTAGGCCCATCAGTCGTTGTTCTTTCTCGCTACGTGGCCAGCCCAATTCCACTTTAGTTGAGCCGCTCTTTACAGAGCATCCGTCAGCCGTGTTCTTATCTGGATTTCCTCATTTGGGATTCTATCTCTCAAATTCACTTCAAGCAGTCGGTCCACTGAAGTCTTTTCATTGACTTACATGTTAGCGATATTGTCTCAAGACCGTACCTGAGAACTGGCAGTACACACGACTTGTAGGTTTTCCTTTTGAGGTTTACATGGATATCTCGTGATCGGAAAATAAACCCGAGTCTACCAAAAGCTGCCTAATCAAGACCCACTCTTCGAGAAATTTCTGCTGTTTGGTTCTCCTTTCCTAATAGTATTTTTGGTCCGAGGTATATATATTCGGATATGTTCTCTAATGATCGATTTTCCATGGCAATTTTTGTTTGCTCTGGGCTCATTATCTTTGTGTTGCTCAGGTTAATTTCTAGTCCGACTCGTGACGATGCATTATGCAGTTCCTCCAATATAGTTGTTAATTCATTGGATGTAGCACCGATTAGAACGATATGGTCCGCAAATCGTAGATGATTAAGTCGTGTTCCGTTAATGCCAATCCCCTTACTTTGTCAGTCTAAGGTTGTAAAAACGTCCTCCAGTGCTAGTGTGAACAGTTTTAGCGAGATCGTATCTCGTTGACGTACTCCTCTTTCATCGGTATTTTTGGGGCCTTCATATCTTCATTTACTAGTATTTGGATGTACATATTGTCATAGATATATTTAATAAGAGTCGAGTATCTGGTGTCTATCTCACTAAGGAAGGGTATTTATTTTCTATTCGATTTCTGTACGAAATTTATTTTAACTTGAAAATAGTGACGCCTAAAGCAAATAAACAAAAATCCTTTTTGTTTGTTAAAACTATACTAATTAATGTTTAGTTAAGATAAATAACTTTTTGTTCAGTTTTCCTGCCTAAAAGAAATTGGGCTTTTCAGAAACAGGAGAAAACTGTAACGCTATCTGTTCTATCTGATTGTAGCCGAGAGCAGTAACCTTAATTAGTTAAATGTGTTTTGACAAATGGTTAGAAAGTGAGTTGTAAAAAAAGCTGCTATTCTTGATAATCGAAACGTTTCATGAATGTGGTAAACCCTTATCTTGTTCTAAAATGTACATGTGGTTTAAACAATTCAAAAGTTATCGTGAGACACTTAAGGATGACCAAAAGTTTGGCGGTCCAAAACTTGTTGGAAAATTAACATTTAAAAAATACGTGATTTCATCAAAGCAACAAGGGATTATTGTAGGGATTGCTTGAATATGAATCGGAGTTGTCAACTCACTGTGCACATTATTTTTACTACTTCTGGAACGATAATAATGAGCCCACGTTGTATTTTCTATTTAAAGTTCGTTTTTCTTTGGAAGAAGGGGTGAGGAATTCTGACAAGACTTGCCTCATCATAAATTATTTATGTTGCTATTTAACGAAACTAATGATGACCAAGTTATCCGGATTTTTTCTTCTTGCAACTTTATTTAGTGATTCATCCAACTCTTGACTACTAACATCGTTACCGATAAGAGGCTTACAATCAAAAATTTCTTAAATATATCGTTATAATGACGACAGGTTGATATCTGTATTATTGTTTGTTCTAAAATACTTATAAAAATTATCTAATCTTTTTCTTAAAATAATTCAAAGAGGACATTACTTTAAATATATTTTTATACTGTCGTAGATCCAAATAAATTGCATAATTCTTTTTTTTTTTTGATCGAAAAAGAAACATTATTCCTTGTGAAATCTTTCCGTGGTCATTGCTTTTTTTTTAAGCTAGTTTTGGGTATATAACAGTCTCATTCACACTACTCTAATTCCCCTCAACAAGGCCAGGATGTATATCACAGAAAATAATAAAATAATATCAAAGTTAGTATAAAAAGGAAAATAAAACAAATCTGTACAGAAAATTATTATTCAGACGCTTTGGGATACAGCTATAAAACAGCTATATGAAGAGTGATTAAAGGTAGCACTTGTGAAAAGAAAACATTTATATAAGCTAGGAAAATTAAAAAGAATTATTAAAGAACAGTAGCCGAAGCAAGCAAAGTATGTAATAAAAGCAGTGAAATTAAAGACATACCAAAATATTGTCGTTTTAATAAAGAATCAAAGAGCATTGCTAAAAGAAAAATGGAACTTCGCTAAATTATCTGCCTTCCGAAACTAACACATCAGGCAAATCAAAAATAAACAATGGAGGACTTTCACTAACTAATGGAAAATGGATTCAAAAATAGCTATAGTGTTTATTCAGAAATCAACAAGAAGATAATGAACTAATAGGGATTAATCCGTAGAAAAAATATAGGCGAAATATTTGACAGAACTATTCAAGAAAGAGAGAAAAACACCAGAGATAACAAGCAACTACGAACTTTTGATAAAAAGTAGGAGTAATAGAGCTCCAAAAATTTGAAAAGGAAAAGGGTTCAGGCAAAAACGGTATTAATAATAAGCTGCTCAACTACTAAGTGTTAACCCATACCAAATTTCAGATGAATGGGGAACTAGCACTACAATCCTGCTATTCAATAAAAGAGATAAAAAGATATCAGCTACTTTGAAGCGAACAACGAAGATAATAATAAACAAAGTTAACTAACAAGTTTCTAAAATCTAAAACGTTGTTTTTATCACGAGATAAATTGTTGTTGTTGTTTTAATTGGTCAGAGCGCATCGACTGCTAAGGTCATTTAGCGCCCCACATTAGATGTATTTAATAATTATATAGTTATTTTTAGTTCTTTTAGGTATTTAAAAATATTTTCTTTGATTGATGTGAATTGCTCGATGTTCTGTTTAATTGAGTGAGGAATGTTATATTTAATTCTCAGATGAAGGGAGTGGTCTGCTTCAAATATGTGTTTGACTGTCAGAGTGGAACTGCATACATCACACTTCGGCAATGGTTCTTTTTTTAGGAGATATGAGTGGATTTGGTAAGAATGACCTATGGCCAATCTTCTCAGCAAGACATTGTCGGATCTTTTGTTATTTGAATTATGTAGAGGAGGGAATACGTGAGGTTTTATCGGCCATAGTTTGTTTTCATTATTCTCCAAGTCCCACTCCAGTTGGAATAAATCTCTTTTAATTGAGCATAGCATCTTTGTAAAATCATTACTATTATTTTCTCCCGAGAAAGGAGTTCCGCTTGTTGCTGCCCTTTTAGCCTTTCTATCAGCCATGTCGTTACCTCCAATGTTCATGTGCCCAGGGATCCACAAGAATGAAATTTCAATATCTCTCAATTTAGCTACATATAGGAGATCGTTGATTTGACTTAAGTAAGTACTATTGGCTTTATTAGAGATAATGAGTTTTAGCGAACTCAAGGAATCAGAGGCTATAAGAAATTTGTTTATCCCTTGGGCAGTGGCTATAGTAGATTTAAGTGCTTCCTTGATGGCGAACAGTTCTGCTGTGAAAATGGAGTTGTAGGGGGGGTGAAGTTTAAAACGTTTTATGACTTTGTCATGTATATAAGCGGCTCCCACTCCCTGATCCGATTTAGAACCGTCGGTATATAAGATAGAGTGATTAGGATATTGAGAATGTATTCTTTCGAGAAATTCCGACTTGATTTCTAATGGGTTTTTGTCTTTTACCTTATTGGAATGAAGATGAAAATCCACCTTAGGGGATGGGGACCTCCAAGGTGGAAGCTGTTCCAGAAAGGGTAGTCGAATTTTGGCGGGGAGAGATTATGTAATAACATGAACTTGTTTATTCTGTTGTAAATTGAGTTTTTTGGAGCTATCATGTTGGGACGATGAGAATTTGTTAAGTTAATTGTCCTTTTGTATGGGATTTCTGGAGGGAGGATGCGTAGAATTTCATTAAGGAGTGTTGCCTATCTAGATAGAGTGGAGGAGTTGGTGATATACAATGAATGCTTGCAATTGGCGATGTTCTGAAGACTCCTGTAGCCAGTCTCAATGCTTGATTTTGAATTGGGTTTAGTGATTTTTTTATTCCTTGGGATGCTGAGTCATATAGAAAATCTCCATATCTCAGTTTGGGTAATATCAACGACTTATATAGTTTCATAAGCGTAGGAAAGTCAGCACCCCATTTAGTGCTACACAAAGATTTTAATAAGTTTAGATCCTGAGTTGTTCGGATTTTTAGATTCTTAATGTGAGGAGTCCAGTTCAATTTACTGTCAAATGTTAGTCCAAGAAGTTTGACTGAGTTCTTTGTAGGAATAGTTAGGTTGTTTAGTGTAAATGCATTTATTTTTGGACAACTTCGTACTTTGCAGAAATGTATGCTAGCAGATTTAGGAGGGGAAAAAGAAAGATCGTTACTTCTAGCCCATGCACTGACTTTTGCTACTGCAGATTGCAGGTGGCGGGTTAAATTCTTTGAGTAAGGTATACCTCGAAAATATGAAAACGACAATCATTCCAATGTAAGATAGGAAAAGACGGTAATAAATAGGTATACGTGCCTACATAAGGGTTAATGAAACAGTTTGATATTGCCTGGGTAGATGTTGTTACTATACATTCTATGGGTATGTTGGATATTCGATTTTTATAAGGTGATATCACTGTAAATATAAAACATAGTAACGGCAGTCCGACTCGGCACCTTTGATTTCAAGGGGTTCAAGTTTGTAATGATCACATGATCTGTCGCCATATTGCTGGTATAACGTCCGCGAGTTTTTGAAATATTCAAATTCCTTCTTTCAAAAAAATCCTATTTTGCAGAATAAAAAAATTGATTTTTTATGAAAATATCTAAAAGCATTGGCTCTCTAGATTTTACTTTATGTTTTCAATATGTACATAAAAAACTGTTTTCAAAGGTTAATAGACCAAAATCCAAATTGAAACTGGAGGATTTAGGAGAAAAGAAAAGCAAACAGACACAGTAATAGAAACGGCCGTTATTCTTCATCTTTCGTCAAACAGGAATTGAAGTCTTGAGTTAATTTTACACCTCTTTCAGCTGTCTCACTGACAACCTTAAAACTGTTTACTATTTTTTTAGCTTTTAAATAGTGTGAATTGTCACACCATTCCTCGGGATCAGTATTTAAAATGGTTGTAAAAAATTTAGAGTTTGATGAGAAACAAAATAATCAATTTTTGTAGTGATTGAAAGGAAGAAAAAAAAGGAGAAAAGTTTTTTTTAGAGACATTTTTCTCTCAGTTCTTACTAAAACAGATATACAAAAAACAGGGAAAAGGGCAAAAAATACAAGGAAAAAATATATTTAGCTTCAACGCTTTTTACACGTTATTCATTTAAATATCTCATATTTGAAGTTACATTTCTCAACTATTAGAGATATTGTCCGGGGGGAAAAATGTTCATTTTGAGAATATATTTCTCCACACCTTTAGCTTCGCGCATATAATGTCAACAAACATGCTCCTTATATCTCAGCGAATCCCAATAATCTGGAGAGATTGAAAATAATTATAATTACGAGTATCATTTTAAGATGACATTGTCTTTGTTCTGAACTTAAAAATGAAGTAAACACATTTTTTTGCTCCAATTTATCATTAGTTTTTGTTTCATTTTATTGTGAGTTAAATCTAATATAATAATTTTCATACAACTAATGACTTTTCGTGACTATATACTACTTATATAAAAAACACTGAATTTGTGAACTGCAGGCTGCATACTCTAGATGCATTACATAATTTTTTAATATCCAAATTGACACCTGCTCGGTCACATGCTGATAACCGTAATTTTGCCCTAAACTCAGAAAAAAAGTACAAGTGGAATAATATAAACCAATACTTAACAATAATAAAACATCAACTGGTTTACAAATAAAATGTATCTCTAATATGAAAACACAATTATCGTAATCTTCATATAATATATTGCATAATACGAGTAGAAATAAAGAATTATGAATAAATTACCTTTTAGGATCTTTGGAAAATCTAAAAAACTAACTCCTTTGGAGATACCACCAGAGCTGGCTCTAGGCGGCAGGCAAGATAGGCAACTTCTTACTGCGGCAAAATTTAGGGGCGGCAAATCCGCCTGAACTACTAGAGCGCAAAAAAAAACCACAACCAATAAAAATATATTTCGATTACTTGAATCTAGAAAATAAATGAGTAGTAAAATCAAATACAACAGGAATAGAAAATAATTTTTTTTAAAGAATTAAGATCGGATGAATGCTTTGATAATATTATTTTAGAAGCTGACAATGTAGCCAGCGAAATCGACGTAGAAAAGAACTTTGAATTGACTACATCAAGTCATCGTGATTGGACTACAAAACGAAATTTTACTTATGAAAGTTTAGACGAACCGATACGAGATCCAAAACAAAAATATAAAATTTTTTTTGTTTACTATAGATCAGGCGATCAGAGCATTGGAGCTACCTACTGAATAGTAATAATGACTCTTTTGAATTTTTATATGACGTTTATAAACTTAAAGACATTTGTATAAATGAATTACTGGCACATTGTAAAGATTTCGAAAAAGTCTTGACAGATGTTGATTCGTCCGATCTTAATGCTTTAGGCCTTGTTTATTTACTTTTAACTAAGAAAGAAGGTCCAGCTGACGTTCTTAAATTCATTACTTCCCTTAAAATTGGGCCAAATTTGAGCATTGCTCTAAGAATTTTGTTAACGCTGACAATAACCGGTGAAAGAACTTTTTCTAAATTAAAAATAATAAAAAACTATGACTACACAAAATCGTCCTAATGGGTTAGCAATGTTGGCCATTGAACAGGAATTGAGTAGTAAATTAGATCTGAAAGAAATTATTCACGATTTTGCACAAACGAAACGTCGAAAAAAAATTGTTTTAATTTAAGTTTAAACTTTGTATATTATTGTTCTAGTTTTGTTTATTGTTTTAAAAGTATATTTAAATGTTCTCCGAAAATAGTAGGTACTAGTTTTAGTTTGTAAGTTCGTTGTCGCTAGCTCGTTAAAAATGTAAACTTTGTTTTTCAATAAAACAATTTTTCGTAAATCTGTATTAGTATTATTGTCTTAATTCAATTATGGGTCATTTTCCTGGTTAACATAGTTTTCTTTAAGCTTGGGTGCGGCGGCCTTTTTGAGTTTGTCTACGGCGGCAAAAAAGCTAGGGCCGGCCCTAATACAACATGTATTTTTACAAGCACTAACCACACAACAAAAACTTCCTTTTGACATTTTTTTAGTGTTCTCTGTTCGTCTGTCTGTCCATCGCATTCGATTTTCTGCGAAACTATTTGACGAAGAAAGTTGAAATTTGGTACTAATATAGGAATTGCTGGCCTCATCAGAGCCATATAGTTTTGAAAGTTAAATTTTGACATAGGGGGTTAGTTTTGGGGGTTGAAATCGGAAGTGAGAAAAAAATCTTTCTGCCAGGTCATCGAGTGGGACTTCAAATGAAACCCTGTAACAAAAATTTTTATTTTAAAAGCAATCAATGACCGGTTATTTTTTATAATTGTTTTCAATTAAAACGTTAAACGAGTCATTTACTTGTTGGAAAATTATTAATAATGAATTTCGGACCACATTATAAAAAGATCCTCCTTTAAATCTAGACGTAAACATAAGCCGCCACCGCGCTGGCAGCCATGTTGTTGGTATGATAGTGACCACATGCATGATAAGAAACAGGACCTAAAAATGTTCTTGAGCGTCGCTACTGTGTTTTATGTTTACTGTGGTGATATTCTTTGTAAAACCTTGTCTTGCGGACTAGACTATTATATTATATATGTAAAACGATATATATATATATATATATATATATATATATATATATATATATATATATATATATATATGCAATATATATGCAGAGCCTTGGACAATTTCAAAGAAAATAATTATTCTTCATAGGTTCCAAAAAGAAATATGCAATTTGTATATTATTTTTTGTTGAAATTACACCCGCTATAATCACATAAGTGTAACTGTTTAGTCTTAAGTCTCTTGAATCAGACACATTTTTGAGTTCGAATTAATTATCTATTTGACGTCGTAGTGTTAAATTAGTGACCATAGTTGGAAGTATGTGATAACTTTTATTAAGTTTTTATTCAGATTACATTAGTTTTAATGGGACAGGAAACAAAAAAAAATGTTATTTACATAATAATCTATGTTTGGTTTTCAAATATCGTGTTTTATAATTTCTTTAATTGTCTATCAGAAATAAAATAATAGTCGTCAAAACATTTATGTACAAAATTGATATGAACAAATAGTGGGGCAGACATGAACTAGTTTTTTTGCTAATCTTCTTCTTCAGGTACATTGTACTACCAGGCACGTATATAATCACGTATCCATTCTAGACTTCATGATTTATCACACTTTTGCTAGGACGTGCTGCCCAGCCTATCTTAATATGGTTACATCCTTTGTTATATTGCACCCTGTCTTATGTGTCGGTAGTTTCATAATATATATATGTTCTCGTTCATGTAACTTCTGGATGTGGTAATTGGGTTTTTAGTGGTAGATTTCTGTAAAGAACGAGATGATTGACCTTAAACAAAGCTGTTTTTGGATAAACACTACTGCACCTCAGTTCCATCATTAACGATGATATAGTTTGCGTATCGTTCAATAATTTAAAATTAACGTTCGCTAAATCTGAAATAGTACAGTTTATCCCTAAACCCGTAACCCGGTATGAGAGCTTACTTATTCAATTCCCAAATAAAATATCTGTGGCTCAAATAGACCAAATAAATTTTTAGGAGTAAAATTAGACTACAAACTAACATGGGAAGCACATATATTAGAAATATGGAAAAAAATAAATTCATTATCATATCTCTTTAGACAACTGAAACCAATACTCAAATACACTACACTTCTTACTTTATACTATGGCCAAGTCTATTCTAGACTATCTTACGGAATTGTATGTTGGGGTAATGCTGCACATATTCAACACTTATTTGTTTGTCAAAAAAATATAGTGAAAATTATGGCTAAAGCACCACCAAGGACATCTTGTAGGAACCTATTTATTAATTATAATATTTTGACTTGCTATGGAATATATATTTTTAGCAGCGCTGTGTATGTTAAAATATATATTGAAAAATTCACGGTCCGTAGTAATATTCATTCTCACAACACTCGGCATGGAGACGAACTTCACAAGCCCCTATATAGGTTGTCAGCTACTAATAATGGTCCGCAATGTACGTTGATTCGGATATACAATAAACTTCCAAAAAAACTAACGGGAGTCTCATCTCTAAGTAAATTTAAATCAGAGCTTAGACGATACTTGGTACCTAAAGCACATTACTCATTGAATGAGTTCTTTATATAGGTTAAGATTCTAGGTATCCAGATGTGAATAATGATTACTATTTTTTATGTTTATATGTTACATGTATTTTTAATTGTTTTTAACGTATCTTATACTATGTCTTTGTGCTATATTACACTGTGCAACATTTTCGAGGTCATCGAATGTAAACTAAATTCTGACTTCAGTTTCTGGAAGTGCTCACCCAAACTAGCAAAACCCTATTTGGGTATTGATAGTTTAGTTCGAATTTTTTTTTTAGCCATCATCAATTTTTTTGCTCGAGCTTTGGTTTTGCACGGCTATATCTCGTAAATTATTGGGAATTTCTCAATGCAATCTCCAGACGAAATGTTCTTCACACTAAAATACATAATTTCTGTGAACATGTCGAGGACAGATTTTCACTCTTTCGGGGTGTTTTTAGTGCAGAAAGTCCGAAAAAATTGATGATGCAAAAAAAAAAAAAAATTCGAACTATCAAAACCCGAATAGGGTTTTGCTAGTTTGGGTGGGCACTTCCAGAAACTGTAGTCAGAATTTAGTTTACATTTTATGTGTTGCACTGTGTTATGCATCTGCATCAGTCGAAAAAAGGAAATAAATATTTATTTATTTATTTAATTTCTTCTTTGATGTTCAGGGAAATAGTGTGGAGTAGTCTACTAATTTTTTAAAAATAAATAGTTATCTGTAATAAATTATATATTACTTTCTAGACATTTCTAACATATCAATACAATGAGGAAGTGGTTGATACCGAGTTGCAGTAAGGGTCGGTGAAAGGCAATGAAAAGTTTCGAATTGCTGTACAGACCTTTTTCGAAACCAAAATTGACGGCCGCGTTGCGGTCCGTCATAGGCAGGTATAGAGCCATAAGTATGCAAGTTATGTGTGAAAATTAAAGCAAGAGACATATTTCAGTAATTACCATATTTGTAAGACATGCATTTGACAAACGTTACAGCATCAATTTCTTTATGTACATATTGAATTATCTTATTTTCTAAACATGCTGAATTGTACCTATTAGTCGAACACTTTGGTGCACTGGTTTGTACTGCGGTGATTTTCGCGTATGTTTCAGTCTGGAAACTCTAACCTGAACTAACCCTAATTTAATGTAATTATACTTGAGAATTAATAATATTTGATAATTTAATCAAACAAACCTGCCGATTTGTCGATTACCGCAACTCGCGGTACTCCAATTACAACTTAAAAAAAGAGCTTGAAGCATAGTAGTATCGGAATATCTCTTAAATATATCAGCTTTGTCTAGCCCTGAAGTTCGATTTATTCGCCTATTAGTGATAAGACGTAGAAACAAACAATCACGTACCTATATAGTTAATTCTCAGAACACTGTGCCTTCTTTGGGATAAAATATTGTAAAAATGTTAAAATTATTTTTAGAGATCTTTAAAGTCTTTCACATCTTTATCTTTTTCGTATAAATAAATGAATACCATATTTTTCTAAAAGAGGTAACTTCGTAAAATCAACCCTTTTAAAATACAACTTACAACAGCCCTTCTAAGAGCGTACACCCTTTAAAAACAGTTTTGTTTTTATTTCGTTCGGTAAACATAGATTCCCCTTGTTTTTTATTTCATGTGGTTTTTGACGGTATAGCCTTAAAATATACTTTTAAGTTTAAGGGTATTTGTTGATTGTTTGTTTTTTAAGAGTAGAGTTAATGTGTTCAAACTTAAAAAAAAGGGTAAAAAATGTCGACACATTTTACAGTAGACGAAACAAAATTATTATGGGGATTTATACTTTTTACATACTATTTTCGTCATAGAAATGGCTAAGATTTACTATATTTTTAAAATTTTACAAATACAAAATGTATCTTTATTATTACTTACCAACCATTATTCCGTTGTACCCTACTCAAGGACATTACCGACCTTACCTAAAACAAGAATAATAGCATTTAAACAAAAAAACAATAATTTGTGGCAGAATTAAAAAAAAGTTTAATAAGTAGTTATTAAAGAGTGTAAAAACTGATCGAGATACTATAGCCTATAGCCTTGTTCTTGGACTCTTCAGTGGATCAGATTACGGAGTCACAATCCCAAAAAAAAATTCCATTTCATACACGGGCATCAGTAACTGCTCTGAGAATGTTAGTTTTATGATTTTATGCTACACAATAGTAAATTACAAAAGAAATTAAAAAAAGAACTGTGAAGAGTGTCTTTTGTATTTGTTGAACAGTATAAATTTTTACTACATTAATTGTATTAACAGATATCTCATGCACATATATAAAATCAGTATATTACCAATGCTCATGACACGTAGATCTGAATATAACCCTGCCATGCGATGTTGTTAGGCTGATAAGTTTGCGCAGTAACGAGAAAATATTAACTATCCTCTCTTTGTCCTAAGGAGGTCGCTGCAATATCTCAGGTAATTTTACAGATTTTCCACAACTTACATTTTGTCAATTTTTGTTCATTTATTCTTACTACTTTGGTGACCAATTATTATAGTTTTTGCAGCGAATGTTACAGATATTTTTTAACGTTATAAAAAATATGACGTTGATTTTGATATCGGTTGCATTGTTCATATATGTAACTTTTTAAAATTTAATATTGTAATTTAAATGAAAGTAAAAGTGTTCAGAAGAGATACAGAGTTTAATATAACATGTATATCTGGTTGTACAATCCACATATATAAAACGAATATATTGCCTAGCCAGTGAGACGTAGATCTGAATATAATCCTGCCGTTCTGGTGGACTAATGAGTTTGCGTAGTAACATTATGACATTTTTTCCTAATTTTCTCTTATTATTTTGGTGAACAGTTTATGATAAAATTTATAGCGACTGTGCCAGATACCTTTTAACATTATAAATAACCGGTCAAATGCATATCCGTCTTGCGCAATTAGTGTTCCGTACATTAATTGCTTTTAAAATAAAATTGATAATTTTCATTCAATTTACACCCTGTGGAGAATATTTCAGAATTTTTTGATCAGTACGTTTCGAGATAAGGGGGGGACAGCGAAAAGTGTGCGCAAGTATTACCTTATTTATATATATTTTTGAACCCGTGTTCATTTGATACTCCACTCCTTGAACTGGTAAAAAATTTTTTTTCATCTCCAATTTCACCCCGAAAACTAACCTTTTAATTTAAAATTTAACTTTCAAAACCACACGGCTCTGATGAGGTCATCAATTCCTATAGTACTACCAAATTTCAACTTTCTATGTCAAATAGTTTCGGAGAAAATCGGGTGTGACAGACGGACAGACAGACACCGAAGTGATCTTATAAGTATTCCGTATGGAACACTGAAAATATGACGATGTCTATCATGTCGATCGTATTGTTATGTATATCTAAGTTTACATTTTTTAATATTGTAATTCAAAATATTTAATAGTTTTTATTAATTAAATGGAAAATACTAGCAATATTTTTTAGTGTTCCGTACGAAACATTTATAAGTTCCCTTTAGTGTCTGTCTGTCCGTCTGTCAGAACCGATTTTCTGCGCAACTAGAAAGTTGAAATTTGGCACTAATATAGGAATTGATATATCACCACTACACCAAACACCTTATTTTTGCACTCGACGCGCGTTTCGCTAACCATGTTAGTTTCATCAGGAGCGATGATTGACTAAAGCTGAACTACAAATCTATCCTATTTAGTCTAATCCTTGAATTACTCAGGCGGAACTAAAAGCATAGGCGAGGCCATCAATTCCGGTCAAGTAACCAGTAGAGGGGGCTATAAGGAATAGGCCCTCTGTCTTTATTACAATGTAAGTCTTTATTTAAACTACTCTTACATTTTATAATTTCCATACTTTCGCATGCGTTCAACAATCTCCTATCAGACACATTTTTAATTAATTTTAGATTATCTAATGCTACAGTATGATCAGTGTCAAGGGCATGTTCGGTAATGCTAGATTTTTCTGTTCTACTGTATTTTAAGTGTGCTAAATGTTCTTTAAATCGTGTTTTAATTGGCTTTTTAGTTTGCCCAAGAGTAATTCGAGGGTTAGGCTAAGTATAAATAGGGTAGATTTGTAGTTTAGCTTTAGTCAATCATCGCTCCTGATGAAGCTAACATGGTTGGGGAAACGCGCGTCAAGTGCAAAATTAGAGTGTTTGGTGTAGTGGTGATATATACTGAGTAGTGTCGTTGTGCCGAAGATTCTACATTCCCAACATAATAGGAATTGATGGCCCAATCAGAGCCATGTAGTTTTGAAAGTTAAATTTTGACTTAAAGGGTGAGTTTAGGGGGTGAAATCGGAAACGAAAAAAAAATTTTTTTAGCAGGTCATCGAGTGGGATGTCAAATGTAAGCTTTTGAAAACAGGAGAATAAAAATATATATAATGTAATAATTGTGCACATTTTTCTTTGTATTATCTTTAAAAAATTGTCAAAAATCACTATCCCCCCCTTATCTAAAAAAATACTGATTAAAAAATTTTGAAAAAATTCTGGAATATTCTCCACAGAGTGTAGATTGATCGAAAATTATCACGAGTGCATTACCTTTAATAATTTATCAGGTATATAAAAAAAAAATCATAGGTCAGATCGGAAACAAACTTTGTTGGAAACTCATTTGGGGTGTGTTTTGTGAAGTCATTGATCATTTTATGCGGTAACAAAAATTTTTGTCTTAAAAGCAGTCAACGTACGGAACATTAATTGCGCAAATTCGACTTGCACTTGGCCGGTTATTTTATAGTTAAGTCAACAAATTGTTACCATCACGTGTTTTTAAATTGTCTGGCGACTTTATTCTAGATTAATTTTCATTAGTGTAAATTGTATTGGTATTTTCTCTATTTGGTCCTTTCATACTACACCACACCAATAAAGAAAAATTTGTCTTTATTAAAGGTTTTTTTTCACCCGCTGAGATTTGTTCAATGTCTACATAAATGTTACGAAATATTTCTAATATTTAATTTAAATCATTCTACTAAACGTATGTAGGTCTATATAAACATTTGGATTTAAACTTGTTTCAAAGTTTTCGTCACCTTTAATTGGTTATAGTTTGACTCTTCAAACGTTAATTATTGCACGTGATTAAATACTTGGAATTTATATATGTTCGATGAAAGTTATACAGCTAAATACATTAAATAATAAATAGAATGTAATTTTAGTTCTTTAGCGAGTCTGTGTAACAGTCCAATTAGTTATTGTATTAGACGTAAAATTGAAAACCAATATTATAGTAATTATTTCCGTAATGAGATACAAATAATTCCGTTAAATACCATAGTATACTAAAGAAATTTTTAAAGGTATTTACTAGAAATTTTTTTAAATATTATGCTCCAATTTGTAAAATTTTAGTTTCAATACGTTATAATTTCTAGCCTACACTATCACATGAATATATATATATATATATATATATATATATATATATATATATATATATATATATATATTACATCATTGTTATAAAAAACAAAATTAATGACAAAAAAGTCTCCATATACTTAAGAATTACCAATAATAGTTTGACAGAGTTTAACGGAAAGTAACAAATTCATTTAAACTAATATTTAGTGGGACTGCCGTTGGCCTTGATAATCTCCTGTAACCTTTTTGTCATGCTTGCAACCAGCTTTCTAGTAACTTCTGTTGGCATGTTCTCCTATTTGTTCAATATTCTGTTTTTTAATTCTTCTCTATTTGACACAATTTGTTTGCGAACGCGCCGTTTAAGTTCCTCCCATAAATGCTCGTTGGGGTTAACATCGGGTGACTGCGGAGGTGTATGAAGCTGCTGTCGCACTTTATGGATCATCCGGTATGTTTCAGATCATTGTCCTGTTGGAAAATGTGTCTTTTTTCGAGTGCTAATTTTTGGACACTTTCATTTACATTGTCTTTCAAAATATTCAGATAAACATGCTGATCCATGGTGCCATAAATAAAATGTAAATTTCCAACCCCTCCAGCGGACATGCACCCCCAAAGCAGAACACTGCCACCCCCTTGTCTCACCGTGGAACAAATGTTTTCAATATCGAATGCGGTATTCTTTTTTCTCTAAACTTTAGTTCTGTCATCAGAAACAAAAAGGTTAATTTTAGTTTCATCACTAAAGATTACGGATTCCCAAAATTCAGGAAGTTTTGTAACGTATTCCCTAGCAAAAGCTAACTGCTTTTTGCGATTAGCTTCCGAAATTAACGGCTTCTTCCTGGCTGCACTTGTAGCCTGACCTGTGTAAACAATTTCTCACCGTTTGTAAACAAACATTTTTCGAAACTAGTTCCCGTACTTTTAATTTTGGTGCACTTTTCTTGGGATCTATAATTATTTATCTAATAATACTGGCCTCTTCATGTGGAGTCAGTTTCTTGGGATGACCGGAGGGTCGTCGAATTTTTATAGGAATCCGTTGAGTTGTACTGGTTTACATTGTACTGAACAGTAGCATGCGACTTTTTAACAATTTTTCCTATATTTCTGTACGATTTTCCATCTTTCCACAAATCAATTATAATCTTTCGAACTTGAAATGGAATTTCACAATTTCTCTCGCTTATTTTTTACACTACTTTGAAAACCCCCTGCAAAATTACTAGCAACAAGTGACAGATTATAAGATATGGCCGAAAATTATTCATTTATTTTCAGTTTAGCGAGCAATAGATAGCTTGATAAAATGCGGCTGATTATAACGTGTTTTTTTTTTCAATGCATTTCTTGATTGTATGGAGACTTTTTTACAATAATGTTGTTTACATTTTTATAATAATGATGTAACCTCTAAACAAAATGTTCCGTAATTGTTTTTAATACTAATCCTCGTTGGTTAAGTTTCAGATATTAGTTTAAATATGTTTTCTCATAGTTCCAATTAATAGTTAATGTGCCATAATCTGAGAAAATGTGAAATAGTGACAAATAAGACGATATAAGACTAGATAATTTGTAACAAGTCGAGATAATGGGAGTTAATGTGCCATTATTGGA
This sequence comes from Pachyrhynchus sulphureomaculatus, assembly GCA_019049505.1. Taxonomy (NCBI): domain Eukaryota; kingdom Metazoa; phylum Arthropoda; class Insecta; order Coleoptera; family Curculionidae; genus Pachyrhynchus; species Pachyrhynchus sulphureomaculatus. Next base: position 144,171,794 of record CM032449.1, on the reverse strand, counting down.
AATAACAAAATAGTATAGAAAGCAGGTGGTGTATGGAGATTTTTTGGACTGTATATATATATATATATATATATATATATATATATATATATATATACAAATATATATATATATATATATATATATATATATATATATATATATATATATTTATATATATATAAATATATATATATATATATATATATATATATATATATATATATATATATATATATATATATATATATATATATATATATATATATATATATATATATATATATATATATATATATATATATATATATATATATATATATATATATATATATATATATATATATATATATATATATATATATATATATATATATATATATATATATATATATATATATATATTTATATATATGTATATATATATATATATATATATATATATATATATATGTATATATATATATATATATATATATATATATATATATATATATATATATATATATATATATATATATTTATATGTATATATATGGGGCGTTTTGCATCAACGGGGCCACTCCAATACCCAAAAATAGAATTAACGAAAAAAAATTCAAGGGTGTCAATTTCTTCACTGAAACGCAAGCTCTCAAATCGAACTTTTGAAAAAACAAGATGGCGACTCAATATGGCGGTTAGAAACAAAAAAATCATAATTTCTAAGCGGAATTAAGTTAACTGAACTTCAAAACTGAGACAAAATGCAATATTGATGTAATAATTAGAGTAACCAACATAATTTTATGTAATACCAATATGGCGGATCCAATATTGCCGCCTAAAACCGAGAATTACTCCGGTCAGAAAAAGTGCTGTCTCACTGCGAAATCTCCATAATTGCTCATTTTTCGTCTACTTTTCGGCTTTAGGGGCCATATTGGGTCTGCCATGTTGGTATTCCATAAAATTATGTTGGCTACTCTATTACATTAGTATCGTGAGGATTGTAAATTAATTTTAAGGGATTTCTACGAGAGGGCGTAACTGGTATTATATCACATCGGGCTATACTGTTGGTATATTCATTCACTTTCAGTTTTAGTATATGTTATTTTGCTCAAGTGTAAATAAGATTTTTTTTGACCACTGCATGTAATTCGACATGTCGAATTACGTGCTAAAAAAACACCATTTGCGAGAAGCGTTAGTTTTCTTGTTTAATTAGGAGGAAAGCGCTGCTAAAAGTCATCGATTGCTGTCGGAAACCTATGGTGATTATATTCCATCGATAAAAATATGTGAGTATTGGTTTTGACGTTTTAAAAGTGGTGATTTCGACACAGAAGTCAAAAAACGTTCAGGCCAGCCGAAAAAGTTTAAAGATGAAGAATTAGAGACATTACTCGGTGAAGACTAGTGCCAAATCGAAAAAGAACTTGGGAATGATTTAAAAGCAAGCAAATTGGGTGCCATACGAATTAAAACCGAGAGAAGTTGAAAGAAGATTTTTCACCTGTGAACAACTGCTTCAACGACACAATCGGAAAGTTTTTTTGTATCGTAAACCAACAACATCCTTGCCAAAGCCTAATATTCAAGGCTCCAAGCTTATGCTATATATGCTGCTCCAACCCAACGAAACTATTACTGGCGAACGTTTTCGACAATTGATGCAGTTGAGCCGTGCGTTGAAGGAGAAACGACTGCAATATGTCAAAAGACAAGACAAAGTTCTTCTGATTACTACTTGCTCCGATCGATGACGCACGACCTGTCTGAACAGTGCTTCCATTCTTAAGAGGATACCAAAAAATCGGTTTGATTCGTGGATGGCCTCAAAAGATCAGTCATTCTTTCAACGTAGTATTCATATGTTGCCACAAAGATGGGAGAAAGCAGTGGCTAGCGATGGATAATACTTTGAATAATCAATTTGTAACCATTTTTTTACAATGAAGCTACATTTTTACCTAGAAAAATCTCTCAAAATCACACATCATTATTTATACTTGAATATAGAAGAGATTAAAAGAAGTAGAGGGAGAGGGCTAGAGAGGTTGCTTCGAGTTTATTATGATATATGATGTGTTTAGGGTTATTGGAGATGGACAATTCGAACATTATTTCATTTCTTATTATTTCTAATTTTACCAAAAATAATATCTAGAGGAATCTATTAGGTTTCAATTGTAAATACTTGGGGAAGCTCGTTCTCAGCTTAAATTTTTTTGTAGTTGGTATCTCACTCTTAAGTACCTATTATTCAAGAAGCTATTTTACTTGAAATAAGTTATTTTTTGGCAATTGTTTGCGATTCTGTATTGTAGAAGTTAGAACATAACGATAATACCTAAATTTTGCCAGTGCAGAAAATTCCTGAACTAATTCCTTTAACTATGAACAGTACAGAAGCTCAGCAATATTTTTTAAGAACAAGGAACATTTTAGCAAGACTAAGGAAAAATAACAAGTTGATTTAAAGTTCTAAGCTCTATAGTTTCTTCTTTAATCGTAATTAATTTCTTTTACTTTTTGGGCCCTAGTCGTGCACCTGTTTCATACATAGAATATAGTAACTCCCCAGATTAGTTTGATCTTTATTAAAACCTAGCCTTGCCCGCGGCTTCGCTCGCGTGGACATGATTTACTGTTATCGTCACTGCTTATTCGTTATGTTACCTAACGTAATAAAATATATCCTATAACTTGGCTAGAGAACATATGTATTTTACAGAAAAACACGTAAATCGCATAAGTGGTTCTTGAGTGCTAAGCGCACTAACGGACAGACAGACAGAGAGACGTTGATATAGATTTTTTTGTTAAATATTAAGTTAAGAATTAAAAAAAAAACACGTAAATCGAATAAGTGGTTTCCGAATGATAAGCACACTAACGGACAGACAGAGCGACACCGTTTTATATATATATCATATAGATCATTATTAGTATTATATAACCTGGCCAGAGAACATATGTATGTATGCACGTAAATCGGATAAGTAGTTCTCGAGTGATCAGCGCACTAACAGACAGACAGAGATACATTGCTTTTTATATATATTATAGCTAGAAGATTATAGATAACCTGAATTTAAAAAAAAAACACTTAAATCGGATAAATGGTTCTCCAGTGATAAGCGCACTAACGGACAGACAGACAGATAGACAGACAGATAGACAGACAGATAGACAGACAGATAGACAGACAGATAGACAGACAGATAGACAGACAGATAGACAGACAGAGAGACATTGCATTTTATATATATTATAGAAGATTATAGATAATCTGGCCAGAGAACAAATGTATGAATTTAAAAAAAAAACACGTAAATCGGATAAGTGGGTCTCGAGTGATAAGCGTACTAACGGACGGTCAGACAGACAGAGAGACGTTGCCTTTTATATGTAACATATTATATTCTTTGCTACATGATATTGTTCCATATTTAATGGTTTAGGCAGTGTATTGCAAGAGAACAGGCTAGCAACAGACTTTTTTCCGACTTGAGTTACTATTATCGTCACTACTTATTCCTTATGTTACATAACGTAATAAAATATATCCTATAACCTGGCCAGAGAACATATGTTTGTTTTAAAAAAAAGCACGTAAATCGGGAGAAGTGGTTCTTGAGTGATAAGCGCACTAACGAACAGACAGACAGACAGACAGACAGACAAACAGAGATACATTGCATTTTACATATATTATAGATTATAGAACAATAAAATAGTGCTACCAGTTACAAAAAGAGTATCAGTACCATAAAGTGATTAATCAAATGCTTCTATCGGAAAGATACACTTCTAAACTAAATAATAAATTTGACTTTTTCATTCCAAAGAACAACTAAATCCTAGCATTACATCGTGTACCTATTGTAAATATTGGATTCTTTAAAAAGGAATATTGACTAAAACAAAAAGTTCAACAGAGGAAGGACCTCAAGGATATTTGCTCCTGACTGAAGTTTCTCCTCCCCTCCATTCTTGCAGCACTTTGGATGAAAAACTATAGGTTCCTCTTTCACTTTAAGTATTATGTGTGTATCATTCCCACAGGCATACCAGCCATAACAAACAATCTAAATTAAATATTTTAATACTACAATACATACTGTAATATCCTTTTCTGTAACTCAAGTTACTACATTTCCATTAAAAATGAAACATCGGTTGTAATAATAATTATAAAAACAAAATTATATTTCAGCGGGAGTTTAATTTAAAACATAATTCTAATTAACTACATAAACGAATGCTTTTTGCCGCCGTGTTACACCGACCAGAACATGATACTCTTGCTGGTATAGCAAGACAAATATAGCAATGTTATTTGTTCATCCAGAGTAAATAGAGAAAATAGTAGAAATGACATGAAATAAGTTACAATGTGCATATCTAGTTTGATATATTTGCAGTTGTCAATTAATAATTGAGACATTTTATAAACCATAATTTTAAAACAAGGTTTGAGTGGGTACGTATATTAAAATATATATATATATATATATATATATATATATATATATATATATATATATATATATATATATATATATATATATATATATATATATATATATATATATATCATCATCAGCTTATTCCACCCATAGTCGGATGTAAGACTCCCTAAGTTGTCTCCAATGTCTGTCGTTTGCTTTTTTTTTGCATCCAATCGTCCCCTGCTAATTTTTTATGTCGTCCGTCCATCTTGTCTGTAGTCTAATTCTGCATCTTTTATGTTCTTTAGGCCTCCATTCAACCATACGGCGCCAGCGTGTCCATCTGTTATCATTTATCCTGGCAATATGCCCCCCCCCAACGATTCTGGTGTCTAATATTTAACATTCTCCTCTCCGTTGCTCTTTGGGTTACCTGGAGTTCATTTATTATATTTTTATTTAAAGTCCACGTTTTAGTTCCATATGTTAATACCGGCAGTACATATTGATCGAACACGGGCTTTTATTGTATTTGGGATGTCCAATTTAAATGTAGATTGTAACCTTCCGAATCCAATTCAGTCTTTAAATTATTTTTTGATATTTCGATTTTTTGTCCTAAATATATGAATGTTTGTACCTTCCCTATTCTTTCAGCTTCTGTTAATAATTCCTGGCTGTTATCTTCACATTCATTGTTCAGATATTTGGTTTTGATGAAGTTTATTTTTAGACCTATTTCTCAAGACTTGTTATTTAATTCTATCAGCATTTCTTGTAATTTCTCTTTTGTGTTGGTGATCAGAGTGACATCATCTACAAACCTTAAGTGATTTAATTGTTCACCGTTGATTAGTACTGGTTTATTTTTCCACTTTAGCGATTTGAACATGTCTTCTAGAGTCCACGTGAACAGTTTTGGGGATATTGAGTCGTCTTGTCTAATTCCTTTTTTAATTTTGATTTTACTTGTTTTTTCTTCAAGCATCATTTGCGGTGCGATATTTTTATAAATGTATTCAAAAAGAGTTGTGTATCTTTCGTCGACTCCGCTATTTTTTAAGACGTTAAGGACTGCCTATATCTCTACCGAATCAAATGCTTTTTTGTAGTTAACCATATATATATATATATATATATATATATATATATATATATATATATATATATTTTATATATATATATATATATATATATATATATATATATATAAATCCAGTAGGGTTACTCGAAAAGTAAAGCCCAAAGGTATAACTGAGCGAACTAACGTTTTCTACCAGTAATATTGTTTTATTTAATGTTTGAGCTTGTAGTTACGTCCAATGATCGATCACTGATCTATAACAGTTCGAAATGAAAAAAAGTTGTTTCTCCCGCTGAAAGTCGACGAATTTATTCGTTCAAATTGGCGATTAACTATGCAACGGTTTCAATTTTATTTTCCTAATATTTCTGAGAATATACTGTTTAAGATAGTGTCCAAAGATTTAACTGACGCTAAATCATGAATTCGAAGACGAGCTTTTGGATAGAATCGTTACCAGCGATCATAGGTTTATTTTTAGACTCCTGAAACCAAATGACAATCTTTGTCGTCTCTTGTGAAGAAATGGCATATTTAAATTCGGGTAGCGACAACGTCGAAAAAATCAAAATAATGTAAGTAATGTATGTTTAAAATAAAAATTTTAAATTTAAATTTGATCTTTCAAAATGACTCTCTCATATATATATATATATATATATATATATATATATATATATATATATATATATATATATATACATATATATATATATATATATATATATATATATATATATATATATATATATATATGTATGTGTATAATTTGTGCAAGTTCATAATTAAAAGATTCGAAATTTTGTTGTTTTGCTTTTTCTTAGAGCTTCTCTTTGAGTATAACCTGATATATATTTTTTTAACTATCTTATCCCACTAAAACTTCTTTCATCTTAAAAGTTTCGTTAATTCCTTGTTTATTATCTCTCTCTTATCGCTAGGCTAAACATCAGAAAAGTTAGATAAAAAGCATAAAACCTAATGGAAGGATGATATTTAGTGCTCGTATTGCCCTTAATATGTTACACGGATAAGAATCATAAACCTATAAACTATAAGTTTCTTTCTTTAATCCTTGAAGAAGAAAATGCACTTCCTTACTGCAAATTTCTTGGGAAAAGTTTTGGTATTACTTATGTTTAGTTAGTTCTTAGTCATTGAAAAATGCATACAGCATTAATCGGCAAGGAGTTATATATATTATGCTAAAATATAACATTGAACGTTTTTTATATAGGGTGCCCAATAACTATAGAGTAATGATTCCACAGCATTTATTAATCAGTGTATCAAAAAAATGTTTAAATAATAGTTATAAAGTGTTAGACGGCGCACCTACTGACGTTGACAATAAAATATTTTAAACTGTCAGTTCGAGGAAATTACGATTTCGTAAATCTTTTTCATTGGAAAGCCCTATATATATTATTTTATTTTTGAGTCCCACTAAAAATTCTAGATATTATTTGTTCAACATACCATATGTCTAAATTGAACTGTTTTGAAATTATTGATATTCGAAATTAAGGAGTTCAAATTAATTTTTTTTTTCAGTTGGCTTGTGTCAAACATTTACTATTAGCTAACGACTTAACGCGTCAAAAAATGATTTATTGACGAGAACGTTTATTGCGGCATTTTATGAATCTGCAATTTGCGCGTAATATCATAATGGTACATGTTTTGCTAAATACGGATATGGTAATAGGTTCTCGATTCGGTTATTCTGCGTTAAAAAGATTACACACCTCCTGTTGTGTTCTCCTACGGTCTCCGTAACCAACTATTATTAACAAAGTGATTTTTTCAGTTTCTGTTAAATGTACCATTATGATATTACGCTCAAACTGCAGTTTCACAAAATGCAGCAATGAACGTTTTCGTCAATAAATCATTTTTTGACGCATTAAATCGTTACCTGACGGTAAATGTTTGACACAAGCCAGTTTTAAATAACCGGTCAAGTGCAAGTTGAACTTGAAATTTTGTTACAGAGGTATAAAATGATCAGCGACTTTACAAAACAAACCCCAAATGAGTTTTCAACAAAGTTTGTTTCCAATCTTTACTGAAAACTGATGACCTTGAAATTTTTGTCTTTTTTATATACCAGATGGATTATTAAAGGTAACGCACTCGTAATATTTTTCATTCAATCTACACCCCATAGAGAATATTCCAGAATTTTTTCAAAATTTTTTGATCAGCACTTTTCGAGATAAGAGGGTCAGACAGCGATTTTTCCGGATTTTTTAAAAATAATACAAAGAAAAGTGTGCGCAAGTATAACATTATATATATATTTTTTACTCGTGTTTTTACAAGGTTTCATTTGACACCCCACCTTGTAAATTTTTTTTTTTTCACTTGCGATTTTACCCCTTAAAACTAACCCCTTAAGTCAAAATTTAACTTTCAAAACTATATGGTTCTGATGAGGCCATCAATTCCTATATTAGCACCAAATTTCAACTTTCTATGTAAAATAGTTTCGGAGAAAATCGGGTGTGACAGACACCGAAGTGATCTTATAAGTGTTCCGTACGGAAGACTAAAAAAAATTTACTCGCAATTTGATCTTCTTAATTTCAGATATCAATAATTCCAAAATAGTTCAATTTAGTATGTTAGACAAATAATATCTAGAATTTCTAGTAGGACTCAAAAATAAAATAATATACAGGGCTTTCCATTTAAAAAATTCAAGATGGCGTAACTTCTTCGAACCGACGCGACGGTTCAAAACATTTTATTGTCAACGTTAGCATGCGCCGTATAACACCCTATAACTTTTATTTAAATATTTTTTTGATACACTAATTAATAAATGCTTTAGAATCATTGTCCATACATATGGAGTACCCTGGCAATATATATATATATATATATATATATATATATATATATATATATATATATATATATATATATATATATATATGTTTATATATATATATATATATATATATATATATATATATATATATATATGTATATATATATATATATATATATATATATATATATATATATATATATATATATATATATATATATATGTATATATATATATATATATATATATATATATACGAGGCATGTTTTTTAAGTAAGTACCGTTTTGCGATTCCGCCGCCGCAGCGATACGGTCGGCGTTCCGCGCATGCGCGCTTGTAACCTACATCTCATGTCTACGCACTGACGCCATTACAGTCTGATTCTTCATTGTATACGTTGTTTACTGAATGTTTAAGATGCCTCCGACAATCGTGAGTCCCGCCGATTGTGAAGTACGGGCTGTTATACGATTTCTTAGTGCTAAAGGCGTAAAACCGATCGATATTCATCGTGAGATCTGTGAAGTTTACGGACAAAACATTATGAGTGATGGAATGGTAAGGAAATGGGTGAGAGCATTTAAAGATGGCCGCACAAATGTGCATGATGAAGAACGGAGTGGGCGTCCTTCGGTCGTTAATGAAGATTTGGTGCAGAAAGTGGACGAAAAGGTGAGAGAAAACAGACGCTTTACAATTTCATCATTGTGCTGCTTTCCTCAATATTCTCGTAGTTTTTTTTATTATTTGTGATACAGTGGTTAACAAGTCAGGCGGCAGAATTTTATGAGGAGGGTATTCAAAAACTGGTGCCACGTTATGACAAGTGCCTCAATATTCACGGAAATTATGTAGAAAAGTAGATTAAGGTACAGGCTTTCATGTAAAAATAAAATTATAGCGATATCTTTGCACGTCTTTTTTTAATTCCAAAACGGTACTTACTTAAAAAACATGCCTCGTATATATATATATATATGTATATATATATATATATATATATATATATATATATATATATATATATATATACATATATATATATATATATATATATATATATATATATATATATATATATATATATATATATATATATATATATATATATATATACATATATATATACATATATATATATATATATACATATATATATATATCTATATATATATATATATATATATATATATATATATATATATATATATATATATATATAGTGTATACAGTAAGTGGTAAAAAGTATTTACATTTCTTTTCCAGGAAACCAGTTCTGCATATCCAATAACCTAAAAAATTAATTTTGAGATAAGTCACGTGGCTGTTGGTATGGCGGGAAATTTAAATAAACTGATGTAGTGTCATGAAAAGTCGGATTAATTGAGAGAATCTCGAAAAACTCATAGAGGGGGATTTACCATTTTTTATAAATATTTCATCTAGCTAAAAAACTTAAATTTTTTTTGTCTGACTATTTTAATGGAGGTAAATTTCCTTTATTTTGATTACAATTAAAAATATTTCTCTGTTTTTGACAACTGTAAGAAATAATTTAAAAAATGAATTTACACTTGAACGCCAACTGTTGTTTTTGTTTTTTTTTATATCTAATTGCTTTTCAGTATTTTATAATAAAAAAGTATCCTTAAGTGTTTTAAAATGTATCAGTTTACAGATCCTTGTCGAGTTTTATTTAAATTTAAAAATTAAGTTTTGCAATTCGCAAATAAACTTAAAAAGTAATTTTCAACTGATAATTTTTTTTTACTTTAATGTTACATTTATTAGGTTAGCTAATCAATACAACAATGTAAATTATTATTAACAAAGCGGTAAAACATTTGCTAAAATAGGTGAATTTTGGCTCTAGCCTCCAGAAGTATTTTAATTTATAACATATCGATAAGGCTATTAAGATACAAATCACTGCAACTGCAATGTAATAAACTTAAGTAAAATTTAACAAGGATCAGAAACCTGATATATTTTAAAACACTTAAGGACATTTTTTATTGTAAAAGACCTAAATAGCACTTAGATACACATCACTGCAACAGCTGGCGTTCAAGTGTAAACTGCTTTTTAAAATGATTTCTTCCATTTGACAAAAAAAAACAAAAGAATGATTCGAATTTTAATCAAAGCTAATGAAATTTTAATTAAATTTACCTTATTTAAACTCCGTAGATAAAAAAAAATTAAAAGTTTTTAGCATAAAGAAATATTTTTAAAATATGCTCAAAACTTTGAGGGTGGGATTTAAATCAGATTATAAATACTTTTTATTTTTTGATATTAGTCGATTAACTCGACTTTTCATGATTCCATATTAGTTTATTCAAATTTTCCGCTTTAGGTTATCGGACATGCACAACTGATTACCAGAAAAAGAAATTTAGACACTCTATAATAAAAAAACTTCTGACATTTTGCGAACTCTTTGCCGGTATACATATATATATATATATATATATATATATATATATATATATATATATATATATATATATATATATATATATACTGGTTTGAAAAGTCCGTGCAAAGTCCGAGAGATGGCACCACCGGCGCGTATCGAGGTCCTGTTTAGTTAGTAGCATCTCTTGAATGAACGCACACCATGTTTCAGCCATATTGGTATATTTCTTTGTGTTTGGCATTCGTGTGAATCAAGGAAGTCGAGTGATTTTCAAGAAATGGACGAAAAAGAATTTCGTGTGGTGATGATTAAACATTACTTTATGAAAGGCAAAACGCCTCAGGAGATTAAAGAGAAGCTTGATAAACATTACAGTGACCTTCGATTAGAACAGTTTATAAGTGGTTTCAAAATTATCGGACTGGCCATATGGGCACAAGTGACGCTGAACGTTCTGGACGGCCTGTGGAGGTTACGACTCCAGAAATCATTGATCAAATCCATGATATGGTGATGGATGACAGAAGAGTTAAGGTTCGTGAGATTGCTAGTGCTGTGGGCATCTCGACTGAACGGGTACATAATATTTTGCATAAACATTTGGACATGAGAAAGCTATCCGCAAGATGGGTGCCGTGATTGCTCACGCTTGACCAAAAATGGAATCGTGTGAAGTGTTGCAAAGATGGTTTGCAGTTGTTCCAAAAGAATCCGGAGGACTTTAAGCGTCATTTCGTCACTGTGGATGAAACATGGATACATTACTATACTCCTGAGACCAAACAACAATCTAAACAATGGGTTACCAAGGGGGAATCTGCACCAAAAAAGGGCGAAGACCGTTCCTTCGGCCGGAAAGGTTATGGCGACTGTCTTTTGGGATTCGCAAGGGATAATCCTCATCGACTATCTGGAAAAGGGTAAAACTATTACAGGTGAATATTATTCATCGTTATTGGACCGTTTGAAAACCGAGCTGCAAGAAAAACGCCCGCAATTGGCTCACAGAAAGTCCTTTTCCATCACGACAACGCACCAGCACACACCTCAGCAGTCGTGGTCGCAAAATTAATGGAAATAGGATTCCAACTCGTTTCACATCCCCCCTACTCTCCAGACTTGGTTCCCTCGGACTACTATTTGTTCCCCAATTTGAAGAAATTGCTGGCGGGACAAAGATTTTATTCAAACGAGGAGGTGATTGCAGACACTAATGGATATTTTGCAGACTTGGACAAATCCTATTATTCGGAAGGGATCAACAAACTAGAGCATCGTTGGACGAAGTGTATAATCCTAAAAGGAGACTATGTCGAAAAATAAAAAAGGTTTACCCCAAACACATAAGTAGTTTTTATTTTTGCACGGACTTTTCAAACCAGCCTCGTATATATATATATATATATATATATATATATATATATATATATATATATATATATATATATATATATTTGCAAAAATGGAGAACTTTATATTTATTTTTTTTACTAAATTGTTTGTTAGGTCATAAAGAACACATTTACTCAATATAACCTCCTTTCTGCTTGAATAATCGCCTCCATTCTCGGTCTGAAGCGGCCGCAGGCCCGTTTTAATGAGTCACGGTCCATATCGGTGAATGCCGCTTCAACAGCGGCACTCAATGATACCGACGTTTGGATGTCTGAACTTGTTAGTGACCCTTTCAACCATGTTCCATACATAGAGTCCAAAGGATTTAAATCTGGATGGTGGAAGGCCAAAATTCTATGGAGCAAAATATGTCGACATTGTCCGACAACCAATTTTTTCCTTGCCGGTGTTGCAAAACCTTCGTTGGACTTCTCCGACTCGTTATACTTCGCGACAACATCATACACAGTCGATCTTGGGTACCCGAAGGGTCGAATGATTTCTGTCGCTGAGCGCCAAGCGCGAATACTTGGGATAATCGCGGTTCTTCGATTATACTCCACACTTAGTTTCAACATTGTGACTGTTTCGAGGTTATGAATGATTAGTACTTGCTATTTGGACGCCAATCGCGACCTCTCGAAGTGGTATAAAACGGCAGGAAATTCAAATTGAATTTTGTTTGCACGCCCCTATATATATATATATATATATATATATATATATATATATATATATATATATATATATATATATATATATATATACATATCAACGCCTTGAACAACTGTGAAATTGATTCTAGATACACTACCCTAATCAAAGATATATACGAAAATGCAAAGATGTACATCAAGCGTAGTACAGAACAAATACGTATAGGAAGAGGTGTAAGACAGGGAGATACAATCTCTCCTAAGCTATTTATTACAGCTCTAAAAGACGTATTTCGGTAACTAGACTGGACAAAGGAGAGCCTAAAGATAGATGATGTGTATCTGATTTTTTTAAAGTTCGCAGACGATATTGTAGTCATCAGTAGTAATCCACATGAGTCACAAAAAATGATAAATGAGTTACATTATCATCCAAACACAATTGGTCTTAGGATGAATATAAATAACCGGCCAAGTGCAAGCCGGACTTGCGCAATTAGTGTTCCGGATGTTGATTGCTTTTAAAATAAAAATTTTTGTTACGGAGGTATAAAATGATGAATGACTTCACAAAACACACCCCAAATGAGTTTCCAACAAAGTTTGTTTCCGATCTTTCTTGAAAACTGATGACCTATGAATTTTTTTTCTATGTACCTAATAAATTATTAAAGGTAATGCACTCGTGAAAATTTTCGTTCAATCTACACCCTGTGAAAAATATGCCAGAATTTTTTGAAAATTTTTTGATTATGCTTTTTGAGATAAGGTAGGGGACAGTGATTTTTCGCAATTTTTTTAAAGATAATATAAAGAAAAATGTGCGCAAGCATTACATTATATATATTTTTCAACTTGTGTTTTCGCAAGCTTTCATTTGAGACCCCACTGGGTGACCTGGAATAAAACTTTTTTTTTGTTTCCGATTTTACCCCCCCAAAACTGACCCTTTAAGTCAAAATTTAATTTTCAAAACAGGCTCTGATGGGGCCATCAGTTCCTATATTAGCGCCAAATTTCAACTTTCTACGTCAAATAGTTTCGGAGAAAATCGGGTGTGACAGGCAGACCGACAAACGGACGGACAGACGGACAGTGTTCCGTACGGAACACTAAAAAGTAAGACAAAAATATTAACCAATACTGATAACAACATAACATAATTATAAATTTAGAAGGAACAGTTCTCGAGATTGTTAAGAATTATGTGTATCTGGGGCAAAAAATTACTCCCACGAGAGACAGTGTCTCGGATGAAATTTCAAGAAGAATCAGGCTTTGATGGTGCACATTCGGGAAATTAAGTTATATTTTCAATGATAAAGCCATCCCATCAACCCGTGGGGGGGCGGGATAGAATATCTCCCCCGGTATGTTCTGCCTGTCGTAGGAGGCGACTTAAAGAACAATCTAGATGGTAGATGCCCAGATCCCACCAGCATCGCCCGGTGTGATACCATCGCATCGGCTTAAGCTGCGTGAAGTTGCTTAACGTTTCGTGGCTGTGCCGATGTCCCGGACTGTGGGACCAAATAGCATGATGAGGCACCTGGATACAAAAAATTCCGGAGGTAAAATAGCCCCCGTTCGGATCTCCGGGTGGGGGCTGGTTCAGGGGCGTCGACATGCAGAGAACAGTATTTCAAAATGGATTTTTGCAACATACGAGGTTTAAATTCGAACATAAATTCAGTGCACCAACACCTGCAATCAAATAAACCTCATGTACTCGCTCTCTGTGAAACTAAGGTCAGTTCATCTACCAGCACAGTAAACTATCTTTATCCTGGGTACGATTTCTATTCCCGATTTAGGCGTAACTTTGGAATCTGTCTTTATGTCAGAAGCGACCTCTCTTGCCAACGAGAAGAGGCTCTGGAGCCCCCAAACTTTGACGTTATGTGGTTAAAAATAACGACTCAACCAACCACAAGGTTCGTCTGTATCCTCTATCGACCACCAAGTGATACAAACTTTAGAACACTTTTCGCTTCTCTTGCAGACACCATAGATCATTTACAAATTAACTATCCAAATGCCGAAATTGCCATCCTGGGCGACTTTAATGTCCACAACATCAACTGGCTTAAATATTCAAATACTACCGACGAACAAGGTCGTGAAGCCGAATCATTTTCAATCAGTTGTGGCTTGACTCAGCTTATTGATGAACCAACACGGATCCCTGATCGAGACGGAGAGTTCGCCAGTCTTCTTGATCTGTTTTTTAACCACCAATCCGGAGATTTACACGGTCAGCGTAAATCCACCGTTAGGTTCTTCCGACCATAAACTACTTTCGACATCGAGTATTCTACCAATCAGTGACAGAGAGGCGCCCAAACCGCGCAAGATTTGGCACTACAAATCTGCTAAATGGGAAGATCTCATGGAATATTTTCGAACTTTCCCTTGGTTGGACGTTTGTTTTCGATCCGACGACCCATCTGACTGCGCCAGGCAGGTTTCCGATGTTATTTTGGCCGGTATGGATGCTTACATCCCTTTTTCGAAGAAATGCCCTTCCAACGGCAAGCCTTGGTTTGATCTAAAATGCAAAGAAGCTGTTGCTTCTAAACATCTTGCATACCGACAGTGGCGTGAAGATCCTAACACCATAAATCGTAACATCTTTGTTCGTGCCAGGAACAGATGCAAAGAAATTATCGACGAAACCAAGGAGGTACACAATCAACGGATTAGAAACAAACTTCTCGCTTGTCCCGGCAATTCCAGGTCCTTTTTGGTCAGTCGCTAAGGCAGTTGGTCAGAATTTCACCAAATCCACCATACCGCCACTCACACGGCCAGATAATTCTATTGCAACGACACTTGTTGAGAAAGCGAACTTGTTGGCTGAACTCTTTGCTTCACATTCTACTGTCGATTTCCAAGGAAATACACCACCTACTATTCCCATAGTGCAGTCAAGGATGCCCGATATTGTCTTCAGACAGCGTACCATAAAACGTATTTTGATGAAGCTAGACACCAAAAAGGCTTCAGGCGCTGACGGAATACCTGCCATAGTTCTCAAGAACTGTGCGAGGGAACTAACACCAGTTTTCTGTAGACTTTTCAACCTATCCTACAGAAAGGGAATATTTCCTTCCTGCTGGAAATGTGCCACAGTTCAGCCGATACCTAAAAAAGGCAAGAAGACCTTGCCAAATAACTACCGACCAATCGCACTACTCTCAATAATATCGAAAGTCATGGAAAAGGCTATCAATCAGCATCTTCTAAAATATCTTGAAGGATTCAACATTATTAGTGATCACCAATATGGCTTTCGTAAAAATAGATCAACAGGAGATCTTCTGACTTATGTAACACATGTTTGGAACAACGCAATTGAACACTTTGGAGAATCTCGAGCGGTTGCTCTTGACATATCCAAGGCATTTGACCGTGTTTGGCACGATGGGCTGTTGGCTAAGCTACGTTCTTGTGGTATGTCTGAAAAGTTCTGTTTGTGGCTCTCATGTTTCCTCAGAGAGCGTTCTTTACGAGTGGCGGTTGACGGATTTCTTTCTAACACCTTCACTATCAACGCCGGTGTGCCCCAAGGTTCCATACTGTCTCCTACTCTCTTCCTCATTTATATTAACGATCTGCTGGAAAAGACCGAGAATCCAATCTACAGCCTTGCAGATGACAGTACACTTATCTCTTCATTCACTTTGAACGCTCGGACATCGACTACTCAGACGAATATCCGCAGACAGCAGGAAGTCATTCAACTTAACAAAGACCTGGAAGAAATTCTATCTTGGGGTGACAATAACCAAGTGGAATTTAACGCTACAAAAACCCAGGCAGCAGTTTTTTCTAAAAAAGTTAACGTTGCAGAACCCGACATAGTTATGTCGGGGCACTCCATCCCTCTAACATCGTCACTCAATCTGTTAGGCGTTAATTTGGGAGCAAATATGTCCTGGCATGAACATGTTGCAGGCATAGCAAGAAGAGCTTCTCAAAAGTTGGGAATATTGTTTCGAACCAGAAAGCTTTAAACTCCACAACAACTGTTAATTCTTTACAAAGCTCAAATTTGACCAACTATGGAATACTACTCCCATGTTTGAAGCTCCGCTCCCAAACATACACTGCATTTGTTGGATTCTATCCAGAGAAGAGCTGTTCGTCTGATTGGACACCCGGAACTGACCGACGGCCTTGATTCGCTGGAACATCGAAGAACGCTTGGCGACTTGAGCCTATTCTACAAGTACTTTCATGGAAAGTGTTCGAAAGATGTGGCCCGTTTAATTCCTCCCAGAGCGGTGCATATTAGAAGTACACGTCGCGCTAATGCTTCACATCCGTATGAGGTTCAGCTTGTTACTCCTCGTACAACGCTTTTCAAGCAGTCTTTTATATGGAGAACATCATACCTTTGGAATGGTTTACCCAGGACTGTGTTTCCCATCGAGTACAATCTACAGCGATTCAAAAACAACGTGAATCGCTTTCTCCGCACACGTGTCGCTCCTGTAGCGCTTTAGGGATTTCCCTGTAGCACGTGTGCTAGACACATAGAAAAAAAAAAAAAAAAAAAAAAATAAGTTAAAGGCCAAAGTTTACGATCAGTGCATCCTACCCTTAATTACATATTAACTGAAACTTGGACACTGAATAAAGTCGATATACAAATCTAGCTCGGATCCCGAGAGCACATGAAAGACAAACGATTGGGATAAAACTTAAAGATAGAAAAAGAAACAAGTGGATAGGTGAACAAACGAAATTAATGGATATTATAGAGCACGTAGCAAAAAGAAAGTGGCAATGGCATGTAACACGCACGACCGATGATCGATGGACCAAGCAAACATTATATATGTATATATATAATATATATATATATATATATATATATATATATATATATATATATATATATATATATATATATATATATATACATATATATATATATATATATATATATATATATATATATATATATATATATATATATATATATATATATATATATATATATATATATATATATATATATATATATATATATATATATATATATATATATATATATACAGTCGACACTCTATATAGTGAAAGACCAAAATATTGACCGAAATTTCACTATAGAAAGTTTTTCACTATATAAAGAAAAAATCCGTATATATTGCTATGTATGTATTTTATATTGGTAATCATTTACTTGTATTTTATAAGGTACAAGCAACAAAAAAAATTGCAAAATTGAATTATTAGAAAAGATTTTATTAAACATTTGAAAGTTTAAATAGTACATAGCATGTACAGGGCTAAATACATACATAAAGTCCGTACGTTATATCTTTACCCGTGCGTCATAGTTTTCAGGCCATATAACAGACGACTATTATATTATTTGTCTCTTTTCACCAATAAATCGTAGGTATTGGTAAAAAGAGACAAAAAATATAATAGTCGTCTGGGATATTGCCTGAAAACTATGACGCACGTGTAAAGATATAACGTACGGACTTTAGGTATGTATATTCTACATACGAAATAAAAAGAATAATACAAAATCTGTTAATACATATGTACATACTACGTACATACGTACTAGGAAAAATAATCAGTTATTTTCTTTTGAACATTACTTTTGAAAAATAATTGTTGCTCAACAAAATTCTCGCATTTATTCAAATGCATAAAGATTTGATCAGGTATACTTTCCTGGCCCCTGAGAGTAGTTCGCACAATGTCAAATGCATTTCTTATTTCATTTTCACTAAATTTAGCAGGACATTCCCCGGTTTCAGTTTCTTCTTCATGATCTTCTATACTGTTTATATCGTCAATTATGTCTTGGTCAGTTGGGAGATCTGTCGTGCCAACATCATTGTCGATTTCTAAGAAATCTTCGAGTAAAAAATCTGCGTCGACGGTAGCAGTTTTTTGTAGAATACCCCATTGCCTTTTTAAGGTAGCGAGATCCATTTCGTCTTCTTCTTCCCATTCGTCAATTTTTTCAGTAAAACCTGCTTAAGAAAAGCAGTTTTTGATAGTTTTCTGAAAAACATTTTCACCCATACTTTAGCGACTTCGGTTATACACTCTTTAAGGGTAATCAATTTTTGGACTGGAAGGTTGTTATCAATCGCATTAACAATTTTGTGAACAATTCTATTTCGGTAATGATGTTTTAATGTTTTTTATAATACCCTGGTCCATAGGTTGCAATTTGGAGTCATGTTTGGTGGAAAAAAAAGATCAATTCAATTTTCCTTAATTTTTTACTTACAGTGTGTCCAGTTTTTTTTGATCCATCTTTCGAAAATCTCAGAAGTCATCCATGCCTTTTTATTATTGGGCGTAATCTAACTCCAGAGATTTAACTCCTTTTAAACAACGGGGATTTTTGCTTTTACCTATGAGCAGTAATTTCCGTTTTTCTGAGCCATCCATGTTTGCTCCAACCATAAGTGTCACCCTTTCTTTATTTGTTTTAACACCAAAACATTTATCACTTTTAAAAGCAAAAGTTTTATTTGGCAAACATTTAAAAAACAAACCGGTTTCATCACAATTGAAAACGTTTTTTGGCTCGTACTTTTTCAATGCACTTTTTTTAAAACAGTTTCAGTCCAAATGTCACAGTCCTCCTGACTAACGCTTGCACTCTCGCCAGACACCGTCTTGAAAACAATTGAATTGCGAGTCTTCCAGGCACTCAACCACCCTTCACTAGCTTGAAAATTAACGCAGTTAAATTCTTTAGCAAATTGTAGAGCCTTTTGCTTTATTAAATTTCCCGATATTGGTACGTTTTGATGCGTACGGGCCACTTGAAACCATCGTAAAACTGCTTCATTTACATCCTCGTAAGTACTCACCCGTACTCGTTTTCGACTGCTTGGAACACTAGGTTTCTTGATGATACCGTCGCGACTTTTTATTATCAGAGAGACGCAACTTGGAGAAACACCAAATTTTGAAGCAACATCAATTTTTTTGCAGCCTTTATCAACTTCCTCCAAAACTTTAATTTTCCCAGCTAAACTTAAACACACTCGCTTGGACATCTTACTTGATTCTTAGACAAAAAGAAACTGAACTTGAATTTGCGAATTACTATAAAATGGGTTTTTTCCCGGGTTTCTATAAAATGGGTTATTCCCCGGGTTTCTCACAGAAATCTATCTGATTTATTGCCAACCATTAGGCGCTATAAACGCGTTAAGAACCTTTTCAAAAGAATGTGTCATAAAAATGGAATTCGTGCTAATGTTAGATAAAAATGGGAAACCCGAAATGGCCAAGATCTCAATAAATGCATAAAAATTTATACATAAAATTCCGGTAAAAATTTTATTATATAAAGTGTTACTATTTTACAGATTCACTATATACAGTGCTTTTTACATGAAATTTCATTAAAATATTATAGGTCTTGAAAAAATTGTACTATAAAGAGTTTTTCATTATATAGAGTTTCACTATAAACAGTGTCGACTGTGTGTATATATATATATTATATATATATATATATATATATATATATATATATATATATATATATATATATATATATATATATGTGAGTTCAAATTTGTTTGGTTTATTCCCCGAACGTAATTGTCAGAAGAGGCCCAGTGAGATCAAAAAGCATAATCCAGGTCCTTGTGTGCAAAAGTTGTACAAAAATAAGAATAATGCGTTCGTTATCATATACAGTATACAGTGTAAATGAACCCCCCGTGTGACCAAATGATTAATGGGCGCATGCTAAGAAAATCAAACAGTAGTGCACACGGGGCAAGTATCATTTCGCGCGAATTCCGACCTTTAAATACGCAAACGATCAAGGGTTATACATTAGCCTAGGAATTCATTACAATGCATTTTTCGTAAATACATATGTCTGCAACCGTACCAGTTGGTGCAAAAATTAAAGACTCAGTTTCGTTAAATAAAAGGTTAAACGTTATTCAACATTAATAATAACTTGGATTGATGCGCGTTTTACAGCCACTTAGACGCGAACTCTTCGCCTTTGTCATATTCTGTTCAGTTATTTTTCTATTATTTCCCATCCATAAAAATTTTGTTACTTACCGTACGGGCATTCGAAAAAAATATCCTCCGAGATTTTTGCATTTTTTCTCATTTTATGTTTTTTAAATCTCTAGAACATAGTTACCTATTTCCGTCGGTTTGTGTGTCTATTGGTCTGTTAGTCCGATATCTCTTAAACAAAATAAAATGTCCATTTCAGATTTGGTACACATATAATACTTGAAATAGGATTGGAACTTATAGTTTTTAAGCGAAGAGTTAAGAGGAATGTAGTTTCCATAGTAATACGAGAAATTTAAGTGCCATATCAATAAGCATTATTTTCGTCACTCAACTCCGACAAATCCAAAACTAAAGCATCCAAGGCCTTTACATTCTCCTAAAGTAACTATTTAGGCCGCAATGCCGATAAGTAGGGTAATTCGACCGCATTTCTTAGAGGATGTCAGAGGTAGCACAACATCTATTAATTCGGAGTGATATATGGAGATGAATGAGAATTTCTTAACACCTCCTTTAGGAAATGTTGATGATTCTAATTACAGTCGGGGTTTTCAGTAAAATGACGATGACTCTACACACTAAAACCACGCCAATAGGAAAATGTTCACAAATCACGTAGCCATAATTAGATACAGTAACAAGCTCCCTGGAATATTTATAAGGTAATGTCCAGTAAGAAATGACAGTGATCACGGAAACGACTTGCCGGGCAGTGAGATATTTTCATTCTCGCTTAGAAGAATACTTGGGATAGAACAAGTCATATTTAGTTGACATTATTGTAAAGAAATATTTTTCAAGGGCTGTGGTTTTATACACAATAAAATTTTTAAATTCTTTTACGAACACATTTTATTAGCGTAATAATACGTTACACAGTCTGCAGCAAATAGTTGTTATAAACAACACTATAATTACGAGAGCTAGCTTTTAAGTTTTTACAAAAACAATAAAAGAAAAAAAAAAAATGTGGTACAATCATTTTATCGTTTCTCAAAATATTCATCTTTAACTTTTATATACTTTTACGTGCATTCGAACCAACTCCCGAAGCATTTTTTCCATTCTGAAGTTGGTACCTCAAAAACATGGTTTTGGAAGAATTCAGCAGCTTCTTGAGGTGATGACAATCACTGTCCATGCATTCTTTTTTGACATTCAGAACAAAAAATAAGTCACTCCTCTAAAGTACTGGGTGCCTCTATCTCACGGTAAGTCACATGCCGATTCTCTTCAATTATGTTGCACACAGCATAGATGTTTTTTGGAACTACAACCGATTTTGGTCGAGCTTCACGAAATTCATCGCTGTCGGAAGCAGGACCATGACGAAATTCTACAAACTAATTGTAAACAGTCTTTTCTGATGGTAATTCATTACCAAAAGTTGAACGAAGCGATTCGAAGCATTGTTGTTGAGTTAGACCTTTACTAAAATCGTAAAAAACATCATTTTTTTAGCGTTCACTGTAACAAATTACTCGGGCAATTTCTAAGTTGCCACTGTTTTCATAATAACAGATTTTTACAACAATTGTAATGTCACATCTAGGGGTCGTTTGTAAAAACTCAAAAGGCGGCCGTCATTTTTTTCTATTAGAAAAAAGAAACATTGAAATACACATACCATAGATTTAAAATTTGATTACCAGATTTAATTTAATTTAAAAATAACTGGTTTAATATTTATATTTATATTGTTTCTCAACCACAAAATAAAATATTGACACTGTTATAAGACCCAGTCTTTACCAATAGCTATTATGGGCCTATACCTCCAAACTTAAGCGATTCAGGACGTCAATATCGGAGAATAATGAATAAGGTGCCATTCACAAGCATGGATTACCGATATTACGTCGCCGGGCTGTAATTGTGTATCCGTCAATGGTTACGAGGATAAGTATACAGTTTGGTAATCCTCAGGCTAAATTCAGTGGCGTAACAATTTTATTGTCGTTCGTTAAATTTGCAATATCATTTCTAAATATAGCAGAAATGATATGAATCATTATTCAAATAAATGTAAATCACTAAAATTGAACAAAGTCCATGTTTCTGCAGTTTTTGCCTGTTCTCTCATCCGTCAATCAATCTTCAGAAGGGTTTCGCTATCACGGCTCCTCAGCCGAGCCAGGATCGACGGAGAAAAAGTTCATATTTAAAGTATTTATCACAATACTAGCGCAAAGAATAAGTAAAATACAATAATTTCCACCTCTGGCAGATGTTAGCCTAATTTTGAAAGCGTACCTGCCCTCTGTCGGGGCTATATAAGGCCACGGATTGATAGGACAACTGCAAGTAGCTAACAATTATCGCTTGGCAGTGCTACTTCAAGTACATAGAAATCAATATAAATTAATAATCTTGAACAAGGTTCATTTTTCAGCAGTTCTGGATTGTTCTTTCATCCGTCAATCCATCTCGGGAGGCATTTTGCCGTATAACGGTTTCTCAGCCGAGCTAGGATTGACGGAGAAACACTTAAACTTTAAAGTATTTATAACCGTACTAGTGTAAAGAATAAGTAAGATAAAATAATTTGCATCGAGCGAGTTGCTAACTTATATACTTGGGGTAGAGCCCTGTTGTAGACCATTTCAACTATTTGGGACTGTGAAGCGGAAGTAAGAAGACTTTTGGTTATGGCTAGAAACTTGACCATCAAACTCACTAAGGTCTGGAAAGATCTAGCTGTTACAAAAAATACAAACTTAAGATTGCTATCCAGCCTTATATTCTCCATAGCAATTTACGCATCGGAAACATGGACCATTAAATAAGCTGACAAAAGACAAATCAATGCGTTTGAGATGTGGGCATATCGAAGAATCCTAAGAATATCATATACTCAACACCGTACTAATGTAGTTATTCTTGAAGAGCTTAGTATAAATGATCGACTTTCAAATAGAATTAATAGACAGAACCTGAAATATTTTGGTCACATTATGGGGAAAGTGGATGCCATGCTTGTAGTAACGGGGAAGGTAGAAGGTAGAAGATCAAGGGGACGGTCTACAACAAGATGGTCCTACCAATCTCTTCTTGGTATGGGTATGCACGAGTCAAGTCAGGTCGCGCAGGATCGAGATGCCTGTTGATGCAGCAATCGCATAGTATCACCGATACTCATATTGGGGTGAAATGATTAGAGAGAGAGAGAGAGAGCCCTACAAAGCGTTAATTGTTAGAAACTCGCTAAACAAATTCTCTATCAATCAGTGGCTCTAAACAGCTCCCGATAGAGGGCAGGTACGCCTCAAAGTTGGGTTAACATCCGTCAGAGATGCAAATTGTTGTATTTTACCTAAACCATTATTGTTAGCAATTTTTCGTTGAAAAAGTCAAAATCAGTATTCTAACCCTGCATATTTCAACAATCTTTGTTAATAATGATTTTAGCTTTAAGTAATATTCATTATGACTAGTGAGAGACAAGTTAAATTGAAAGTAGAAGTTAAAATGATATAACATCAGAACTACACTTAAAATTGCCACTAAAACTGGTAAAAACTGTTCCTTCTCTTTTTTCTCTTCTCTTTTTCTTGTAAATATCTCACTTTCTCCCTCATTTATTTTTTGAGCTACATTTAAGATTACCTTTCGTAATCCTGAAAACAAAAACTACGCGCTGTTAAATCGCCACGACGCTTGAAGTTACGGCATAGTTAACGACCGATGATTGTTTTTATAGCGGATAATTATTAATTATTAGTTACTGGCCAATGGGTTTTCAACTTGTTTGAGGTAAGATCTCACAGATATTTTACATTATTAATTACGACATGTTTTCAAAATCACTGAGGTATAACATTGTTCCTATTTTGTTAATTAATAAAATCAAATATTTTACTTGAAAATAATATATCCAATATTAGAAAGAATACGAAAGTGACTTCCCTTACAAACACGCATATAAAAAAAGTACTGAATTTGATTTTTTTCAAACTAAAAAATAACTTTACCGAAGCACTTCAAATTAAATCACCAAAATAACTTGAACAGAGCTTCAATGATATTTACAAATGAAATCTGACATTTTTCTCGACTTACTAATTCTGTTAAAACTTAAAATAACAAAAAAAAAAAGGTATAATTTTCAGATTTCCCAAGAATAAGAGAACTGCAAAGGAGGGTATAACACGATATGCACCTAACAAACCTTGCATGTTTGATCGCAAATAATTAAAGATAATGAAAAAAATAATAGAATTTCAGATTCCTCGTCTGTAAGAACCCTGAAAAGGACATATAAAACGACATTTCAGAAGCAACCCCTCTACCACTGTCTTCTTTCCTTTATATTATCTTTGACTATAAATAATTACATTTCAAATTTGTTCATTATCTCAACAAAAAAAACAAGAAAAACTCACATAGTAATATTGAAATTACGGGGGCCGCCTTTTAAGTTTTTATAAACGACCACTAGAAGGCGTGAGACGTGACATTACCTTTGTTGTAAAATTTGACATTTGTTTAGGTGAAGGATTTTTTACGATTTTAGTAAAGGCTTAACTCAACCACAATGCCTCGAATTGCTTCATTCAGCTTTTGGTACTGAATCACCATCAGAAAAGACTGTTTACAATTGGTTTACAGAATTTCGTCATGATCGTGCTTCCCTCAGCGATGAATTTCGTGAAGGTCGACCAAAATCGGTTGTTCCAAAAAATATCGATGCCCTGCAGAACATGATCGAAGAGGATCGGCATGTGACTTACCGTGAGATAGAGGCACTCTTAGGCATAGCGAAGACTGCAATACATGCGATTTTGCATGAAAATTTAGCTGTGATAAAGATCTGTTCTCAATGGATTCCGCATAATTTGACCGAAACTCAAAAACAGCCTCGTATCAATTGGTGTAAGGAAATGCTAAAAAAATTCGATCGAGGACATGGAAAATTCGTATACAACATCGTACGAGCCGGAAATTAAGCAACAATCAACTGTTTGGATGTTCCAAGAAAATGATCGCTAATTTCTTTAGTTATACTTTAGAGGATCGAAGAACAGTTAATGCTGAATGGTATACAACAATTTGTTTACCAGAAGTAATCGATGAAATCAGGAAAAACAACCGAAAACGTTCTTCATCATGACAATGCCAGCTTCCACACAGCACGTTAAAGAATTTATTATGTGACGGAGAAAAACATCGGATTAATGTCTCTTTGCCCGTATTCACCTGATTTATCGCCTAACGACTTCTTTTTGTTCCTGAATGTCAAAAAAATGCACGCACAGCGATTTTCATCACCTCAGGAAGCTGTTGAATCCTTCCAAAATCATGTTTTTGAGGTACCAACTTCAGAGTCGAAAAAATGTTTCCAGAATTCATTCGAACGCGTATAGATGTTAAAGGTGAATATTTTGAGAAACAATAAAATGATTCTCACTTAAATTTTTTTTTCTTTCATTCTTTTTATAAAAACTTAAAAGGTAGCCCTCGTATACTAAATTTATAGACTCCCACCCTTTTTACCTCCTTTCATTTAAAAAGTATGTCCCAAAAACTATAGGCTCCATTCCTACTTTAAGTGTTACATGTATACCAAATTAAAATGGCAGACCGAAAAACTAATATATCTACAGACTGATGGAAATGGGGAAGAAGCTATGTTTTTTGTGATCTAGGGACCATCAAACGTGAAGAAATGTAAAAATCTCTTAGGATAATTTTTTCACGAGTAAAATACTTCCTTTTAAGAGAGGGAAGTAAAAAGCAAAAATATGTCGTCCTCAAATAAATAATAAAATTTATTTTCTTAAGGAAAAAAATGTAAATATCTTTAATATGAATAAAATCATATAACATATCGATACTCGCCCCTTTCACCCCCTTTCCTTGAAACGATATCGCACAAAAGCAATAAGTTTCATCCATTTTCACATATCGCATGAAAAATCGTTTTTATTGCGCTTAAACAGGTCCAAACAGCGATCAGAATCATCAACACGTTGTTTGGTCTACTGTGAGCAAACGCAGTATCCATTTCGAACAGAGCTTTTTCATGCCCAAATGTTCATGCAAAATATGACCAATACGTTCTTATTTATCTTTACAGTGTCAGCTATCTCACGCAATTTCACTTTACGTTCATCCAAAACAATTTTGTGGATTTTTTTGATGTTTTCCGTGTGTAACCACCTCATTTGGGCGTCCAGAGCGTTCAGCAACATTTGTATCTGTATGATCGCGTTTAAATTTAGCATACCAGTAAATGATGAGTAATTTTCTAGGGGCAGAGTCTCTGTAACACGTATTAAGCTATTGCTTTGCCCGCACGGTATTTTTTCCCATCAAAAAACATTGTTTAATCAACAAACGAAATTCGATTTTTTCCATTGTTTTGAAAATATCAAAAGTAGTGTCACTAAACCCACTGTAACTAGTAAACTAATCGTCGAAATGTCATAAAATTTTGACACGTTTGAAGGTCGGTACTTCCTAAAAAATCATGAATTCTTTGAAAAGGGCGACATCTATGTGTCAGACCAAAAAGTTTTCAGCCTATGTGTTACATGTCCTTTAAAACTGACTACTCCACTGCATCATTTTCACCAAGTCCTTTGTATCTGCAGCACTATACAAACTGTCTATTACGCGGCTTTTCCCGATAAGTACACATTATTACTCTCGTTATTACATGGGGATTTTACTCTAAAGATCGGGATTAATTTTCTGAACACTATTGTTCTTTTTCCTCATTTTGCTGGAAGTAATACCGCGACACTTTTATGTTTTCTTTCTGGATTACTATATTTCTTTTGAACGAAGAAAGTTGTTATAGAAATGAGAAAACAAAAACGTTTAGTTTGTTCTGGTATTGGGTATGATGCATGAAAAGAAAGTATTTAAATAATATATAACTTTTTTTTTGAGTAATTACCATTATTATTTCCATTTTTCCATACTTTAAAGATAATTATTATCAAAACTTTAGATTATTTTATTTGGTATACTATTAAGCTACGTAAAGCACAGAGATGAGATTTTTGCCCTATTGTCGATTATTTGTTATTCGCTTCGGGCAAAGAGGCGGGAGTTGACTTTCTGAAGACTAGCAGCGTGTGCGGCGGCGGAAATTCGCACTTTCTACGAATGTTCATGTGTTAAAGATTGTTATATTTGCGGTATTGTGTTAACAATTACACAGGCCTTCAAAAAAAATTTTTTGCCATTTAAGTGAGACATGTGTTTTCTTAAGTATTTTTGTTGCTGAATCCAAAAAAAAATCATAAAAAAAGACATCCACCGTGAGGTATTTCAGAAAACACACTTAAAGTTGTCAGAAAACTATTAAAATGAAAAAAATAAATTTTAATAAATAATATAAAACTGTATAATCATTAAAATAATGGAATAAAACTATTATTTCGGACATCTCTAAATGTTTTGAATCCACGTTTATCATAAAAACTCAAAAATATTAGGTTTTGGTGTTCATGTTTAACAAAAAAATGCATACACCACCTTTAACTAAGCTACGTAACAAAATGCTGTTTAAAATAAATATGAGCAACCTCTAAATTAAAAAATTGTTGTTAAAATTTATAAAACGGGCAAGTGCAAGTTGAACTTGCGCAATTAGTGTTCCGTACGTTGATTGCTTTTCGAATAAAAAATTTTGTTACAGAGGTATAAAATGATCAGTGACTTCACAAAACACACCCCAAATGAGTTTTCAACAAAGTTTGTTTCCAATCTTTACTGAACTCTGATGACCTTGAAATTTTTGTTTTTTCTTTTATATACCAGATAAATTATCAAAGGTAATGCACTCGTGATAATTTTCCTTCAATCTACACCCCGTGGAGAATATTCCAGAATTTTTTCAAAATTTTTTGATAAGTACTTTGCGGGTGGACAGCGATTTTTCGCGATATTTTTAAAATAATACAAAGAAAAGTGCGCGCAAGTATTACATTATATATATTTTTTACTCGTGTTTTCACAAGCTTTCATTTGACACCACACTCGATTACCTAGTAAAAAAAATTTTTTTTCACTTCCGATTTGACCCCCCCAAAACTAACCCCTTAAGTCAAAATTTAACTTTCAAAACTACATGGCCCTGATGAGACCATTAATTCCTATATTATTACCAAATTTCAACTTTCTATGATAAATAGTTTCGGAGAAAATCGGGTGTGGCAGACGGACAGACGGACAGACAGACGGACAGACGGACAGACACCGAAGTGATCTTATAAGTGTTCCGTACGGAACACTAATAAAAAAAACAACACTATGTTTTAATTTCCAATATATTTTGTTGTACATAAATTGTTTTTAATTTTTGTTAATATTGAGCAAAACTATTACTTCTACTGTATTTTGAAGTTCCTAATCCTGAATTGACACCAAAATATAAAGTTCAGGTTCAACAAAAAACGAGCTTTGAATACTTACAAGAGTGCTATATGGTTGGTAAAATCCTTTTTTAAGTAAATAAATGGAATGAAATAATAGTTTTGTTCAATATTAATAAGAACTAAATATAATTTTTTAATTTAACGATTTTAAACAGGATTTTGAGACGTAGCTTAGTTAAAGGTGGTGTAAGCGTGTTTTTTGTTAAACATGAACACTAAAACCTAATATTTTAAAGTTTTTATGACAAATGTAGATTCAGAACATTTAAAGATGTCCGAAAATAGTTTTATTCCATAATTTTAATGATTATATAGTTTTACATTATTTATTAAAATATATTATTTTTTTTCAATTTAATAGTTTTCTGGTAACTTTAAGTGTGTTTTCTGAAAAAAATCTCAAGGCGGATGTCTTTTTTATGATTTTTTTATACTTTAATACTTAAGAAAACATATGTCTCGCTTAAAAGACACAGATTTTTTTTTGTATACCTGTGTTATGGATAAAATATCAGTAAAAAGTCACGGAGTTGTGTGATTAACTGTCAAATTTGCGAAAGGAATTTGCCCAGTATAATATTGTACGGCTTTTTTATAAAAAAAAAACATAAGTTTGGGCAACGAAAAAAATGGATTCAAGCAGTGAGACGTTCAATACATTTATACAGAATTTATTTATTGAATAAATACATTAAATTATTGAATAAGTGCATTAAATTATTTACAGCACCGATGGATGCCTTTGGCAACCAACAAAATTCCCTCTTATTTGCAACGCCCATTTTATTAATAACACAGAACCACAAAAAAAAATTTTGTCAGTTTACTTTGACTACAATAGATCTAGGTTACGTTTTTTGGGTCGCTGATCACGAATTCCAGGTCCGTTTTGGCTAATCACATCTAGATTTTGCATAAAATAGCTATAAAATTAGTAAAAATCAGCTCAAAATGAGATTTTTTCGCCGTTTTAACGGGCACGATATTCCGGAATGATCAAATTCGTCATATACACGCAACTTTTGGGGTCTGCAGATATTACTTCAATGTCCCAAATAGGTTTTGACAGCGACGATATATTCTGCTGTTGTCAAGTGCCAAAATGCCTTGACAAATTCTATATTGCTAATGCAACCATGCTACCTGATGATATTGGCGATTCTGATCAAGATGAGAGAATGCAAAATATCATTTAAGAGCTGTCAAGTTTACTTTGGCAGCTGTCAAATTTCCTTTGACGACTGTGAAGATTACTTTGACAGCCGTGGCAGAGGGGGCAAGAGTATAAGGAATACAGACCCTTTCGACAATATGGAGTATTCGCCCTGACTTGGCAGTTTCATTTGTCATTTGACAGCTGCCAAATTATACTCGCAGCTGCCAATAAGCTCGCGTGGATATCAGCACTGGAACAAAATCGATGAAAGCATAAGAGGTAGTATCTTTCTCATACAATAGATCTAAACTATTAGAATATTCTCATGGCCTTGACAGTTCTGTTCAGTAGTGCTAGCTGGCAAAGTACACTTGAGAGCTGCGAAATAACATTTTACATGTTAGGACCGTTACCACAGCCACCAAGATCATATAGTATACAGAGATTTGAAGGTACTAGAGTGACCCTATTATCAGGCCATTTGACAGCTGTCAAATTACACTTACAGCTGCCAATTAGCTTGCGTGGACATCAGGTCTGGAACATCGCCGATGAAGGCATAAAGCATAGTGTTCTTGTTAACGATTTAGAAAGTTCTCACGGGTTTGCAAGCTTTGTCCATCATTTGACAGCTGTTGAAGTGTACTTGAGTGCTATCAATTAACATATTATGTTAGGCTCCCTACTATAACCAATCCAACCATTATAGTAACACGATTTTCCAATTGATTAGAATATTAGCATTGTTTTGACAATTTCATTCGACATTTGACGGCTGTTAAAATAAACTTCACAGTTCTCAAAGGACACTTGACAGCTTCCAAAGTAAACTTGACAGCTGTTAAATGATATATTGCTTTCTCTCATCTTGATCAGAATCGCCAATAGCATCAGGTATCATGGTTGTATTAGTAATATAGAATCTCTTCATCAAGGCATTTTGTCACTTGACAGTTGCAGAACATATGGTCGCTGTCAAAACCTATTTGGGACAATGAAGTAATACTTGCAGACCCCAAAAGTGGCGGGTGTATGGCGACTTTGATCATTCCGGCACCATGTCCTTTAAAACGATGAGATCTCATTTTGAGGTCCAGTTGACCAATTTTATGGCTATTTTATGCAAAATTTAGATGAGACGAACGAAAACAGACCTCGAATTCGTGATCAGCGACCCTAAAAATATAACCTAGACCTATTGTAGTCTAAGTAAATTGACAACAAAATTTTTTTTGTGATCCTGTGTAGTGAAAAATTGGATCATCCTTTGAATCCGAGTCTCTTGCCCACAATATTTCCTGACGAGTATCGAAAGTTATGTGCGATGTATATATATATATATATATATATATATATATATATATATATATATATATATATATATATATATATATATATATATGGAAATTCCAGGTGGAATTTTCAGACGGTAATTCTAGGTGGATTTTTTTTAGCTGGGATTCCTTTTCAACTTATGTTATTTATTTTCAAATACTTATTTTCTTGATTATTTTGTTATACACGTATATATCAATGATTTTCTACAGCTGACGCTGTCTTCCTTCTCTTAGCCTTTGATTCCATCCGTTTCTATCTTCTCAGTCTCCATCTATTAGACCCCTATCCTCCATAGCCTCGTCCACATCGTCTCTCCACGATCGTCTGGGTCTTCCTCTTTTTCTTCTCCCTATAGGGCTCCACTCCGTTATTTTCTTTATCCAACTATTATCTTCGCTTCGTCTTATGTGTCCATACCATTTTAATCGTTTTTCTTCAATGATGTTTATTGCGTTCTCTTTGGTGTTCATTCTGCTTCTTATTTCTTCATTTGTTATTCTCTCCATACGTGTCACTCTAGAACATCTTCTCCAATATTCCATCTCTACCGCGTTAATTTTAGATTTATTTCTTTTGTTGATCGTCCATGTTTCTGACCCGTATGTCATTATGCTTTGTATTACTGATTTGTATATGCGTGTTTTGTTTCTCTTTGTAATGTGCTTGTCCCACAGGATCGAATTTAATTGTCTTATGCATGTCCGCGTTTGTCCTAATCTAGCTTTAATCTCTTCTTCTGATGTTGCGTTTTTTGAAATGATGGTTCCTAAATATTTAAATCTATCGGTTCCTTTGATATTGTTTCGTTATCAACTTCTAGATTCTCCACGTTTCCCTCCTTTGTTGTTAGATATTCCGTTTTATCAAAGTTTATTGCTAATCCTGCGTTTTTTATTCTGTTTTTACTTACGTTTAATTTCATTTTAGGGAGTCACCGTCAGCGAGGTTTGTCTCTGCCCATCTGATATTCTTTCATATTTATCAGGTGCTCGGCAGAAACCAGAACTTTACCCTTTTTTTTTTTGAGTTTCATTTCCAAAATAAAAATTCTTCACAATTTGTGAAAAGTCGGTACTCAAACGACTTCCATATTTTAACGTCTTTTTTAGAAGTAATTTATGGGAAATATTGGTTTTAACCTGAGATATTTTGGCCTTGTATTATGGGAACTAGCTTAAAATGAAAAACAGTTGAACTTTCCTTGAATGGTGAAGCCGTACACCTTTTTTTATCGAAAAAAAATAATAAATTAGGCAGAAAAAATGTCGATTTGCCATTTGAATCAATGCAAAGATTGGTCGGAGAAAGTGCGACATTTTGACCTCACTTGCTTCTCTACCCGAACCGAATATCCGTTAAATTTCCCTTAAAGTTGCAACATTGTTTCCCTTCCATCTACGAAACATTCATTTTAAAAAAGTTGGGAAAACATACACAGGAGCATTCAGTAGCATAACAATGGTAAAACTCCCAATTATCTTATTAAAATAATCTGGTGGCCGTAGGCTTATTTCTCTTGCTTCAATAATTACTGAAAAATCCAGCCTTTAAGATTGTTTAGCTTGATCAGATAAAATGAACAATCAACATAATTAAAAATCAACTGTACGATGTAGTATAGTATTTCCTGCTTAGTAAAACATAATATATGCGGCGAGCCTTATTTACATATTAAAAATATAAAACACTAAAAAAGTATTTTAATTGTTGAAGATGCTGAAAAACCTGTTTCAACTGCCTCGAAGATTGGAGACAAAATGTGTGATACTTTCACATTTTGTTATGTAAAATGGACCAGAATAAAAATCTCTTCTTTCTTGTTTTCCATTCAGGTTTATAGCTACAATAAGTTTGTTCACCTTTAATTTTGGCCTGATTGAAAACAACAAATAAGTGTTCAATGCGTATATCCATTTCTTCATTTTTCATCTGATCATCTAATAGTTTTTCCTCGAAAAATATTGAATAATAAGAAAACTAATACAGTGACTCACAGCTTAAATGATGCAGTCGCTATAAGAAAAGACTAACTGGTCTCAGTGCCTCTTTATTTATTTGGAAAAAACAACTTATTGAAATTAAATTAGTAGAGTCTTCTAAAAAAGCATGAATTACTTTTTGTCTTAAATATGCCTTACTTAATTAACAATAAATAATTAATCAAATCATATGCAATTTTAACGTCACAGCTTAAATGATGCAAAATAACAACAGGGGTCAAAACTTATCGTATTTTGAAATTTACGAAGGCGGCGTTGCTTTGATTTCTTAGTGCAATTGTTTTTTATATAGTTTACCCTTTTTTCATTCAATAAAACGAAATTGTTTAAGAATGGGTCGGCGAACTACTATTTCTGAGAGAAATCTAATTATTACTCATTACAGGAATGGATACAGCCAAAGAGACATAGCCAAAATGGTAAATAAATGTCCGTCAACTGTTCAGCATATCATTGAACGTTACCGGAATGAAAATAGAGTCGAGAATAAGTCCAGGTTGGCTCTAAATAAGATCTTCAATGAACGTGAAGAAAGATGGATTTTAAGAGAGGTATCAAATAATCCAAAAAAAAGTGCGTCAAAGTTGTGCGCCGAGGTGGAAAGACAGTTTGGAAAAAGGTGTAACCCCGAAACAGTTCGACGGATCTTGCGAAATAATAATTTACATGGTCGAACTGCTAGAAATAAGCCTTTCATTAGCCAAAGAAATAGACGCGTGAGATTGGAATTTGCCTGAGAGCATATCAATAAAGACTTGAACTTCTGGAATTCAGTAATATTTGCTGATGAGACCAAGATAAACTTATTTGGGTCCGATGGAAAAATATCAGTGTGGAGAAAGCCTAAAGAAGAATTAAAATTGAAAAATACGAAAGTTACGGTAAAGCACGGTGGAGGTGGAGTGATGTTCTGGGGCTGTATGTCATCTGCAGGAGTAGGTAACATGCATTTCGTCGAAGGGAATATGAACCAATATGTCTACTTGGATATACTAAGGCAGCATCTCGTCGCTAGTGCCCAAAAATTAGATATTGAAAACAATTATCGGTTCTATCACGACAATGATCCAAAGCACACATCATTTCGAGTCCGCAGTTGGTTGCTTTATAACTGTCCAAATGTTATTAAAACACCAGCCCAGTCACCAGACTTAAATGTAATTGAAAATTTGTGGCTGACATTAAAAAATAAAGTAAATAGTGTCCCAATATCAAATAAAACTGAATTAAAAGTAAAAATTACTGAAGCATGGAACACTATTTCCCTGGAGTATACTAGAAAGTTAATTGAATCAATGTTCAGAAGATTATAAGCCGTTATTGATAATGAGGGAGGCCCGACCAAATATTAGCAGGCTTATTTCAAATTCTACAGTTTGTTTTCTGTAATAATTTTGGTATATTGAATTTTGCATCATTTAAGCTGTGACGTTAAAATCGCATATAATTTAATTAATTATTTATTGTTAATTAAGTAAGGCATGTTTAAGACAAAAAGTAATTCATACTTTTTTAGAAGACTCTTTACTGATTTAATTTCGATAATACTACTCAGTATATATCACCACTACACCAAACACTTTATTTTTGCACTCGACGCGCATTTCGCTAACCATGTTAGCTTCATCAGGAGCGATGATTGACTAAAGCTAAACTACAAATCTACCCTATTTATACTTAGCCTAACCCTTGAATTACTCAAGCGGAACTAATGACATCGGCAAGGCCCTCAGTTCCGGTCAAGTACCCAGTAGAGGGGACTATAAGGAATAGGCCCTCTGTCTTTATTTAAACTACTTTTACATTTTATGATTTCCATACTTTCGTATGCGTTCAACAATCTCCCATCAGATACACTTTTTATTAATCTTAGATTATCTAATGTTACAGTATGATCAGCTTCAAGGGCACGTTCGGCAATGCTAGACTTTTCTGTTCTATTGTATCTTAAGTGTGCTAAATGTTCTTTAAATCGTGTTTTAATTGACCTTTTAGTTTGCCCAACATACTTTTTGTCACAATCATTACAACTAATTTCATAAATTCCACTTTTCTCACAATTAGGAATCTTATCTTTGGGATTTCCTAAGATATTCCTCAGATTATCTGATGACTTATAGACTAAGGTGAGGCCTACCTTATTAAATACCTTATTGAGTTCCTTGCTATATTTCGGATTATATGGTATGGAGACATATTTGGTGTTATTTTCTTCGCGTGTAAAAAAGGTGGAATTCTGAATATTAAACCTAAATTTATGTCTATTTATTAGCTTATTTACTAAGTCATCGTCGTAACCATTAACTCTAGTTATATTTCTAATACGACTCCTTTCTTTATTGAAGTTTACTCTGTTCAGAGGGAAAGTGACCAAACGATGAACTAAAAAATGTAAGGAGGCTAATTTATGTTGTTTGCAATGATTCATTTCATTGCGAACAACATAAAGAGACCAGTTAGTCTTTTCTTATAGCGACTGTATATGTACATACATTTCTGAACTCTGATATTTGGAGAAAATAATCGACAAACATACAATAATTGTGACATATTATGTCACCATTATTGTATGAAAAGATGTATCACGTCTAATCTCTTTTCGTTTTACAAGTTTTAACGCTTTGAGAAATTATATAAAGAAGAAGAAGAATAATGAAGTCATACTTGAAGGAGTGGAAGAAGTAAATCTAGAAGCACTTTAGAACAGACAGAAAGAATTATAAGGAGTCTTAAAAATAGAAAAACCTCAGGACCAGACGACAATACAAATGAGATGCTAAAATGTGGAGGAGAAACTCTACATCAACAACTAGAAACAACTCTACAACCATATTTAAAAAAAATGGATAAATACCTATAGATTGGAAAACTAGCATAATAATACCAATATTCAAAAAAGGACAAAATAGGTCACCCGAAAATTACCGTGGAATAACGCTCTTAAATACTACCTTAAAAGTATTAACAAAAATCATACCGGAAGAAATGACCAAGGATATTCAAATAAGAGAGGAACAACCGGGATAAATATGGAAAAAAGTAAAGAATTTAACAAACCTGCATATATGTGTTTTGTCAATATGACTCAAGCCTTCGATAGAGTGCAATTAACAGATATTATAAAAATTTTACGAGAAAAGCAGACAAACCAGAAGCTAATAAAAATTATTAAAATTAATACAGATTGCAAAACAAATATAGAAGTGGGACATCTACTGAGCAAGAAAGTAAAGATATACGCCGGAATAAGACAAGGCATGTCAGTTAGTCCCTTTATCTTCAATCTCGTCATTGACAGAAGAGTGAAGAGAGAAAACTAGAGGATACAAAATGGGCAACACACAATTCCACACAATCTGATACTCTGATGATGCAGTCCTCATTTCCGATTCTGAGGACAACCTTCAGAAGATCTTTCATGCCTTCAGTTTGGAAGCAAGAAAACTAAGCATGATTATTAACACAACAAAGACAAAATGTATTGTAGCTTCAAAAGAAGTATTAAGATGCAAGCTGGAGATCCAAGGAAGTATTATTGAACACATTAATAATTTTAAATACCTGAGAACAATAATAACAAGCTACGAAGACTTAAACAGGGAAATAAAACAACAATCTATGAAGGCATCACTCATAGCAGGTTGCTTGACGGATATACCATATTCTGGAAAAATAAATACCTCACAGTGGAAAGCGAAATAAGAATATACAAGACAACAATGAGACCGATCTGCACATATGCTGTAGAAATAAGAGCTGACACATGTAAAATAGCACAAATAATGAGGACAACAGAAATGAAGGTGATTAGGGACATACATGGAAAAACAAAATCCGAACAAGAATCTACAAGAACTAAGTAAGATCCAAGAAATATCCAAATGGACCAGAACTAGAAGAAAACAGTGGAATAAACACGTAGATCGGATGGACGATAACTGGTAAAAAGGGCCAAACTTAATAAACCTTACGGTAGAAGAACTAGCAGACCTCCGAAAAGGTGGAAGGAATGCTAGACGTCCACATCGGAAGAGTCCTAATGGGGATAAAACAGGCAGTATAAAAAAAATGCCTACTTATATGACACATCATATAAGAAAAAAGAAGAAGAAGAAGTATCAACGCAACAATGGTCTTTTTCTAAATGCTATTTACAATTACGTCAAAATGGTTATTTTTGACGTTAACGAAGATTTCGGTGGTTCGTGACTAAGTTGAAAACTGTGACCTCCTTGTCGATCAGCATTAGAAATAGCATGTGTGCAATACTGTTGTCTGTCACTTAAAAATGTTGTTGCTTATTTGTTGTTTTTCCTCGTTCTATCATCTATTTGTTTTGCTGTAAAAAATTGCTGTCTTTATCAATTTTATTGCTGGGTCAATGTCTATTCCCCTATGCACATGTCATAATTAATCCCACTGTGGTTGTGTAGATTTTAACCTTGCTCTCTAATGGCACTAATGTCTGAAAAAGCGCTGCTTCTGTTGTGAACTTCTTGATTTAATTGTAGAGTTTTTGCTAGTTATTTTTGCACCCAGATATGAAAAAATTTGATTTGTTAATTTCTACTTTCTACTTTGAACTTGTATCTCATCATTTTTCGGGAAAGTAATCCATCTTGTTTTATCACAATTCATGTCCATATTATTTCTTTGTTATGCTATTGATATACACTACCGTCAGAAAGTATTCGCCCACCTAGTTATTTCAGTCTCAAAATAACAAAAACCCAGATAATATATTTTTCTTAACTTTTATGAATTATTATTAATTTTCACATTATTTACAGTCTAGAAAATTAGAAAAATATTCATGCTTTTCCCGATTTTTCTTATCTATGTGGTCCTTTGTTTTTAATTACCGCTTTACAGAGTTTCCGCATTCTGTTCAGTAGTTTCTTCGGTTATTTTAGCCCATTCTGCTTGTAAAAGTTCCCACAAGTGATTTTCTTATGTTGGATTGAGTTTTCGAACACATCTGTCCAAATGGTTCCACAGCAATTCGATAGGGTTCAAGTCGGGTGATTGTGGAGGCTAAGTCATCACTCCCAGGACGTCATCGGATTTCCATTTGTCCAAGAGTTCTCTAATTTGTTTAGTAGAATGTTTAGGGTCGTTGTTATGCTGAAAAATAAATTTTCCCTAAAAAATAACTCTTCCAGAAGGAAGCATTTGAGTTAGCAAAATTTCTGGATACTCTTCTTTTCGCATGATTCCTTCTATTCTAAAGATTTCTCCAACTTTACCGTTGCCAAAACAACCCCAAACTATTACTGAACCTCCACCATGTTTTACTGTAGGCTTCCAACATCCTCTCTCCAGCTGACCGCCGCACGTAAACTCGTCGATTTGAACTGAAAAGTTCAAGTTTAGATTCGTCGCTCCAAAGGACGGAATTCCATTGTTCTGATGTCCAATTTTCATGTTATCAGGCCCATTCTAATCGTTTACGTTTATTCACTTGCTTAAGAAGTGGTTTCCTCACTGTAACTCTCCCGTATAGTCCACCTTCGGCTAACCTGATCTTCACAGTTGTCACGCTGATGGGGATGGGCGGCTCCAGGTTTATTTGAGCCGTGATTTCTGGTGCTGTTAGGCGGCGATTACGTCTGCTGGACATTGTTATAGCTCTGTCTTCAGCGGGAGTCGTTTTTCGAAGCCTTCCTGAACGTTTTTGGTTAGAATTCCATGTCCCGCAGAAATTTTTTTTACGATGTAGTCCACCGTTCTCCTTGGCATCCGCATATCACTCGCGATTTGTCGACTCGAGTGACCATTTTGATGCCTCGCAATTATCAGAACCCGATTTTCAACGAAAACCTCTTTCGTTTTTGACATTTTCACAAAACAATTGAGCCTATATCAATGACAAAGTACTGTTTGCGAATGGTTAATTTCCAAAAGGGCAATGGTATTTATAGCATAGTTTTAATCATAAAATGTCACTAGGAATTTCTGTAATCCCTAGAAACTTGAAATGAATTCTTACTTCAATTGGAATTCTCAGAAATCGGCTCAAAACGATTACCATGCAAAACTTGGAAATTTGTTCTAATTGGTTTTTAATTTGTGATTTCTTATCTAATTAATTTTATGATGGACACTTGTTAAGAACAATTAAATTTACCTAATATAATAAAAGGGTTTAATGAGGTATTATATTTTGGCAGTTATATTAAAATTTCTAGGTAAGCAAATACTTTCTGACGGTAGTGTATACTATAATGCTTGAAGGTCTCTTCGAATCTTGCTTTGAGGACTGTATCATCTGCGAAGCAAATTGTTTATTAAACGACTCCTCGCATTTACTAAATAAGTTAGTTAGTTGACATACATACTTAAGTTAACTTAGACAGTATCTCTAAATAGTCTCTATACCTCTCAACAATAGGGCCCCAACATTTCGAGAGTAAACATCTATACCACTGAAGTTACCACGGTTGTTCAGGCTTCCGATGTCACGAGAAACTTCTGCAGAAAGCTCCAAGAAAAAAAAAAGGATGTCACCGAAGGCTTTTTCAATCTGGAGGATAAGTCGAACCTCCAACCAATGTTTTATCGATAACAACAATCTCTAAATTTCTCTTTGAGGAGTGTCGTAGTGTCTTGCTTTCGGTAAATAATTTGTCAAAAAATACTATATTGAGGATGATGATATTCCGGTCAGTAGCTTCTGATAATTCTTCGAACGTCACTCAAAGATAGCCGTCACTTCCATTATGATTGCATCATCAATATCGCCACCTAATATGAATTGAATCTCGTACATTATAGTAGGAGTCTCAAATTTTATAACTTAACCGTTTTTTGAGTACTGCTATAGTAGCATCCATTATAGCATTAAACAGGACCGGATTCAGTGAATTATCCTTCAGTTGGGCAAACAATTGAAGACATAACTACAAGAAAATAAAAAAGTTTCTCGGTGCAGGTAGCATTCCAACCCACGATCTCAGGGTATTTGCTTTCAAAATAATTAAGATTGGTTCTCGACTAAGGTGAGGGAATCGACGAAACAGATTTCCTACTAGCAGAACAAGGTACGCTGGTGCTGTAGCTTCGTTGCTAAAGTGCAGGGGCCTATACCCTAGGAGCGTGAGTTCGACTCCCACGGAAAATGAGAAACTTTTTTTAATTCTCTTGTAGTTGGCTTTACCTTCAAGTGTTTTGTTGATTGTTCATGGTTTTGGTACCCCAAACTGACATCATTTTCTTTCATTAAAACTTATTTGCATGGTTTATGTACTCCTTAGTGCAGGGGTGCTCAAACTTGAACTGCTGGCGATCTACCTCAATATTGTTAGACTACGATCGATCGACTCTGAGAGGCTGCAAGTAAGTGTGATGCAGGATTGTCGTCTAGGTAGGGTGTATCGTGGCATAGATATTAGTTTTCCGCACAATATGCATTTTTTTAGTCAAGGTAAGTGTAGGTCTGCTCTAAAATGTCAATGAAAAAACTCATAATTATTCAAAATTGCGAGTTTATTGGTTCTTACAAAACAAACGAGTTCTAGTGTCTAAACTTAACTAAAGACTGATTTTGGATGTTGAAGCGTGGCACTGCATGTCCTCAGCATACTTTTCATAAGATGGTATGTAATTACCGAGTGCTAATCGCAAGCATAATGACATATGTTCGTCAGTTAGTCGATTGCGATATTTTGACTTAATTATCTTCATTTCAGAAAATGCAGACTTGCACAAGTAAGTTGACCCAAACATTGCCGTCAGTTGAAGGGCGATTTGCCTTAGATTCGGATATTTATCTTCAGATATAAAACACCAGAATTTTGTATCAGATGCTGTGGCTTTGAGATGTATATCTGATATAATCTGCACTAACTCATTTTCAACAGAACATGAGTCCATGTTAAACTGACTTGCTATTTCAGTAGCTAATTCCACAATGTTTTTACACGAAAAAGGATAACTCATAAATGATGCGATATTTGCCAATTTACTGAAATCATAAAAACGTATTTCGAACTGCCCCAAAATATTTGATAATTCTGCCTCATAAATATCATAATTCAACTGAGGAATCCTTGTTTTCCAAGACGGAAAATTTTTCAGATCCTTTCTTTTCAGTTGATCTATCATAAGTTGCAATTTACTTTTGAATGCGTTTATTGCGCTAATCATCTCAATAATAGTTTTTCCTTTACCTTGAAGCTCCAAATTAATGGTGTTTAAATGCATTGTGATGTCTGTCAAAAATGCCAAATCAGTCAGCCATTTTCCGTTTTTCAGCATCTGAGTGTCATCACCTCTTTCGTCCAGAAAAGCTGTTATTTCGGGCAATAATTCTTGAAACCTTTCTAGGAATTTTCCGCGACTCAACCACCTGACGTCCGTGTGAAGAACTAAATCAGAGTGTTCAGCTGACTTACAATGCCCATAATCTCCTCCATGTTTAGAACTTTTGAACACAAAACTGGTTTATGTATAATGCAATGGAAGGAGAAAAATGAAGGGAAATTATCATTAGCTCGACACAATGCCATAAAACCGTTTTCGTTTCCAGTCATTGCTGGTGCTCCATCGGTTGTAATGCACACTAGTTTATATATTGGTAGCTTGTAGTTTGTTACAAAATTGAAGAAAACGTCATATATATCTTCGCCACGGGTCTTTCCTTTCAGAGGAATCATTGTCAAAAACTCTTCCTTAGCCGACATGTCATTGAATACCATTCGAATAAAAATACACAACTGGGCAGTGCCTGTCATATCGGTGGATTCGTCGAACTGTAAAGAAAAGTATGTACATTCCATGATATCATGTTTTAGTTTATCTGCCATGTCCTGACTCATGACTTCAACACGCCTTGTGACAGTTGGACGAGATAACTGAAGTTCTCTAATAGCAGACATAATCTCTGTTTTATTTTAAAATCTCCAAATAAAGTCTCACCCGCTTCAATAAATGCTTCCTTCACAACCAATCCATCATCAAATGGTTTCTTGTGTTTCGCCAATATATGAGATATTTTAAATGACGCGATCGTTGCAGCTTTTGATTGTTTGGCTGGTCTTGTGAACATGGTTTGTTCTTTTTTCAAACAAGTTATCAAATCACGTACTTTTCGTTTTCTTAATTCAC
Source organism: Pachyrhynchus sulphureomaculatus (assembly GCA_019049505.1). Lineage (NCBI taxonomy): Eukaryota > Metazoa > Arthropoda > Insecta > Coleoptera > Curculionidae > Pachyrhynchus > Pachyrhynchus sulphureomaculatus. The sequence continues at coordinate 144,128,953 of CM032449.1, read as the reverse complement.
TCTGTGACGGAAAATCCTTTTCATAGTTTTTATGAACGGTTTTATGATGCCTCTCTAAGTTCCCACGCTTAGGTATTGCAACTGACGCACGGCAAATGAGACAAATGCACTTATCCTTTACCATACAAAAGAAAAATTCTTCCTCCCAATCGTTATTAAAATGATAAGTTTTGCTTTTCTTCGCCGCACTCATTTTGGACTATTTATTAATAAACTTTGTATAGATGTATCGTCTTCAAGTTACAACTCAGACTGACTCCTATTCCTACAGGCGCAACATTTATATCGGCGCGAACGAAGCCTCGAATGGTCCAGTCGAACACGCCGCCCGAAGTTTCTAGAAAAATCGGCGGGAATCAAAAACGCGGCTTTTCTTTGACAAGTACCGCGCGTTCCTTTGATAAAGCCGCCTTTTGCCGCTAGCAGGGGGTTATTACGATAAAAGAAAGTGATGAGGGGGTTATTCTGGCCTAATTGTGGATTGAATAAATTTTAGTAGTTTATTCATTACATTTTGTTTTAGTTACCTAAAACAAAATCTGTGAATAGTTCTATATCGGAATTTTTTTCTCGAGATCGACTTAAAAAGCACTTGCGATCGACTTGTCGATCGCGATCGACCGTTTGAGCACCCCTGCCTTAGCGTGTATTATAAAATCCTACGGATGGACGAAACAGCAAAAATGGTGACTTCAAGGTTAAGCTTATTCACTGATGATGCCAATGAGCGTGACGTCACGGGTATTAGGATTGGTTCTCCACTAACGTGGAGGAGCGACATAAATCACCAACTAGCAGGTCGAGGTTGGCTGGTGCTGTGTGCTTGTGTAAGTGCAAGGGCTTCTTCCCTGAGACTTTGAGTTGCATCCCATCAGAACCGAGATCCCTTTTAATTCTCTTGTGATTCTTTAAATGTTTTCCTGATTGTTCATGATTTCGGTACTCTAAACCGATATCACTTTCTTTCACTAAAACTTAATATTTTCTTTACCTAGTTGTTGTTTTAAAATGCTTTCAAAATTTAATATGTTTTGCAATTTTATTACCCAGTTTACCGCAAAAATCAGTTTATATTCACAGTTATTTTTAAAATTTTAATTGGTTCACCTAAATATTTTCCTGTAAATTCAGTTACGGTGGCAATTTTTGTATTTATAGCTACAAGTTTCTTGCTCTTCGTCGAGAAATAAAAAAAGTACGGTTCATTCATATTTTAGAATTGAACATGTGCCAAAATGTACAAAATAAAAGAACGCACGGAAATAAGAAGCGTTAAACCGAAGTTATATTTGAATAGGTGGATAATAAAACTGTTTTTGTTGTGAATACACTCAAAAAAACCTTTGATGTTTTTTATATCGTTTTTATGACATATATTTAAAACAATATCAAGAGTTAAAATAAAATAAGCGGCCAAGTGCAAGTCGGACTTGCGTAATTAGTGTTCCGTACGTTGATTGCTCTTAAAATAAAAAGTTTTGTTACGGAGTTATAAAATGACTTCACAAAACCCACCCCAAATGAGTTTTCAACAAAGTTTTTTTCTGATCTTTATTGAAAATTGATGACCTTGAAATTATTGTTTTTTTTTATACCGGATTATTAAAGGTAATACACTCGTGATAATTTTCGTTCAATCTACACCCTGTGGAGAATATTATAGAAATTTTTCAAAATTTTTTGATCAGTGATTTTCGAGATAAGAGAAGTGGGCAGCGATTTTCCGCAGTTTTTAAAAAATACTATAAAGAAAAGTGTGCGCAAGTATTATATTACATATACACGTATTTTTGAACTCGTATTTTTACAAGCTTTCATTGTCAAAATTTTTTTTTTCACTTCCGATTTTTCCCCCCAAAACTAACACCGTAAGTCAAAATTTAACTTTCAAATCTACACGGCTCTGATGGGGCCATCCAATCCTATATTAGTGCCGAATTTCAACTTCCTATGTCAAATAATTTCGGAGAAAATCGGGTATGACCGACAGACAGACAGATACAGAAGTTTGAAGTCCGAAATTCTCTCTGTTTGTTAAAATATGGGAAACATTTATTAGGAAAATGTGTTTGAAGTTTCAATTTATGATAGTATGTAAAATTTTATCACGAGGAAATTTTTATTTTTTGAATTTGAAATATATTCGTCAGACTGGTATAAGAATTTTAACACTTATTTTTTTAATTTCAAGTGTTGCTTTACTTGTTTTACAATCAATAAAGTTTTTCTTATTTAATTTGTGAAGTATCTGAAATTTATTTATTGTTTGTGTGTTGTATAATCAACGTTTTTGTTACCTTTAGTAAAAATTATTAAGTAGTAAGTAGCTAGTATTAATTCACTAATTTCCTTTTCTTTCCTTGCAATAAAATTGTGACTTTAGAGTGTCCTTAAAAAAATCAAAATACATGCGACAGGGTAAAAATATTCAATAATTGCCCGTGAAACCGTTGCTATTGTACGAAAATCATCATTTTTTTTTAATTATTGGTTGTGAAAGAAGTAGAATTTCACTTGGGATCAACAAACAAATTTTAAAATTCTTCTACTAGTTTAAACAATGTATTTTAAATTCAAGAACAAAAAATCTCTTTGGGGTCATATAAGGTCTGAGGTTGATCTCTCGCAAATCGCGCTGCCTGCCTTTAGTGTTGGCTGTGCCAACCACTTTGTCGGCTTGTGACTGCCGTGTCAGCCAATTGAGTACAAGGTATGCGTATTTGCCACAATTCGTTGTATCTTACCATATTTTTATTGGTCAACCTATGATGAACTATGATTTTTGTCCAATCGATTTAAAAAATTTGCACGTTAGCATAAAATGCAATTTTAGACCCTTTTTCTTAAGAAATATTTTTGATATTTAGACAAACAGAGTGACTTTTCTGCCAAATGAGAAATGACAATCGGCACTGCAAAATCATTTTTTGGGTTTCAATTGATGCAGAATCTGCCTATAAATTCTTTTTTTTTTCTGAATTTAGTAATAAAAAAACCCATGTGGCACACTTGCTGCTGTAATTAAAAAAATAATATAAGCATTTTTATGACACTTACTTTTTAGTTAATAATTCCAGTGGTCGTTAATAGTTGTATATATATATATATATATATATATATATATATATATATATATATATATATATATACATACATAAATATATACGTATATATATATATATATATATATATATATATATATATATATATATATATATATATATATATATATATACATACATAAATATATACGTATATATATATATATATATATATATATATATATATATATATATATATATATATATATATACAGTAGAATCTCACAAATTCGAACCGTCCAGAAATTAGAACCGGCCATTTCAATGTATTGGACGCTCTGAAATTAGAACCTGTGGTTCTAATTTCTGGAAGTGTTGTTGTTTTTTTTTGGTTTTTATTTCCACTAGAAAATATTTTTTTTCTATTATTTTGAACTAAATAGGCGAAAAAACCAAATTAAACGCTCTAAAATTAGAACAGGGGGTTCTAATTTCTGGAAGTTTTTTTACTTTTTTTTTTGTATTTTCACTACAACTTATTTTTTTTCGCTCACTAAAGTAAAAATAAAACGGGGAGTTATTCGTGGTGTGTACAATTCGGTCATATGCGTGTGAAATTTGATATGCTTGTACAAATTTGGGTCAGTTGATGACTGAAGGTCAAAGTGAAGTGTTCATACGTGTGAAAGTTAAAAAAAATGCCAAACAAAGGTAAAAAAAATATCTTATCTTTGGATACTAAGGTTAAAATATTAAAAAGACTTAATGAAGGCGTGAGTGGAAATCGTTTAGCTCAAAATTTTAATGTGACAAAATCTTCCATCAGCTACATAAAATTAAAAAAACAAGAAATAATGGATGCAGTTACCAGCACCTATCAGGAAGCAAAAAAAAAATCTTTACATAAGGCAGAATATGAGGAAATGGAAAAGCGCCTTTATAAGTGGTTTTTAAATCAACGTGAAAAGAAGAACACAGTGACAGGGCCCGTATTAAAAGCAAAAGCTAAGTCAATTTTTAGTGAAGTGTACCCCGATAAAGATGAAAACGCATTTACTGCAAGTGATGGATGGTTTTCCAAATTTTAAAACCCGTCATGGAATACGGTTTTTAAAAATTGGTGGTGAAATACTTTCGAGTGATGTTGGTGAGGTCACTCCATTTCTACACAGATTTCGTTCAAAAGTCGCGAAAATGGGGTTATTGGAAACACAAATCCATAATGTTGATGAAAGCGGATTATTTTTTCCGTTGCCTTCCAGATAAAACATTTGTCGCTGCTTGTGAAAAAAGTGCCCAAGGATTTAAAATTCAAAAAGAACGCGTTTCAATTTTACTAGGCGCAAATTCTGATGGCTCACACAAATTAAAACCATTGGTTATTGGAAAAGCTAAAAAGCCAAGAAGCTTCAGAGGATTTGATAACCCACTTCATTATGACTTTTCGAAAAATGCGTGGATGACTTCCCGGATTTTTCGTGATTGGTTTCACAAGATATTTATCAAAGAAGTATGTTTAACCAATGCATATTTTAAGTTCCATATTTTTTAATTTTTTTTTTGTTCTACAGGTCATCCGATTTTCTGAAGACAATAATTTGGCCCCAAAAGCTCTTCTGCTTGTAGATAACTGCACTAATTGATAAACTTCAAAGTGAGGATGATAATATAATTGCATATTTCTTGCCGCCAAATGTAACAGCAGCTGTGCAGCCAATGGATCAAAATCCTATTAATTGACAAACTTATTTACAGAAGTAAGTTGCTATCTCAATTAATTGGTGATGGTGGTGATATTGATAAGCTTTTGAAACGGCATTCAATCCGAGATGCAATAATATTGTTGAAACAAGCATGGGATGAGGTACAACAGACTGTTAAAAAATTCTTGGTCCAAATTATTAAATTGGGACTCAGGCGATTACGACAGCGATGATGATTTGCCACTAGCACAATTGGCCCAACGAAATCAGGATTGCAATGAAGTTCTTCAAATAAATCTTGATCTTTTGAATGAAATTATGCCAAACAATTCCGTAAATCTAAATGAAATCGAGGAATGGAATGAAGATGTGTTTACTGACGGATCTGATGCAGAGAATAGCGATGAGGAGGCTTCAGATAGCAGCGACGTCGACATAATGCCAGCTATTCCTCATTTAAAAGTCCTTGAAGGCATCAATAATGTTATAAAATGGTGCAAAACCAGTGATATATTTTCCAGTAAACACATGTCTAACCTTTTGGACGTCCGTAACGATATCGTTGTATCCAGTTTAAATAAATCAAAAAAACAAAGTGTTACTGATTTTATGTTAAAAACCAATTAAATACCTAATAATTAAAAAACTTTTTAAAAGTTTTTCTATGAATTTAATATGTTCAATTAATTAAATGTTAATAAATAAAAACTGTTTTGTGTAAAAATAAAGCTTACATAACTAGTTTTATTATAATTTTATAATTTTCTGTAATAAAAAAATGTTCAGAAATTCGAACTTTTCAGAAATTCGAACTGCCCGGTGTACAAAGTGGTTCTAATTTGTGAGATTCTACTGTATATATATATATATATATATATATATATATATATATATATATATATATATATATATATATATATATATTATACAACTATTAACGACATATACAGGGTGCCCCATATGTATAGAATGATCATTTCACAGCATTTATTAATCAGGGTATCAAAAAAATGTTTAAATAAAAGTTATAGGGGTGTTATACGGCGCACATGCTGACGTTGAAAATAAAATGTTTTGAACTGTCGATTCGAACAAATTACGCCATCTTGATTTTTTTAATGGAAAGCCCTGTATATTATTTTATTTTTGAGTCTTACTAAAAATTCTATAAATATATATATATATATATATATATATATATATATATATATATATATATATATATATATATATATATATATATATATGTATATATATATCTCCAAATTGAACTGTTTTGGAATTATTGTCAATCGAGATTTAAAACAACAAAAAAACTATTAATAAATACTCAAAATGCCCAGCGTTAACAGCGAGGCAATGACCCAATCTGTCATAAACAGCCCGAACAAAGTTTTGCAGAGAATCCCGGGTGTGCTACGTTATACTGAATTCTTTGTTGTAAATCTTCTACAGTTCCAGGTCGACTTTGGTTTTCAAATGACGTCCTAAAAAAAAACGAGTGGCGTAAGGTCGGGACTCCTTGCAGACCATTCTACTCTTCTGCCTGTCCATTGATTAGTAAAAATCGCATCCAAATATCTGCGAACACTGATTTCATCGGGAAAAAGACCTGTTCAAGTTGGAATAACTTGCTCTTGGAGTAACTGTAACTACTGCTGTCCTGTAAGATTTCCATCGACAAAAAAGGTACCAATAATATGACGTCCACAAGTCCCTGCCCACACATTTATCTTTTGTGGTCTTTGAGAATTGTTGATTATCCAGTGGAGATTCTCAGTACACCATTACTGGCAGTTATGCCTGTTAACGAAATGTGGCCTCGTCAGAAAAAACAATATTATAAATTAGGTTAGGATCGTTATTGATTCGTTACATCATGACCTCGCAAAATTCAACGCGTCTGTCGTAGTATGGATGCAATTTTTCTTCATTTAGTATACGACTTAAGTTGTAGTCTAGGTAAAGCTGGGTGGGAGGGGATTTTCTATAATTTCCAATAAAAACATCTAACTTTTTATTGTTTTAACTTTTGGTGGCCCAGATTTAGAACGATCCTTAATGTGACCTGATTGTCTAAATTGTTTTAATGTTTTGTTAACTACGGATTGGGTAATAGGTTCTTTATTCGGATATTTTGCGTTAAAAAGATCACACACCTTCTGTTGTGTTCTCCTACGGTCTCCGTAACCAACCATCATTCTTTCAGTTTCTGTTAAATGTACCATTATAATATTACGCTCAAATTGCAGTTTTACAAAATGCAGCAATAAACGTTTCCGTCACTAAATCATTTTTTGACGCGTTAAGTCGCGTTACCTGACAGTAAATGTTTGACACAAGCCAGCTTAAATTTTTTTTTTAATTCGATCTCCTTAATTTCAAATATCAATAATTCCAAAACAGTTCAATTTCGACAAATAATATCTAGAATTTTTAGTAGGACTCAAAAATAAAATAATATATAGGGCTTTCCATTTAAAAAAAAACAAGATGGTGTAATTTCTTCCTAACTGACATTTCAAAAATTTTATTGTCAGCACGTGCGCCGTATAACAGCCTATAACTTTTATTTAAACATTACATACATATGGGGCACCCTGTATATACTATAAATATCAATGGACTTACTCTATTGGCGATTAATTAACTAATTGTGTTTATATGTAATGATGTGGATCTTTTACTAATCATGATATTATTAGTTTTCTTAGTGCTAAGTAAAATATATATCTCTTTCTCTCTCTCTCTCTCTCTCTCTTAATCCTTTCACCCAATAGGAGTATCGGTGATACTCCAACAATCATTCTCCAGGCATCTTGATCCTGCGCGACCTGACTTGACTCGTGTCAAGGAGTGATCTTATTTGGTCGGATCATCTTGTTAGAGACCGTCCCCTTGATCTTCTATCTTCTACCTTCCCCGTTGCTACAAGCTTCTCCATGGTATCCACTTTCCTCATAATGTGACCAGGTACTGCCTATTAATTCTATTTAAAAGTCGGTCATTTATACTAAGCTCTTCAAGAATAGATACATTAATACGGTGTTGGGTATATGATACTTTGGGGATTCTTCGATATACCCACATCTCAAAGGCATCTATTCTTCTTTTGTCAGCTTATTTAGTGGTCCATGTTTCCGATGCGTAAGTTATTATAGACAATATAAGGCTGGATAACAATCTTAACTTTGTATTTTTTGTGACAGCTGGATCTTTTCAGACCCTAGTAGAGTTTGATCGTCGAGTGCCTAGCCATAGCCACACGTCTTCTTACTTCCGCTTCACAGCCACCATTGTTATTTATGAGGGCTCCGAAATAGTTGAAATGGTCTACAACAGTAAAACCAGCGATTCCATTTATGTGTGACAGATCTAACAATCATTACTTTGGTTTTCGCTCTATTAATTGTCAATCCATAGTTTTTGCTAGTGATTTCCAGGGGCTCCATAATCGATTCTAGGTCTTGAAGGTATTGAAGTGACAAGTATAACAGTATTATCCGCATATCTAAGGTTACTTAGCTTTTCTCCACCTCTTGTCACACAATATATCTACAGAGTCAAAAATATTAAAAACATAAATAAAGCAAGTTAATAGTTTAACTCGAGTAAGTTACTATATCTAGGAATAACAATATCAGTAACAAAATGTACGTTTCCCAACATTTCTTAAATCAAGAGGATTAACCCATGTAACTAAACCTATACAACAAGAATGAGGCCTGTAGATGCCGACAGAGGCCAATGAGAAAAATGCTGTGGTTTTTTAGGACAAGGACTGAAGAGGATATATGAACGGATAAGGAAGGAAGTAACTGGCAGATACAGGGTGAGAATAAGCCAAGAATTAGTTTTACCTACTTCTGTAATGTTTTTCATCATTTGTTGAAGACTATCCAAAAAAAAAATCTGCGGAAGCAACGGTGTCATCCACCTACGACTATTAGTCCAATTATTCAGTAATTTTCATTTCAGCGTTAACGACAATTAGTAGAATAATTTAGTTCGGAATAAACTAATTAGAAATCAAATGTAAAAAAAACCGGTCAACTGCAAGTTGAACCTGCACAATTAGTGTTCCGTACGTTAATTGCTTTTAAAATAAAAAAAATTTGTTACGGTGGTATAAAATGATCAGTGACTTAACAAAACACACCCCAAATGAGTTTTCAACAAAGTTTGTTTCCAATCTTTACTGAAAATTTATGACCTTGAAATTTTTGTTTTTTTATATACCAGATAAATTATTAAAGGTAATGCACTCGTGATAATTTTCGTTCAATCTACACCCCGTGGAGAATATTCCAGAATTTTTTCAAAATTTTTTGATAAGTACTTTTCGAGATAAGGCGGGTAGACAGCGATTTTTCGCGATTTTTTAAAAATAATACAAAGAAAAGTGAGCGCAAGTATTACATTATATATAGTTTTTTTACTCGTGTTTTCACAAGCTTCCATTTGACACCACACTCGATTACCTAGGAAAAAAATTTTTTTTCACTTCCGATTTCGCCCCCCAAAACTAACCCCCCTTAAGTCAAAATTTAACTTTCAAAACTACATGGCTCTGATGAGGCCGTCAATTCCTATATTATTACCAAATTTCAACTTTCTATGACAAATAGTTTCGGAGAAAATCGGGTGTGACAGACAGACAGACGGACAGACAGATGGATAGACAGACGGACAGACAGACGGACAGACAGACGGACAGACAGACGGACAGACAGACGGACAGACAGACACCGAAGTCATTTTATTAGTGTTCCGTACGGAACACTAAAAAGAGCATCTTTTAAATTTTCAGGATAAACTACAAAGGCAACAATATATTTTTAAACTTAAGAAAAACTTCTTTTATTTGAAACACAAAGAAGCTGTTCTTTTATATGAAAACCAGAAAAGGCAAAAGGCATACATTGTGTGTGGGAACGGGTAATATAGGTTTATCAAAATAACATAGTAGCGAGCTTCTGTGGAAAATTCACAAAGAGACAGCAAAAATCGAATCGACGTCTCACACAAAGGTGTCCTTTTATACTATGCATGTCATTATATCCCTCGACGTATCCCTTTTGTAAGTTTCCTTTTGTGCCCCGGTCGAAGAGGTCGGCCTTGCATATCAATGAGATTGTCGGGCCAGCTTTCGAGCTCCGATTTTAATGTTTTTATAATCATGACCACGAGACTGCGTCGTTTTATCAGAGATGTACTAGATGAAAATTTTGAGAGAAATTTCGTTGTTATTCAATTACCTACCAAAATTAGTTTACTCCTGTCCATTTACCGCCTCTCAGCTGTCAGGATTATACGAGCCAAACTATTTGACTTCTAGTAGTGAGCTCACATAGCGCCTAAGCTCTCCTAGGGGACCTGACACTTTCTTCAATTTAGATGCTAATCGGGGGATCTAAGTTTGTCGATTAAGAAACCTCTGAAGTTTCTACACTATTATTCTTATTGTTTTGAGAGGCTTTCGAATTCATAATCACATTTTTGAGAATCTCTTAAGGTTCCGAAGTTTTCTTGCTCTGCTGTAGTGTATACGTTTATCCCAATATGGAATCAAACTAGAACTCAATCAGTTAAAAATTATGACGATAATAAACTGGTTCGTGCCCAGTTGCAGAAGAAAAAAGAAATACGAAAAGGGATTTTTAGTCTAGTTATTCGATTCTCCTGGAATTAGCAGAACCTCTTCTTGAGGAACAATGGAATTTAATTGTGCATTTTGCCGCATCCTTTTTAGTAACTATGACAATTTAGTGACAGCTATTCGAGTGAAGCTAGTGAAGAACTCATTTACCTAAAGTTCTTGCCTTACAATGAAGATATTAGTTTCTATTTCTTTTCAAAGTTATTCTAGCAACAAAAAATGTTTATTTTTTTTAATACAAGCAAGACATTTTGGAATTATTATTTATATGTTTAGATCAAATTTATTTTGGGTTTGATAATAATGTATGTCTAGGCAAGGTAATAAAGCTTTAATACGACGATCTTCCATCACGATACCATGAATTTTATCGACCATTTCATCACATATCCAGTAATAAATAATCTTAAGTATTGACTCAGAGGCCCAGTGCACTTCCTTCAGTTTCTATCTGGGCCTCAGTCTACGTTTTAAAATAAAAATGTTTTATCACTTCAAGCTTTATCCATTTCTACGAAAGTGTAACACACTTACGACAGGTGCCAATAAACAACTGCGCGTTGGGTTTGTTTGAAACTGTGAATACAAAGGTAACAGGAATCACACTTACCAACAAATATGCCTCTTAACAAAATTTCCCGCCATTTAGTAGAAATTTACCAGACATCAATTCAACTTTGTAGATAATTCAATTAACGCGTTAGGTCTAACAATTTCTCACAGAAATAATTCTAAATTGTTCATAAGCCGCCCCACACACATACTTATAAATTAGCAGCTTATCATAATTTCATAGATAGATTAATTTCCATACTTAAGAAAATTTTAATATAGAAATTAATATAATAAAGCAGATACAGTTAATAATGGTTATGATGATGCAATAATAATTGATAAAATTCTTCATCAAAAACAGTGTAAAAAGTTTTGAATTTTGTATATTCGAACAATAACGACAAACAATCTAATAATTTTTAAAACTATCACTGACACCGACACAATGTCAAACAATATTACTATGAGACATTTTTGAAAGACAAAAGAATAAACAAAACTAATAATTCTAAACTAAAGAACAAAAATCAGGAGGTTATCGTTTAAATCGTGAATCGTGCAACAATATTGATATTAACTAAGTTGGGAATGTGGAATCTTTGGCACAATGATACTACTCAGTATATATCACCACTACACCAAACACTTTATTTTTGCACTCGACGTGCGTTTCGCTAACCATGTTAGCTTCATCAAGAGCGATGATTGACAGTCAATCATCGCTCCTGATGAAGCTAACATGGTTAGCGAAACGCGCGTCGAGTGCAAAAATAAAGTGTTTGGTGTAGTGGTGATATATACTGAGTAGTAATATTGATATTAAGCAAACAAAAAATAAATAAAAAAAGAGGTTATAATAATGATAATATTATTCAAAGCATTTAAAGATAAACAAAATCATGAGTTTGATAAAAATTTTCAGATACTATATTTAGAAAACAAGGGCCATGAAGTTAAATACCTAGAATTTCCAGAAATAAACAAACCTAAAAACCAGGACATTCTTCTGAATGAATAATTCGAAGTCAATAATTCCCATTATTGAATCGTTATTAGTTTATAGCTTTTTTTACTTTACTTTAAATCAAAATTTTTAGTGGGACGTTTCACGTCAACCGGGGCAAAGTTTACGGAAATTACGGAAAATTATGTGTGACGGCTGAAATAATTCGGAATACAAAGCACTTTCGAATGCTGATTTGCAAAATATGACCACTCAAAATGGTGGATCCAATAAGGCACTACAAATAAGGTATGCGTCGAAAAAAGTTATTAAAACTATAAAAGCAGCTATAAAATATTCGAAAAAGTATTCAGATTGCTATTTATAAATTTTACCTAACAACCTTCGCACGTTCACTTCATTGTTGGAAAATTCAAAATGGCGGATCCAACATGGCGGACCTCAAAATCGATCAAATCTTTGATTCTCATAGAACCTGACATATTAAGTACTCTTAAGGCCTATAAAAAGGCTGATCCAATATGGCGGCTGCAAGTGAGGTAAGCGTTAACTATTTTTCAGGTCGGAGATTTTGAGTCATTCTGATATAATTGTAGTTCAAGGGTTGCTTATGGTTACTGATAACGAATCTAAAGTAAGATTTTAAAATTCAAGATATCGGTTACAATATGGCAGCCGCCGATCCAAAAAATTAAAAATTTTGAAATAAAAAATAAATATAATCGCATTCTACATGAAATTTTCAATAAAAATGGTCTCCAGTAATTTTTCACTAAAATGCGTAGATTCCGAGAAAAAAATTCCTACACTATCTGTAATTTCATATTTTGGGGACTGAAGACTTATATTTATAAACATATTTTCGAAAAAAACTCTCTGTGTTTAACAGGATTGAGACTGTCTTTAAATGCAATTTTAAAGCCCACATTACTTTTTTTTTAATTGTTTCTATTTATTTTTAGTTTTTTAAAACTTTTTTTTTTAATTTTTTTTATTTTTTTAATCTATTCTAACCTTGAGATTTTCAAAAAATCAAAAATTTTTTTACTTAGATTTATTTATTATACCTATAAGAATATTTTAGGAGTTGAACCATGCCAATATTCCGAATATTACCTGAATTATAGCAATTTGAAGTGGATTATAAGACTCTAACGCGATATTTTTTGTCTTCTGCATTTTTCTCCAAACTACTTTTTTGAACTAATGGAGACTATGAAAAAAACTCAGAGAGCTTTTTTCGAAAACACGTTTATAAACATGGACCTTCAGTACTCAAAATATGAAATTACAGATAGTTTATGAATTTTTTTCTTGGAATTTATGCATTTTAGTGAAAAATTACCAGAAACTTTTTTTTATTGCAAATTTCATGTAAAATCCGACAAAAATTTCAATGTTTTTAATTTTTTGGAACGATATCTGCCATATTGGTTCCGACATATTGAATTTTTTAGATTCGTGATCAGTAACTACCGGCAACATTTGATCTACAAACAATTTCATATCAGAATTACTCAAAATCTCCAACCAGAAAAATGGTTAACGCTTACCTGACTTGCAGCCGCCATATTGGATCAGCCTTTTTAGGAGATGAGGTCTTACCATTCAAAAGTTAAACATATTTTAAAAATACGTAGTTTATAATCGCACTTAAAGGCCTCAAGAACACGTACCATAATATATCAAGTTCTATGAGAATCAAAGATCTCATCGATTTTGAGGTCTGCCATGTTGGATCCGCCATTTTGAATTTCTCAATAGTGATGCTAACGCACGAAGGTGGATAAGCAAAATTTATAAATAGCAATGTGAATGCTTTCTCGAATATTTTATAGCTGTTTTTATAGTTTTAATAATTTTTTTCGACGCGTACCTTACTTGTAACCGCCGTATTGGATTTTGAGTGATTATGTTTTGTCACTTAGTACTCGAAAGTGCCCATATATATATATATATATATATATATATATATATATATATATATATATATATATATATATGTATATATACATATATATACATATATATATATATTATATATATATATATATATATATATATATATATATATATATATATATATATATGTATATATACATATATATATATATATATATATATATATATATATATATATATATATATATATATATCATATATAAATTCGAAGACGTATAGTGCTTCTGGAGAACGTCAGCCCCACTTCCTGCCAATAAAGGAGGCGTTTAACTTTTTATTTTGAGCTACGTTAATGAGTTCATCTAGTGGTTGTACAATTAATTTTCACATTGTATATAATAATAACTAGAAAAAAAATATTTGCTTGTTTTCTATGTATTTCTTGTACTAATAAATTTTTATAAGCTTAAAAATATAATAAAAAGAAAACTACAAAAATTAGTTAGCCCCTATTAATTTTAGTAATATGTGCAAAATAATTTGCGCACTAGGACGCAAAATGTTTCATGCATAGTGCCTTGCTAGCATTAACAAATATCCTCGTTGAAAAAAAAAAGTATCACTTTGCATATAATAATATGCAAACTATTATGTCTTTGCAATGTAGAAAAACAAATTTCATCAGAACGTTAAAACTTAGATCGAAATTATACTTTTTTTTTAATGAACACGATCTTATTCAGATAGTGTTAAATTACAATTAGAAGAACCTGTAAAGGTTAGTTGAAAAGAATAATAAAACTATTTATTACCATAATCATTTATGCTTGTTTATAATCATGTCAACATAATTATATTTATGGTCTTTAAAAAAATAGTTTAGATTTTTATGGTTTGAAAAATTTATTATATTTTTCTTTAATAAAGGTTTTCAAGTATTGGGTAGTAAAGCTAAGTGAAGATGACGTAAAAATATCGAGTTTAAAAGATTTGTTCACACTGTTGTAAATCACGTAACAGAACTTCGACTTTAAATAAAAATTTTCGGCGGGATTTACAACAGGCAATTGGATGAAGTATCTGTCTTTTTTATAAAAAACAAATTTATAACTTGTATTGAATTCACAAGAGTTACGAGAGGTGTAGGGAGTAGAATACTTACTGTCGTTTTTGTTCAAAGAGTTAAATAAACACACGCTTATTTTTTCCATGGTACTTACGATGCAACCATTATCAATACTTTGATTTTTCTGGCAATATTTATAACATAATGCAAATATGACGGTTTTAATTAATGTAGCAGTTGTTTTTCACAAATTGCGTTGTACGTATACGGAAAAATTAAAAATAAATCCTTACGATCCTGTTCTCCCGTTTCCCCAACACTCTTGCTGCCTTAAAAGGGTTGCAACTTTTTCTTTTTTATGTAAATAACTTGGCATTATTAAGTTAGTGTTTAATCTTCGAAAAGGCTATTAAAAGCTTCTCGGTTTTTTGTATTAGGATTAATTATTATTTAAAAAGAATACACTGTTCCTTTAATCATTTTTAAACTGGATGTATTTACGGGTATCTGGAGTAACTTTTTATGTATTTGGATCTTGGATGACCTCGGAGTCACTGTCTCCGACAACCTTTCTGGCAATAAGTATATTGCATAGTCTATATCTCCCTTTATGAAATTATCCTAATAAGGATTCCAGATACCCCATCTCATAAGGCTAGCAACTATCGACCCATTAGCCTACTTCTTTGCCTGGGCAAAGTGGCCTAGAACTTATACTCGAAATTGTCATAGCCAAAATTTCAGAACTCAGAGGCATCCCCAATGAACAGTTGGAGTTCCAGCCCTCCCACGGAATCATACACCATACTACCGCCCTTTAGCAATACATCGCCAGGTCGGAGCTATTTTTCTAGATGTCTTCAAGGCCTACGATCGAGTCTGGCACGAAGGTCTAGTTCTCAAGTTAATCCGTCATGGTTATAATACTAATATTACTAAATTAGTCCCCTCTTTAATCTCAGATCTCACTTTCCAAGACAGAGTCAATTCAATATATTCATCGCCGATATTTCCAAGTCGGACCATACATCCATACTCATGTACGCCGATGACACCGCCATTACTGCCACATAATAACGACTAAGGTACGACTTCTCCGCAGTTGTGTCTTCTCCGTCTTGCTTTATGGAGCAAAATCCTGGACTGTAACTGAAGCCACCATGAAAAAGCTGACGGCGTTTGAAATGTGGCTATACAGCAGAATCCTTAGAATTTCATGGGTGGATCACGGGACCAACGAGGAAGTTCTTAGAAGAATGAAAAAACCCACGGAGATAATAACCACCATAAAAACATGGAAGTTAGAGTACCTGGGCCATATAATACGTAATGAGAAGAGATATGGATTACTACAAGAAATACTGCAGGGGAAAATTCCGGGTAAACGTGCCCCGGGTCGCAGGAGGATCTCGTGGTTGAAAAATCTTAGAACGTGGTTTTCGGTGACAACCACCGCGCTTTTCAGAGCAGCCGTAAATAAAATTACAATAGCCAGGATGATCGCCAACGTCCGGACCGGATAGGCACCAGAAGAAGAAGAAGAATATTGTAGACGGTGTCTGAAGACAGGTAGTGGTCCCAATCCGATGCCAGGTCACATTTAATGCTATAACTTTGTAATGGAATGCAATTTTCTTAAAAAAAATTTTTAATAATCTTTAAAAAATCCACGTGTATGTAACCCTTTCAAAATTACCAACAATATAATATGTATTATTTAAATAAAGATAAATAAAATAAATTAGGATATTTTTAAATTTATTTTCGTTGCCTCGGTAGTATTAATGACATACCCACTACTAGTAATTTATGAATTAGGGTGCAAAGGCTTATTCGAAACATAATCCTCTTGTTTTAAGTTTTTTGTACGTAACATCTGCATATTCGTGATACTATAAATACCTACCCAAAATTAAAACCCTTTTCCGGACACAACGTACCGACTTTATTATTCTATTTTTAGTAAAATATTTTACACTGTAAAATATTTAATGGATTGTTTGGATGAATGGATAGATATAAACCGCAGAACAAAGTTTGGTAATATAAACATTTTGATCTTGATGGTTTCATGTAAACTTATACACAAATCTTTATGAAATTTATATACGTGTAGCACCAATAACTGTTACTACAATTCAATGTTGTATGTGTTGACAGTGGCGCAGAAATTTGTTTTCGATGGGGCAGATCTGTAATCCTTTTTAATTCTATGAATTATTATTTAACCATGTTTAGTCAAGAATGTTGAATAATCGGCCAAGTGCAAGTCAGACTTGCGCAATTAGTGTTCCGTTGATTGCCTTCAAAATAAAAAAAAAATTTACAGAGGTATAAAATGATCAATGACTTCAAAAAACACCCCCCAGATAAGTTCTCAATAAAGCTTTTTTCTGATCTGAAAAATTACCCCCTGTAATTTTTTCTTTTCTTTATGTTTTAGTGTTCTTAGATCGCTTAGATATTCTTATTTCTATTCAACAAATTTTTGTTTTTTTTATATACCAGATAAGTTATTAAAGGTAATGCAATTGTTGTAAACCAACTATTTTTATTATTATATTACTCTGCCCTTTTGCTACGCCTATGAGTTTAATACAAGTCATAGTTTAACAATAATCAATTTCAATAAAAGATCTACTATGTACACTTACTAATGTCACAATTGATAATTTCCCTTGTAAACTTTTTGATGGCGGCAAGAAGTCGCCAAACTTAATTATCATTATCATGATAAGTAAATATTTGTTCGTTAAACTTAAAAGAACGTAAATTTTAGAGAGCAAAAGTACAAAATAATAGGCAGTCAGCTAGAGAGGACATTAATATTACATTATTAACATTATCATTATTAGTGACATTATTAGTATCGTTATTAGTATTATTATTAGTCTTGCATTATTACAGTAACATTCTTATTTATTAATTAATTAACAAAGTAACAAGTATTAAATAGTATTTGTTTGCAAGCAACGATAGCATTACACTCATATTGAGATGATAAATGTCGTGAAATTTTCTTAATAAAGAGTTGGAACTACTCAGTATATATCACCACTACACCAAACACACTTTTTTTGCACTCGACGCGCGTTTCGCTAACCATGTTAGCTTCATCAGGAGCGATGATTGACTAAAGCTGGTCACTTTCCCTCTGAATAGAGTAAACTTTAATAAAGAAAGGAATCGTATTAGATATATAACTAGAGTTAATGGTTATGACGATGACTTAGTAAATAAGCTAATAAATAGACATAAATTTAGGTTTAATATTCAGAATTCCACCTTTTTTACACGCGAAGAAAATAACACCAAGTATGTCTCCATACCATATAATCCGAAATATAGCAAGGGACTCAATAAGGTATTTAATAAGGTAGGCCTCACCTTAGTCTATAAGTCAACAGACAATCTGAGGAATATCTTAGGAAATCCCAAAGATAAGATTCCTAATTGTGAGAAAAGTGGAATTTATGAAATTAGTTGTAATGATTGTGACAAAAAGTATGTTGGGCAAACTAAAAGGTCAATTAAAACACGATTTAAAGAACATTTAGCACACTTAAGATACAATAGAACAGAAAAGTCTAGCATTGCCGAACATGCCCTTGAAGCTGATCATACTGTAACATTAGATAATCTAAGATTAATAAAAAATGTATCTGATAGGAGATTGTTAAACGCATACGAAAGTATGGAAATCATAAAATGTAAAAGTAGTTTAAATAAAGACAGAGGGCCTATTCCTTATAGTCCACTCTACTGGTTACTTGACCGGAACTGATGGCCTTGCCTATGTCATTAGTTCCGCTTGAGTAATTCAAGGGTTAGGCTAAGTATAAATAGGGTAGATTTGTAGTTTAGCTTTAGTCAATCATCGCTCCTGATGAAGCTAACATGGTTAGCGAAACGCGCGTCGAGCGCAAAAATAAAGTGTTTGGTGTAGTGGTGATATATACTGAGTAGTATTATTGTGCCAAAGATTCCACATTCCCAACTTAAAAGAGTTGGAAGTTTTTTATAAGTTTTATTTTTGATCGACTTACTAAACCAGTAAAATATTTTTTTAAAAATAATACAATTTTTTATTTGAAGTCGATATCTCATTTCGTTCGAGAATTATCGTACCAACAGGCCAACAGATAGGCGAGCAGACAGGCAGAGAGACAAAGAGGCACACGGACATACTAACGACAATGGGCCACTTTGTTTTTTTTTATGATCCAGGGATCTTGAATCGTAAAGAAACGCAAATACCTCAAAAAGTGATTTTTTCACGAATATAATAGTTAAGGAAAGTAAAAGGGCGAAGAAAACGGTCAAGGAGAAAAACGAAATAAAAAAACTAACGTGGAACCTATCATTTTTTTTTATGATCATCGCACACGTGTAGCAGGGAAACCCCTAAAGCGCTATAAGAGCGACAGGTGTGCAGAAAAAACCAATCACGTTGGTCTAGAATCGCATAATATCATTTATCTGATATATTTGTAGACGTCTCATATAGGTGAATATTCGTTTTGTCTATTTCAACTTTGATCCTTGAGTTCCGTCTTGAATAACCAAATAGAAGGTCAGCATTAACACGCTTTTTTGTTTCATGAAGTGACCTCGAATAAAGTAAGCAATGTCAAATATAGAAAACCTACAAAAATCGTAACAACATTTATTGGTTCAATACGAGCCTAATCAATTCATATAAGAATGTTCTTATTATTCCTCCGATTGATCCCCTCCATGTGTGCATCAGTGGTAAAATGTAAATTTCCACACAAATATCGATAAAATTCATATATCAATAACTATAACTACAATTTAGTGTTATGTGCTGATCTCATATTCAGTAGCGGCTTTAGGGCAGGGCGAGGTTGGCCGACCGCCCAGGGGTGCTTGACATGACGGGCCGCCGAAGACGCCCCTTCATATCTTGCTTCCCCTCTCGTCTGTCTGAACTGAACTGAGTTTTGAGTTAACTCCTAAAGCCATTAGAATGTAGAATCACGCTGGTGAAACCTGAACAATTAAAAGATTTCAGCTTCATAGTTTCATTGGTTGTTTGGTATGATGTACTTTCCAGATTAATGCTATCAGAAGATATGGATCTCGGTAAATGCACAAACATGTTAAGAAAATGCTACGCTTTCTTGAAAAAGTATTGGAAAACGGGCTTAAAAAGCGCCATTTCAACAGCGAAGGACTTCGCGGAAGAACTTGAAATTGAACCTGTATTTAAAGCCACAACAAGAATAAGACGTGTTAAATGCCAAGTTGGTGAAGCTTTAGCTGCCCGTGATGAGCCTATAACTGATCCAGAAAAGAAATTTGAAGTTGAATTTTTCAACTGTCTTTTGGACACTACCTTAAATTCACTCAATGATAGATTTGAACAGTTAAATGAGTACTCAGAAACATGGTCTTTTTTTGTATAATATTAAAGAGATTCCAGAAAAAACCAGACCTTCTTAAACTCTGTGTTGATCTCCAATTAAAATTAACTATAGGGTCAAAATCAGATGTAGAGGGTCATATGTTGTGTGATAAACTCATAAGCCTAAAATCTTTTTTGCCTGATCAAGATGATGTTGTTACTCCTGTCTATATTTTAAATTTCATTAAAGATCGCAACATACAAGAATTATATCCAAATGTATGGATAGCATTGAGAATAATGATCACTATACCTGTAACGGTAGCAAGTGGGAAAGGAGTTTTTCTAAGCTTAAGCTGATAAAAATCTATCTGCGATCGATAATATCTCAAACGAGGTTGACAAACTTGGCAACTTTGTCAATCGAAAATGAAATTGCGGAAAACATTGACTTCGATGTCTTAATAAGAGAGTTTGCCGATAGAAAGGCTAGAAAAGTAAAATTTTATTAGAAAAAGTTTAATATAAATAAATGGTTGTTTTTTTATTTTGTCCCTTGTTTTTTTTTTTTCCACATGTGTGAATTGGAGAGAGAAATCTTGCCCAGGGCAACCGTAGTGCCAAAACCGGCACTGCTCATATTTATATCCAGCTAGTAAATATATTAAATGTTTTTGTAATAAAATTGTTAGACGAGGGAAATTGTTCACACCAGAAAAACATTTATTACTCCCATCACTACAAATCTGTCTGTATAGTGTTCTCCATAAACATAAAAATTTATATACGTGTTATTATTTTAAAATTCTTTTTACTCAGGCTCTAAAGCATTGTTGGAATTTTTATTATTCACACAGTAATAATAATAACAGTCATAATCGTATAGTACCACTTAACGAAACGCGTTTTTCTTCAAGTATACACATTTTTCAATTAAGATTTTGAATTATTGTCAAAAGATGTTTAAAATAAAAGAGTTATTAAGATGCTGAAAATAGATTTGGTATACTTTATTCTTATTACGAGGGAGTTTTTTAAGTTTTCTACTTATCCATACGAAGGACACACTAGCGAACTAGCATAGAAAGAAATTTCTCAGGAACATTTGGTCACTTGCGTATAACTTGCGTATTCTGTGGGGATTCGACGCAGGAGTCGATGCAGTGGGTTCATCAGGGCTTGCTACTTCCAAAGTAAGCAAAAACTCACTTGCTTTCTGACCAGTTTATAGCGAGCGTTTTTAGTGTTCCGTAGGGAAAATCACTTCGGTGTTCGTCCGTCAGTCCGTCCGTTTGTTACACCCGCTTTCTCCAAAACTATTTGACATAGAAAGTTGAAATTTGGTAATAATATAGGAATTGATGGCCTCATCAGAGCCGTGTAGTTATGAAAGTTAAATTTTGATTTAAGGGGTTGGTTTTTGGGAAGAAATTGGCAAGGAAAAAAAATTTTTTTTACTAGATCATCGAGTGGGGTGTCAAATGAAAGCTTGTAAAGACACGAGTTCAAAAATATATAAATGTAATACTAGTGCACACTTTTCTTTGTATTATTTTTTACAAATTGCGAAAAATCGCTGTTCCCCCCTTTATCTCGAAAAGTACTGTTCAAAAAATTTTGAAAAAATTCTGGAATATTCTCCACGAGGTGTAGATTGAACGAAAATTATCCCGAGTGTATTACCTTTAATAATTTATCTGGTATATAAAAAAAAAAACAAAAATTTCATGGTCATCAGTTTTCAGTAAAGATCGGAAACAACCTTTGTTGAAAAATCATTTGGGGTGTGTTTTGTGAAGTCACCTCCGTAACAAAAATTTTCATTGTAGAAGCAATCAACGTACGGAACACTTATTGCGCTAAAATTAAATAAAAATTGCAAAGACACAGCCTTTAAATGTTGTTTTGCATATAGGCGCACATTTTGTCAGACGTCTCTCATATACGAGAGAAAAAAAAAATTTAGGGTAGTAGAAACAATTTAAAAAAATTAGACCAAGTAGTTAAATCAAAATTGTACACAAAGAAAGAAAGTGACTATGGAATTACACGTTTATGAAATTTTATAAAAATAAGTTAATATAATGTAAGCCTACCCAAGTTGTCTTCAGTGAGTTTTATTGTTTGCTTTTTGCATCCAATCGTGTCCTGCTAATCTTTTTATGTCGTCCGTCCATCTTGTTTGTGGTCTATCTCTGCATCTTTTGTGTTTTCTAGGCCTCCATTCAACTATATGGTGTCTATCTGTTATCATTCAGCCTTGCGATATGCTCTGCCTAATTCCACCTTGATATACCTATTCGTTGTGTTACATGTGTCACTTTTGATCTTCTTCGTATCTCGATGTTAGGAATACGATATTAGAGTCTAATATTTAGCATTCTCCTTTCCATTGCTCTTTAGGCGCCCTGGAATTTATTTATTATACTTTTATTTAAAGCCCACGTTTCAGTGCCATATGTTAATACCGGCAATACATATTGATCGAATACTCTGGCTTTTATTGTATTTGGGATGTCCAGTTTAAATGTAGATTGTAACCTTCCGAATGCAGACCAAGCTAACGAGACTCTTCTATCCAAGTCAGCCTTTAAATTATTTTTTCATATTTCGATTTTTTGTCCTAAATATTCATATATTTAGGACACCTTTCCTATTCTTTCACCTTCTATTAATAGTTCCTGGTTGTTATCTTCACTTTCATTGTTCAAATATTTGGTTTTGGTGAAGTTTATTTTTAGACCTATTTTTCGAGACTTGTTATTTAATTCCATCAGCATTTCTTGTAATTCTTCTTTTGTGTTGGCAATCAGAGTGATATTATCTGCGAATCTTAAGTGATTTAATCGTTTATCGTCCATTAGTATTCCTTTAATTTCCCCTCTTTAGCGATTTGAACATGTCTTCTGTCTTTAGTTTTGATTTTACTTGTTTTTTCTTCAAGGATTATTTGTGATGTGGCATTTTTATATATGTATTCAAGAAGAGTTGTGCACCTTTGATCGACTCTGCTGTTACTTAAGGCGTTAAGAACTGCCTAAATCTCTACCGAATCAAATGCTTTTTCGTAGTCAACCATTGCTATTCACAAGGTGACTTTATATTCATTTGCTTTTCCACTAGTAATCTAATTGTTTGAAGATGGTCCAAATTGCTGAATCCCCGTTTAAATTCCACTTGTTCACGTGGTTGATAACTGTCTAATTTGTTCGTTAACAGGTTGACTGCCGACCACTCCGATCGGAGTGCGTCGGGTCTCTTCGCCAACGCCGTCTACTCCGATCGGAGTTCGACATGCGTTCTTACGAAACGTTTTAGTATTCCATCGGCGCTGTATATGAAACGTGTTTCTAGTGGTGGCGTTGCTTAAAAACGCAAGTTCTAACAGGTGCTTAAGTGGTTCCGCGGATTTGCTTTTGGTTTGGTTGTAATCTGCCGTACAATATGGACAATCAACCTGGGCCTTCTGGTATTAAAAAAAGACATTGTACTGATGAAAAAAAAGTATATGATAAGAAAAAGAAGCTAACTGACACTGAATTATTGCAGCTATTGGAAGAAAGCGGAGGTAGTAGTGACGAACATTACGTACCAGACACAGACGATAGTGATGTAAATTCAAGCTCCGAGTCCGAAGAAGAGAATTTTATAGACCCTATTCGGCCACATCAAACACTTCCTAGCCTTGATGAGATAAAATGGAACGACAGAGGTGCGTTAAAACAAATTTTGTTCCAGAAAACCCAGGAATTATTGGTGCAAATTCCAGGACAGGGTGCACCTATCGACTTTTTCGAAATGATCATTGATGATGATTTTTTACAAACTATTGTAGAACGAACGAACTCTTACGCAGTCGAGGTTTTGCTGCGCCCAGAAACAAGTACAAAATCACGTATTACTAATTTTAAAGATCTTACTCTTGACGAACTAAAAATTTTTTTGGCCCTGTTACTTCACACTGGCACAATATCCTTGAGCCGTCTTAACGATTATTGGAAAACTGATCCGCTATTTAATCTACCTGTTTTTAGAAAATATATGTCAAGGAATAGATTTTTGCTTATCTTGAGGTGTTTGCATTTTACATCTCCAGATATGGATCCGGCAGATCGGCTAGGAAAGATTAGATTTGTGGCAGATTTTTTTAACAACAAGATGGGAGAAATTTACTATCCTGGAAGAGAGTTGTCTTTGGATGAAGCTACTTTATCGGGGTCGTCTCCAGTTTTAAACAGTATATGAAGAATAAGCGTCATAAGTATGGTATGAAATTATACATGCTGACAGAGCCTAATGGACTTATTTTGAAATTTCGTGTCTACGAAGGTGCGACAGATGTTTATGGTGGAAGCGGACATACTGAAAAGATTGTTTTACATTTATTGGAGGAAAAATTGGGTGTGGGACATGCTGTTTATCTAGACAATTTTTACAATAGTGTTAATTTAGCTAGGAAATTACTTCAACAAAATACATACTGCACTGGTACGCTGAGAGCTGAGAGAAAAGATAATCCGAAAGAGGTAATGAGTGCAAACTTAAAACGTGGTGAGAATAAATCTATGTTTTGCAATGGAGTGCATGTCGGAAAATGGCGCGATAAACGCAATGTTCAATACATTTCAACAGAATTTGGAAGCGAAATGGGCATTTTTAAAAACAAAAGAAATCAAGAATCTGAAAAAAACCTTCCGCAATCATTGGATATAATGCTTTTATGTCCGGTATAGATAGACAGGATCAAATGATGGCATATTATCCTTGCAGCCGTAAAACCATTCGGTGGTACAAAAAGTTATTCATGCATGTGCTGCAAATGAGCATGATAAACGCCTATTTTTTGTACAATAAATATTCGCGGTCTGACCAGTTACGATTATATGACTTCCGATTGGATGTCATAAGAAATTTACTAGCCAGACGACCAATTACTAATTTGCCGCAAATTCCTCCAGGCCAAATAAATGTCCACAGCATTAGCAAAGTAGAAAAAATTGTTAGTGAAAAAAAAGGAACTAAAGAAACAAAACGGGTAAGCAGAAAGGAATGCAAAGAATGCAGGAAAAATAAAATAAGAAAGCAAACAGTGTATGAATGCAAAATGTGCCCTGGACAACCAGGTTTTTGCCTTAATTGCTTTGAGGATTACCATAAAAATGTACAAAAATGATTTAGAAATAAATGTTTTGAGTTCATGAGTTCGATTTATTATTTCTTTACTTATTTAATTGGACACTCCGATCGGAGTGTTCGGCATCTAGTAAAAATTTTCACTTGCAATGCCGATTACTCCGATCGGAGTGAAATTTTTTTTTTCTAATATTTTGAATGGCACATAAAAAAAAAAACACATCCAAGACTCATTTTAATTCATATTTACCACAATAAAATAAAAATATTTGGAAAATTCTTACCGGCGTCAACCACAAACTCAAAAATATAGATCGGCAGTCAACCTGTTAATCTATATATTACGATTCTAGTGAGGATTTTGTATAGTACCGATAACAGGCTGATGGGTCTGTAATTCTCCAATTTAAATTTGTTTCCCTTTTTAAATATAAGCACAATCAAGGCGTTTACCCAAGGTGTTGGTATATAACTTTCTATAAGGCACCTGTTAAATAGAGCTTGCAGAGATTGTATTATCCATACCCCTACATACTTTATTATTTCTATAGTTATTTCATCGTCCCCTGGTTCTTTGTTGTTGTGTATATGGTGTAGGGCGTTCATTATTTTACCCGTTGTTACATCGGGGATTTCTTCAGATTCCATATTTCTTACTATCACTCTATTTCCTTCTTCTTTCCCGGGCGGTGGCGATATTTTCGTGTCATATAGTGTTAGTTTTATTATTTGATGCCTCCCTTTATTCATTTGTTTGTTTTGGTATTTCAAACTTTTCCCCTCCATCAAAGTTTCTTCTGTTTTCGAGTTTCTGTACTGTCTGAAGTCTTCTTTAATCTTTTTCTTTATTTTTGTGTCTATTTCTGCCATCTAATCTACAATTTATAGGATTATTTTTTAATAGTCGTCTCTGTTTCATGAGATTTTGTGTATCTTTACTTAATTTTTGTGTTTTTTCTTTTTTCGATGTTGCGATTTGTTTTGTAGTCATGAGTAGGCTCTTGGTTATTTGTTCGTTTAGTTCATCGAGTTCTGTTTGGTAGTTTATGTGTTTTATTTGATTTTCCAGTGCTTGTCGATATTCGTCTTTATTTTGCTTTATTATTCCTGTTGGTGTCTTTATCTTTTTATGCGTTATCAATCTACATCTCTCCTGCTTCAGATTTATCCTTATTTTTTCTCTGAGCATCCGATGGTCACTGCCAATGCTTATCGTGTTCAGGACTCTCGTGTCAATTACAATATTCTTGCAATTTGATAATACATAATCAATTTCGTGTCTTGTTATACCATCTGGGTTTTACCATGTCCATCGTCTGTTCTGGCTTTTGGAAAAATGCGTTCATAACGTACAAGTTATTTTTGTTTACAAAATTAGATAACATTTCCCCTCTGCTGTTTCTCGTTATATATATATATATATATATATATATATATATATATATATATATATATATATATATATATATATATATTCTTCGGTCTCGAGAGCCTATTTTCCAAACTTTTTTGTAAAAGTAACTTTTGGGGGTTCAGAGATGTTGTTTAAAACTAAATTTTATGTTTTTCATTTTTTTAATTAGTTTTGTTAATTAACTCTAATGTGTACACATATGTGCACATTGAGTCTCTATAACATACTCGTATTATGATTAAATATTTAGGAGCAATTAAGCAATTAGGAGTTACTAAAAAATTTCTTTTAAAAATAGTATTGCACCGAAAAAAGTATACAAAATAAACTAAAATATTAAGTTATGAACGAATAAAAATTATTATAAAAAACGTTATGAATTAAAATGGAAAAATTAATAAGAATAAAATGGTAGTTCAAATTTTTTACTGTCTATGGAACTTTAAGAAACACAGCTTAGGTCTTTCAGGACACACAGATAGATGCCACAGCCCACATAAAGCACCCGTGTCCTTCCAACATCCAGGATTGGGGTATCTTTGAGCACTTTTTAAGTCCTGTGCTTCTAGGAGATTGGCGGCTACTCTGCCCCTTGCTGCAGAAAGAGGTGCATAAACCGTTCCAGGACTTCCAGCTTGTTTTTTAAGAGGTGTTTCATGATCTTTATCAGGGTCTGTGGCTGATTCAACAGGTGCGTCCTTATCAATAATGAGGAGCAAAGCAACTTGCATCTTAAAAGAATGCAAGTCCATCACGTCCTGCTTTCTAACTCCTGTCTTTTTACAGTCTTTCCTGTAAGACAACCAACTGTTGACGCAAGCCATGTCTACGAAATGCTCTAGAAATGTTACAGGTCACTTGAGCGTCTTGTGATAGGATCGGTAGTGTGCTATTAATCGGTTATGAAGATGCACCCCCCCCATGTTTTTATTGTATTGCTTAACAACATTCGGCAACATCTAAATAAGCCTTGTGTGCTTTCGAATACCGCTTTGCTGTAGAGAATGGCTCAGCACCATGAGCTGTTGAAGTTTATAGTAATTATTTTATTATCAACCCATTTCGGAGCCAATAGGTTTTCATCATCCCTTACCTTTTCATCACAAGCACCTCTTCCTTCTTTATTCAAATCACTGTCAGATTTGAAATTGATGTGATCCTGTCTTTAGACAGTTTGTAAAACACATTTTAAGAGGCAAATTCAAATTTCAATATATTTAAAAACATATAAACAAGTTTTGTATACATACGTGTATATATATATATATATATATATATATATATATATATATATATATATATATATATATATATACATATATATATATATATATATATATATATATATATATATACAGTCCCTGGCCAAATTATTAGACGCACTGCAAGATTTCATGTAAAATATTAATTACCGAGTGATATTGTACCGTTTTATTATTTTAAATTGATTTGTTTTTTATTTTTATATTATCCAATCAATTACCTATTTATTTGACATAAATAAAACAGCATTAATTTAGAAAAGCATAAGTTTATTAAGTTTTAAAGAAAAGTGAAATTAATGTTAGTAAAAGTCAATATTTAGTTGAGCCACCTCTAGCCGCTATCGAAGCTTTAATTCTGCGCGGCATGCTATCAATGCAAGATTGTACTGTCTTCTGCATTTGAGAATGATGATTCCACACATGAATAATCTTTTCTAGGAGCTGGGGTTTTGTTGGTAATCACATCTTTAGCCACTTCTCTTTTCATCAGCTCCCACACATTTTCAATGGGGTTCATATCAGGGCCAATCCAACAGAGGGATATTTTTTTCTGCCAAAAAAGCTTTAACAGACCGAGCAGTGTGGCAGGGAGCTCCATCTTGCATGAAAGTGAATGGTTCCCCATTTGGAAACCATTCTCTGAGCTGCGGAATCAACCGATTTTGTAATACTTCTTTGTACTGATCTTGCCTCATTATTCCTTTGACGACGTACAGACGTCCAGTGCCCTTGCCGCTGATGACTGACCAAATCATCACTTTGGTGGGATGTTTAACCGTCGGGACGACACAATCAGGATGAAACTTTTCTCCATGACGACGACGCACATACTGAGCTTTATTCTGCAAAATTTCGAATGTGCTTTCGTCACTGAAGCAGACCTGTCAAAAATAGGAAAAATATATAAACTTCCATGTTTATTTGCTTTATTTAACTGAAAATGATAATAATGTATCAATTATTGATTAAATTGCTGTATCTTACCGATCTCCAGAAGTCCACATCTTTGTCTTGCCATTGTTTGGCCCACTTCAGGCGCTTTGCTTTCATTGCAGCTGTTAATTTGGGCTTCCTGGCGGGGCGACAGGCCTTAAAATCTAATTCTTTCAATTTTCTTCGAACAGTGCGCTCAGAAGCATTTACGCTAGCATCCTGGAGTTGTGATTTTATTACCTTTGTGGTAGCAAATCTGTTTTCTACACAAATTTTCTTCAAACATCTCTCTGACCGTGGAGTGAAAATTGGTTTTCTACCGCATCTTTTCTTTCTTTTCGGGCTTAATTCCTTCCCTGACTCAATTTTCTTTTTTATGCGTCGTACACTAGCTTCAGAAGCCTCCAATCTTCGTGATATTTCTCGGTTTGTAAATGTTTTCGCAATCACAAGGGCTTTCACTTCAGCTTTTTTACGTGGTGAAAGATCGCCTTTTCTACCCATATTGAAAATAGTCCAATTACTTTTTTAAAACACTGCATACAAAATAAACTAATAACTGAGTAGTATAAAACTGTTAAACAAACAATCACAGTCCATAAAGCCACAGAAACACGTCCGTACCTGACTCGATTCCGATCGCGACTGATACAAGTTTGTACTTATTTACGTTCATGTATCACTTTGTCAACACAGTGTTGCCATATATTAAAAATAAATACAAATATGTAGTCTACAACAATTCTTTTAAATAAAGATCAATAATATTGTAGTTTAAATATACTATTATTGCATAAAAAACTCTTAAGAAACATAAAATTACTAAAAAAAAATACAGTGCGTCTAATAATTTGGCCAGGGACTGTATATATATATATATATATATATATATATATATATATATATATATATATATATATATATATATATATATATACATATATATATATATATATATATATATATATATATATATATATATATATATATACATATATATATATATATATATATATATATATATATATATATATATATATATATAAATTCGATCAAACTGTGCGTTACTGTACTTGTATGCTTTTAACTCGTTTTTAAAAATTCCATGAACCTATGAACACAATCTTTTCGGAAAGGTTTCGTTCTAATAAAAAGAAAAGAAAAACAGAATCCATTGCCAAAATGAACATCCGCATTTGATGTAAAAGGTCGCACATTAATTCATAATGAACGAGTAGACTTCTAGTTTACCACTTATATTTCCTTAATCCCTGAAAGCACAAACGGAACCGGAGAGCGGCCGCGATGGCCGCATATACTGATGAAAACCTAATGGTTATATCTCTTTATGACGGATAAGATCAAAGGGCAAAATGCTGGTGCATGGTGAGAGTTTGTCCTTTTTTTACGAACTCATCGTATCTACGGACAGTATGATATTATGTTATATCGTTTTGTGTAAGTTGTCAGTCTAATTAGTGCCAACGAAGAGCGCCCTCTTGTTGGTGAAAGTCACCGTGATAATCGAAAAAAGCTACTGCTCTAATTATCCCTGAGGGAACATTTTTAATACGTAAAGTTTTTTATGAACTGCATATATAATAACTAATTAATAGTACTACTTCGATTAAGTTATTAAATTACTCCAATCAACAACTCAACGAAACAAAATTGATTACACGGTACGTTAACTTATACGTAGCGGTAATGAAAGAATCGTTAGTTCTAGAAAAAACAATAAAAAAGTTTATTTTAAATACATTGGCGTAGCTTGATTTGTGGAGCGGGGATGGACGGACATATACAAACAAGGAAAACAAAAGAGAACACTTAATGAGAAGCTACCTATTGATTCAATCGATAATCGGAGGAAGAACCTCTCAAAAGAGAAAACCTCTCTCGCATTAGAATTCTAATAGCTTAGATCTATGGGTGGTTGATACCAAGTTGCGGTAAAGGTCAGTGAAAGGCAATAAAAAGTTCCGAGTTGCGGTACAGACCTTTTTCGAACCCAAAATTGACGGCCGAGTTGCAGTCCGTCACAGGCAGGTACAGAGCTACAAGTATGCAAGTTATGTGTGAAAATTAAAGCAAAAGACATATTTCAGTAATTACTATATTTGTAAGAAATGCATTTGACAAACGTTACATCATCAATTTCTTTATGTATATATTGAATTATCTTATTTTCTAAAAATGCTGAATTGTAGCTATTAGTCGAACACTTTGGTGCACTGATTTGTATAGCTTTAATTTTCGCGTATGTTTCAGTCTAGAAATCCTTGATAACCTCTAACAAGTCTTAATCCCGTTATTAGTTCGCCAAACGCTGGCGTCGAGCGCGGCCCACTATCATCGATGTAGTTTTCAACTATGTAGTCAGCAAACAATGTTACTTGTGGGTAGACTGGCTGATTTTCTAATAACTGGACGAAAACATCTCCCACGTGATCAGCAGGGAGAAAAGTTAGCCCCAACATATGGTGAAGCCATTTTCCAATGGGAGAATTTTTATCTTTGTATTCTCTAGTTAATCCTAGATTCTGAATTTTTTTCCACCAGTATTGTCCTAAATGGAATCTGCATCCCAAAAGCGTTGTCAATGGAAATTCGGTTGAAACCGCACCGTGAATAGCGCGTTCAAAATCTGACACTACCTTTGTAGGCGAGAAGACACATCCTAATTGCTGGCATTTGGAATTTACCACAGAGAATACCAAAGAATACGAAGTTTCCTTCTTGTCGTGAAATAGGCTGAACACGAAGGGAATATAGCGGCCATTGATATATGCCAGAATAGTAAACGTTTGTAGAAAATACTTCGCACAAAATTCAAATGTACCCTCCACCATCACAAATTCCGCCGCGCACAGTAATTTTAAATTACTTTTACACGAAAATATCACACCAACCTGGACATCATTAAACATCAGAAAATCTTCATGCCTGGCGGTTTCGACCGAGATTGAATTTCCTCTCGGGACTTTGGCAACTTTGGATAGCACCGCAGTCTGGCTCGGTTCAAATTCTTCCCTATTCTTGTCATATCGGAGTCGGTGAAAGTGTTCAGCACATTCGGATCTGCAGCCACCTCCCGCCGAATCATCTTTCTTGGTCTTTCGTTGTAATGTTCCTCGTTGGCTCTCTTCTTCAATGCGTTGATAAATTTTTGGCAATTCAGTACTTGTTCATTATCGTGTTGATGTTGATAATTGCCAGTTTGTTGTGAAAATAATAATGTAATAATATTTAAGAATTAATAATATTTGATAATTTAACCCTACCTACCTGTCGATTTGTCGATTACCACAACTCGGATGAAAGGCAGGCCAAAATATTTACAACCTTCTAAAGGCCATTAGGCGAACCACAACTCGGTATCTACGCTCTGGGTAGAGTGGAACTTTAAAAACTAACGCCTCATTTGAAAACCAGTGGGTGAAGTGATTCTAGTACTTGCAAACACGAAGTTCTAAAATGAACTTTATTAATAATTTGACTATCTCACATTAAAAAATAATTAAATCAAACCACCTTATTATAAAATATTAATAAAAATAAGCGGCCAAGTGCAAGTTGGACTTGAGCAATTAGGGTTCAGTACGTTGATTGCTTTTAAAATAAAAATGTTACTTACGGAGGTATAAAATGATCAGTGACTTCACAAAACACACTCCAAGTGAGTTTTCAACAAAGTTTTTTCCGATCTTTACTGAAAACTGGTGACTTTGAAATTGTTGTTTTTTTATAGACCAGATAAATTATTAAAGGTAATGCATTCGTGATAATTTTCGTTCAATCTACACCCTGTGGAGAATATTCCAGAATTTTTTCAAAATTTTTTAAAGAGTACTTTTCGAGATAAGGGGGGGAGGAAGTAAATTCAAATCTTGGGTGGAAGGCCCATCATCACCTCGCGGATCTTTACTTTCTGACCAACTTATGTTGTCTTAGCATTTCTTCATTTCTCTAATTTGGTAATAAATTGTTAGTAACTCTTTTTGAACCATTCGAACTACTGTGTGCGGAGCGATGTCCATTTGACACGGCATTACTTCTTATTTTCTCAGAGAATTTTGGTCGATGCGGAAATGCCCGATTTTGATAAGTTCTTTGATTGGGGAAGGGTAAGCTTGGATTTGTCGAAGTCTCCTACCTTTGTTGAAAAATGATGACCTGGAAATTTTTGTTTTTTTATATACCAAATAAATTGTTAAAGAAAATGTACTCGTGATAATTTTCGTTCAATCTACACCCTGTGGGGAATATTCTAGATTTTATTAAAAAATTTTTGATCAATACTTTTCGCAAGTATTACATTATATACACTAAAGTCAGAAAGTATTTGCCCACCTAGAAATTTCAATGTAATTGCTAAAATTTAATACCTAATTAAACCCTTTTATTATATTAGGTAAATATAATTGTTCTTAACAAGTGTCCATCATAAAATTGTATAGGTAAGCCTTTTTGGGGAAATGACAAATTAAAAACCAATTAGAACAAATTTCCAAGTTTTGCATGATAATCGTTTTGGGACGATTTCTGAGAATTCCAGTTGAAGTAAGAACTCATTTCAAGTTTCTAGGGATTATGGAAATTCCTAGTGACATTTTATTATAGAAACTATGCTATAAATACCGTTGCCCTTTTGGAAATTAACCATTCGCAAACAGTACTTTGTCATTGATACAGGCTCAATTGTTTTGTGAAATGGGGCTCCTCATTATATGTCCGAAATATTGAATTTTTCTTATTTTTACAGTTGTTAATATTTACCTCATTTTGTTCATTCTTTCCAGTACTTCTGTGTTTTTTATTTTCTGTACCCAGAAGATGCGAAAAAGGCATCTATAAATGTACATTTCAAAAGATTCCAGTGGTTTCTCTGAGCCAGGGTCGAGGGTTCAGCACTCATATCCTATAAAAGCACGGAGAATACACTCTCACCATTCTCATTCGGAGTTCGAGACTGAGCTTTGTGTGATGGAAAAATTTATTCATATTCATATACATATGTTACTAGGACCTGTTCAATTCGGGAATATTTTTCTATATTGGTTCCCAAACATTTAAATGTAGAGACCTGTTCTACGGTGTTTTCCCTGATTTCGAGGGATTCTGGTGGTAGATTTTTCTTTGTTATTACGATCCACTTAGTTTTTCTTATATCCTAGTTAATCCAAATCTTTCGCTGGCTGTTATGACTCGATTGATCAGTTGCTGGAGATCTTGGATATTATTAGCTAATAGAACAGTATCATCAGTATACCGTATGTTGTTCAGTGTACTTCCATTAATTGTTATTCCTTTAATTGATTTATAGATGACCTCATTAAACACAGCATCAGAGTAAATATTGAGCAAAAGTGATGACAGAATGCATCCCTGTCTTACTCCTTGGGTTACTTTTATGCTTTCGAACTTTCCCAGCAAAATTTTAACTTCCACTGATTGATTCCAGTACAGATTTTTAATAATATTTAGATCTCTTTTGTTTATATTTGTGGTTTCTAGAATTTTTATTAATTTTTTGTGAATCATACAGTCAAAAGCTTAATTGTAATTTATAAAACATGCATATACATCTCTATTAAAGTTTTTACAACGCTGGACCAGTACATTTAATGAAACTAAAGCTTCCCGTGCACCCATGCCTTTTCAGAATCCGAATTGTGTGTTATCTATTTCCTATACCTTGAGACACTAAACTTATCAAGCGATAATTGTCACATTTCCCCTTTCACACTCTTCTGCTGAAGCGACATTATCAAAAATTATAAATTGCATTTCTTTTGTAAGTATTATGTGTTTCATAAATTTGAGATTGATTTATTGTTTCGTTCGAAGGTTATCGTGCCAATAGGTCGATTTACCGACAGACGGATAGTCTGATAGAAATGGAATAACGTGAAGAAAAACAGAATTTTTTTTCAGGAATACAATACCTTTCTTCGGCAAAAAAAGTTAAAGAGACCGATGACCAGTGGAGGAAGGGGGGAAGAATTTGACATCAACAGATTCCTTTCATGTACCTAAACTATTCAAACCTCTACCCGATTTAAAAACGAATGGCTGGATAGGGAAAAGTTTCTCACAAAATAAAAACAAGTTGTGTTTGATAGGGTATTTTCTACATATTTACAATTTCTAGGTTCTAAAGATTGCCTAGAATTCCATGACTAGTTACAGTCCCATGACTAGTTACAGTAAAAATCCAGACAAATTGAAAAATCTCTCAAAAAGAGTTAGATATCTCGGGTAAGATGGAGGGGCAAATTTCCGAGTATCACGAGAATTTGTCTTTTTTTACGACCTCACTATGGACAGCATGATCCTGTGTTGTGTCATTTTGTGTAATTTGCCAGTCTAATTAGTCTCCTCGATGAAAGTCCTCGTGGTAATCGAAACTCATTACTGCACTAATTGTAAATTTTTACACGAGAGCATAGGCTCCGCGCAATATAGTAGGAGAAACTAACATAAAAAAACGATGTATGTGTATATATCAGTGTATAAGTTGCCCTTTTTCCATTGAAAACATATATTTAACGATACCATGATAACGTGCACAAAATATTTTGTAACCTAGTGCGTAAATTATCTTGCACACAATATTAGAATCTATATACTTAAACTACTAATTTTTTCAATTTATTTATGTTTAAACTAACAAAAACTTAACAGTAAACCAATATAGAAGACAAGCAAATACAACACCTAGTTATTATTATTTGTTGTGTTAACATTAATTGTTTAACCACTACATGAACAAATATTTAATCTTAAACTTGTTAACGCAGTTCGAGATATAGAACTTAAATGAAAATAAAGATCTATAATATTTTTCGAAGTAAATGGGACCACCTTTTAATTTGAAAATTCTCACTTTGCAATTTCAATTCAAAATTTAATTCTATTATTGATTGAATCCTTCACATATCCTTCAGAAACTGTAGAAAGATTTCCATCTTACGTGGTACCTCAAATCAGATTCTTCTTCTTCATGTAACCTGTCTTTGGCTACTATCAATGCAATTTGGATCCTACTGACTGCCTTTTGAAACCATGGAGATATTAGAATAGAGGAGGTAAAGTAAAGTCTGATCAATGGATCTTTGCAGTCGTGTGATCAACGCGACGTCAAGAATATTCATACGATTCAATTAGCTGTCAATTCAGTGTCGGCGGTCTGAGTTTTAAATGACAATTTCAAAAGTCAAAATAGAATTTAAAATTTTTCAACCGGTTTGATAATTCACAAAAACTACGGATATATTAAATGTATATGATGTGCAAAACACCCTAGTTCTTACTTGGACATTTACCTCTCTGCATAAATCCAACGTCTAATATCACCTATTTTTATTTTTCAGGTTGCTATTAGATTATTTCGTGAGTAAATTTACTTTATGAAAAGTTTAGAATTGTTATCTGTTAGTTATTTGAAGTTTGTGTAATGTTTGTAATGAAATTACAATACACACTTAACACAGCTTTATCAAATTTACATATAAGGTAAAACTGTAAAAAGTTGCACCGTAGAACTCATAAATAAAATTTTAAAATAGAGAACTGAAATATAATACTTTTTAAAAACAGAAAGATATTTCATGGCGAGGATATAAAGTATGAATAGGAGATATAAATTGCATAATTCAATTTTAATATGCTTTATCAAATCAAACTAATAGATACATAGATAAGTCTATATTTGTCCTGCAAAATTTACAATTACTGTCGCCCAAGGGGCTTGGAAAAATCCATGTTTCGTCTATGAAAACAAACTGACAGGCAATGTGTGCATTTTTGTTTTCCATATACTTTCTAAGAAAAGCTGTCCTCATTGAACAAATTCTTGGTGTCTCCATTAATGCTCGTCTGTTGTCATCTTTCTTAAATTTGAAATCCAAATCCAGAAGTAATGTTCGAAGAGTTCCATAACTGACATTAATTATCTCTTTTTGTCGCAGTTCTTTACGTAAGTTGTTAATAGTAACATGTTTTCCTAAAAGTACAATATGATTTACTTTCGATTTCACTTAAACCGATAGTATTAATAGCTACTTACTTTGTGCATACATATCATATAATGTATTACGAACGTCCATTTTAGAACTTTCACGCAGATCATGGGTTTTAGCTTGTTTCCTTGGTAGTGATTTCCCAGGTGATGAAAGCAATTCATTTTTATCACTACGAATTTTGATGCTCGCTACAGTTCTCGTACTAATCTGTAAAGCAGCAGCGGCTCTCTGGAACCAGAACATTGTATACACATTAAAAAGATATACCTATGTAATTTATTTACCTCTTGTACAGCATTAAGAGATACAAGAGGACCCTGGTTATCCCTTTCCGATGTAAAACTATTAATTTTGCCACAAAATCTCAAAAAAATAAACATAAAGATGACGTAACCTCAATCCGTCAAAGAATTATCGATTATTTTTATTGCCTATAAATTCGGCGATACTGGCTTCTTAAACATGAAGTTATACCCAAATTCCAGGTTGTTCGCTGTCTTTCTTGCATATGTACAAATAACCGAGACAGATAATAGAGCGAATGTCGTAAATAACTTCAGATGACAGAAGACCTACGTTTTTAAGTTTTTAAATATACTTAACATGTTGACAAAAAGAATAATATAGGCGGATGTTTACACTATATTCACATTTATGCTCCTGTTGTAAGCGAAAGCGTGGCGTCGTTAAAAAGAGAAAGAAATAATATAAGTCATTCTGTCTCTGTAATCAGAGCGAGCGAAGAGTACGAATAACATTCTCACACTCCAACTTAGTGTACCATTCACGCAAATTTTTCAGCCATGATGTTCTTCGGTGGCCCACTGTACGTCCTCCCACTATCTTGCCTTGCATAATGTTCTGCAGCAATTCGTATTTATTATGTCTCATAAGATGTCCAAAGTATTGAAGTTTTCTGATTTTTATTGTGTTAAGGATCTCTTTATCTTTGTGGAGCTTTTTCAATACTTTGATATTATGGACTTGGTTCATCCACGACATTTTAAGCATTCTCATGTAACACCACATCTCAAAGACTTCTAAGCTATTCGTTTCACTTTTTTGAGCATCCAAGCCTCCATGCCGTACGGTGGAAAACACATAGCAGCGCAGCAATCGTATAGGGACAGAGTAAGGTCTCTACTACACAGTATTTTACCGATCTTCCTGAAGCAAATCAGATATGTTGTCCCCATTGGCAAAAAGTTGGCTAGCGTTCAACGAGAATTTACCGTTACAAAAACCCAGGCGGCAGTTTTTTCTAAAAAAGTTAACGTTGCTGAACCCATGTCGGAGCACTCCATTCCCCTAGCATCGTCACTCAATTTCTTGGGCGTTAATTTGAGAGCAAATATGTCCTGGCATGAACATGTTGCAGGCATAGCAAGGAGAGCTTCTCAAAAGTTGGGAATATTATTTCGAACCAGAAAGCTTTACACTCCACAGTAACTGTTAACTCTTTACAAAGCTCAAATTCGACCAACTATAGAATACTGCTCCCATGTTTGGGGTTCCGCTCCCAAACACACCACTGCATTTGTTGGATTCTGTTCAGAGAAGAGCTGTTCATCTGATTGGAGACCCTGAACTGACCGGCGGCCTTGATTTGCTGGAACTTCGAAGAACGGTTGGCGACTTGAGTCGGTTTTACAAGCATTTTCATGGAAAGTGTTCGAAGGATGTAGACCGCTTAATTCTTCCCAGAGCGGTGCATGTTAGAAATACAGAAATCCACGTCGCGCTAATACTTCACATCCGTATGAGGTTCAGCTTGTTATTCCGCGTACAACGTTTTTCAAGCAGTCTTTTATATGGAGAACATCATCCCTTTGGAATAATTTACCCAGGGCTGTGTTTCCCACCGAGTACAATTTACAGCGATTCAAGAACGGCGTGAATCGCTTTTTTCCGCACAGATGCCGCTCCTGGAGCGCTTTAGGGACTTCCCTGTAGCATGTGTGCTGGACCAATAAAAAAAAAATTCCCGAACAGAATAAATAAATGAGACTTTATTTGCAGTGCATATATTAAAACTATAGGAAATTTAATTTCTAGTTTTTAACAGTTGTGCACAATCACAAAATGAGTTAAAATCATTCAAAGTAAAGAGAAAATTGTATGCGCAGTGCTAACCTTTTTATATATCTAACATATATATATATATATATATATATATATATATATATATATATATATATATATATCTATAACTTTCATTAACTTACAGCTAGCCCTGATAATGGTCTAATCAGACCAAAACGCGAAGGCTGTAATTAAAATGAATTACTTTCAAACGAGAAGGAGGACAGATCTTATATTTTCTCTTCAATTAACCAAACATTAAGAAACTATACTTATTATTTATTGAAGCAGTTTTATAAGAAAGAATAATTAAATTCTATTCGCAAAGAGCTCCACATCTTGAATAAATCGATTGGAATAAATATCTTAACGAATATCTTAATGGAACCACCCCAGTACATTACAATACCGATGATCGAGTTCGTGGCGCTTCAGCGGTAACTTTGTGCCTTCTCGGCATTTCCAATCGAGAGCATGTTTTTTCAAGCGATGGTATCTCCCCGTACTTATTCGGTAGTTGCACAACCGGCCTGTATCTCTATCGGGACTCCAAGCTACGGGCTATCTCTATTACTGCCCACTTGATTATTTTACATTTACACGCATTTCTCTCGAGCTGGACTGGCCGTTCTTGTTTTGTCGTCGTTGTCCTTTTGCATCCAAGTCGATGGAATAATTATAGCCATTACTTCTGAACAAAAGTAGATTAGATCACCGATAATAATTGGCTTCTGTAATATATTTTACCGGATTAGCATGGGTTTCATTAATGAACCAACAAGAAAGTGCATACTTTAGCTTCTCTAATAACAGTTTGAAGAACAGGACAATTCTCTTTTTAGGTTTTTTTCTTGCCTACGTGTTATGCATACACAATTAACATACTGATGAAAAACGAATAACAATGTTTTTTTCTCGCTTGCAATAGGTCGGTTAAATTTACGTAGTCATATTGATGATCGAGGAATCAAAGAAAATAATATAAATATAAATACTTAAGTTATTTGTCCTATCGTAGTTTAAAAAGTAAATAATCGGCCAAGTGCAAGTTGGACTTGCGCAGTTAGTGTTCCGTACGTTGATTGCTTTTAAAATAAAGAATTTGTTACGGAAGTATAAAATGATCACTGACTTTACAAAATACATCCCAAATGAGTTTTCAACAAAACTTTCTCCGATCTTTACTGAAAACTGATGACCTTGAGATTTTTGTTTTTTTTTATATACCAGATAAATTATTAAAGGAAATGCACTCGTGATAATTTTCGTTCAATCTACACCCTATGGAGAATATTCCAGAATTTTTTCAAAATTTTTGGACTAGCACTTTTCGAGATAAGGGGGGAGGGCAGCGATTTTTTGAAATTTTTTAAAAATAAATACAAAAAAGTGTGCGCAAGTATTACATTATATATATTTTTGAACTCGTGCTTTTACAAGCTTTCATTTGACATCCCACTCGATGAACCCGTAAAAAATTTTTGTTTCACTCCCGTGTTTACCACTTAGTTAGTTAAGTCAAAATTTAACTTTTAAAACTACATGGCTCTGATGAGGTCATCAATTCCTATATTAGTGCTAAATTTCAACTCTCTATGTCAAATAGGGTGTAACAGACAGACGGACAGACAGACAATTAGACGGATACCGAAGTGATCTTATAAGTGTTCCGTATAGAACACTAAAAATCAGTAAACTGATTTATCTAGTAATTAATTCCTTGGCAAATACTCGTCTCTAAAATAAGCACCGATTTTGACTCTCTAACCCTAAAGAATAACTGAATCCAAACATTAGAAGATGATATTTTAAATAATAGGTAGTTTTTGGCAAGATGTTGATCATAACCGCTAGTTAACTAAAAACATGACGTCAGAGATTACAACTCAAATCTGACATTTTCTTTCGCATACTATTCTGTTAAAATTGAAAATAATGAAAAATAACACAATTCTTGGACTCCCGGAACCCTGTAAATGACATGTAACATGATATATACAAAACAACACCTCCAGTCTTCTCTCCCACGCCATTCACCCCTTATATGTATAATTATAAATAATAAAAAATATAACTTTTAAATTGAAATTAATAACGGACCGATGACTGAGCTTAGAGGTAGCCTAGGTTTAAATTTAAAATGTAAAGATTTACGTGTTGAAAGCTCTAGGAAAGATACGAGGGTCGCTTTTTAAGTTTTTACAAGCGACCATTAGATGGCGCTATTAAGATTTGACATTACCATTGTTGAAAAATTTGATATTTGTTATTGTTAAAACAGTGGCAGCTCTGAAATAGTTTGGTTACAGTGAGCGTTTAAAAAAAAACAGTTTTGTGAACAAATGAAAATTTCACGTGAAGGTTTTCGTTGGATGATTTTTTTTACGATTTTAGTAAAGGTCTAACTCAGCAACAATGCATTCGTTCAACTTTTGGTAATGAATCACCATCAGAAAAGACTATTTACAATTGGTTTGCAGAATTTCGTCATGGTCGTGCTTCTGTCAGCGATGAATTTCGTGAAGGTGTACCAAAATTGGTTGTTGTTCCAGGAAACATCGATGCTATGCGCAACATGGTTGAAGAGGATCGGCATGTGACTTACCGTGAGATAGAGGCATCCTTAGGCATATCAAAGACTGCAATACACTCGACTTCGCATCAACATTTAGCTGTGAAAAAGATCCGTTCCTGATGGATTCCGCATAATTTGACTGAAACTCAAAAACAGGCTAGTATCAATTGAGGTAAGGAAATGCTAAAAAAAAATTCGATCGAAGACATGTAAAATCTGTATACAACATCGTAACATTAGACGAAATTTGGATATATTCGTAAGAGCCGGAAAGTAAGCAACAATCAACTGTTTGGGTGTTCCAAAATGAACCA
Organism: Pachyrhynchus sulphureomaculatus; assembly: GCA_019049505.1. NCBI lineage: Eukaryota > Metazoa > Arthropoda > Insecta > Coleoptera > Curculionidae > Pachyrhynchus > Pachyrhynchus sulphureomaculatus. The sequence goes on along the minus strand of CM032449.1, from coordinate 144,086,952 downwards.
AATCCAACAAAACTGGTTCGTTCCCGAAGCACCTCCAAGAAAATGATCGCTTGTTTCTTTAATTATACTGGACATGTTGTAACCATTGCTTTAGAGAATCGAAGAATAGTTAATGATGAATGGTATACAACAATTTGTTTGCCAAAAGTCATCGATGAAATCAGGAAAAATAACCGAAAACGTCGCCTCAGTCTTCATCACGACAATGCCAACTCTCAAACAGAGAATTAATGTCTCATTGCCCATATTTGCCTGATTTATCGCCTAACGACTTATTTTTGTTTCCAAATGTCAAAAAAAAATACGTGGACAGCGATTTTCGTCACCTCAAGAAGCTGTTGAATCCTTTCAAAACCATGTATTTGAGGTAGCAATATCAATTTTTTTTCTTTCATTGTCTTTGTAAAAACCTAAAAAGTAACCCTCGTATACATTACAAAATGATAGCAAAAAAATATTTTTGCCTGAAAAAATTAGGATAAGTAAAATGGTTCAGTCGGGAGTTAGCAAAGACAAGAAATAATATGTCAATAGTGATAATGACATGTCCTGCCAAAAATTACCATATAAACAAATAACATAGTTTCCGAAAACATGTTAATAGAAACTCAGTAACTTTTTGAATAAAAAAGCAGGGCATAATTATGTGATAATTACAAAAATGGATCAAGAGAAAGAAAAGAAAGAATCATAAATTTAGAAAGCAATAGAAAATATTATATAGATTAGTCCCCTGATTAGTCAACAGATTTCTCAAAATAAGTTCCAATTGTAAGTTCTAACTTCTTGTGTTTCCAATTCATCCGAATAAATAATTTAATGAAGTTACAAGGAAAAAGAGACCATTCAAACGATTTCTTTCTATACGTGCTTTGTAGGCAATGCCGCAAATTGAGGAAGAAAATTCTTTGAATCACTAGTAAATGAAGAAACCAAAAAAATATATTTTTTTTATTCTAACACCACCACATATTGAAATATGTGACTCCTTGAGTCAATTGGAGACACACCTAATACTTAGATTTATTAAACTAAACATTGTTCAAAATTTTATAAATCACTGGACTGCGTAATGCGCTGCCACTGGCACAACTGAGATAAAGAATAGAATTCATGAATGAGGGAAGGAACGAGAATTCTAAAAAGTCACTGGAAAAAGAGGACAGACACGTATGATACCTATCGATGAATAGTCAAAGAGGTTTACATGTTTAATTCTGGAAATGTTTTCCTTTAATAAATGTTTTTGGTATAATGGTAAGACAAGAGGTACCCTAAATACTTCATTCATATTACTGAAGATTAGCGACAATTAGTTCTTATTAAACAAAAATAGCGACATTTTCTTGAGATGAAATTTTAACCTATAAGTGTTACGTTTTTAATTGTTAGGAAGAAACAAGTTCTTTATTACTTATTTAGAAACAAGCAAATAATAAAAATAGTCAACTGATTGCAGTAATAAAATAGGTATAGGCAAATAGGTTTCAATTCATCGTTGGACAGAGAGGGGTAGTGATTAAAAGTCTGAGACCTCTTTAGGTTAGTTTTAGTGATATTTTCGGAGGTTGCTATTCAACAAAATTTTTATTTCATTGCTTCTGCTACAGAAATATACCAGTTTGAATATATTAAGCGAGCTGACAGTTCAAAACATTTTATTTAAACATTTTTTTGATACACCGATGAATGCTGTAGAATCATTATTCCATACATATGGGGCACCCTGTATATATATATATATATATATATATATATATATATATATATATATATGTATATATATATATATACATATATATATATATATATATATATATATATATATATATATGTATATATATATATACATATATATATATATATATATATATATATATATATATATATATATATATATATATACATATATATATATATATATATATATATATATATATATATATATATATATATATATATATAAATAAAAGAGGAAGGTCAGTAAAAGGGCTTACTGGTAACAACCAAGAAGGTTTTTTTTTTTCACTTAGGGATAGATTTGGATTACAGAGTGAACAAAAAGGTCTTGAAGTTCTTAGCAATTGTAGTTTTATTCTAAAATTGAGATTTCGATGCCAATTCGTACATCATACCTAGGAGACACAGAAAGAATCCTCATCGGCCAAAGAGCCAATTGAAAGAATATATCATATTTCAATATCAAGCAACGGAAGGGGCTCTATCATAATTTATGATATTTATAAAAACAGAGTTATTGAATTAGAAAGAATACTTACTGACTAATCACAGTTGGCCCTCTGTCAAAGAAGAAAACGATCTATGCAGTCGAGAGAAAGGAAATGTTGACACATTTCCTTTCCTTAAAAACAATAATTACCAAGGAACTTATTTTTCTACCCATAAATTCACAACAATAAACATAAGTTTGTTAATTAAAATTGTTTTAAATTAAATAAAATTCATACTTGGGAATTAATAGAATTTTTAAAAAAAAATTAAAATTTAAAAGTTACACTATCACTTTTTGTCCCAGCTGACACGTGCTCGGCCATTTTTAAATATTCTAGTAATTTTAATTTGTACAGTTTTCAATGCTGCCCGAAACTAAACTTACATGTTGAGAAAAATTATTAAAAAAATGGGCAAATTAGGATCGTTCAAACGGACGAAAAATAAAGAAATATAAGAAAAGTGGAAAGAAACTCCGGTGTAGGCATCATGAGTTTTTATTTTTTTTATTTTTTTTTAGTATGTATATATATATATATATATATATATATATATATATATATATATATATATATATACATATATATTCTTGGTTTCTTGGTTATATATTTTTTGGTAATTTGTTATCGGGTTTGCAGTCAATAAAAAACAAAATACATTTATGTGTTTCGTTTATTTACGTTTCGGCAATACGTTACCTTCGTCGTAATAAAGACACAATTTAAAAGATAATGCAATATTTTTTTCTTCCTTTCCTTTCGTTCTCTTTCAAATTGTGTCTCCTCAACCGTTTGTTCAAGATATACATCTTTATTCTAAAGAAGCTCCCGTATTGCCGAAAAGTAAATAAACTATGTCCACATAAAAGTATTTTATTATTTACCGACTGTTAATCCAAGAATAAAAAACCATATATATATATATATATATATATATATATATATATATATATATATATATATATATATATATGTATATATATATATATATATATATATATATATATATATATATATATATTATATATATATGTATATATATATATATATATATATATATATATATATATATATATATATGTATATATATATATATATATATATTATATATATATATATATTATATATATATATATATATATATATATATATATATATATGTATATATATATATATATATATATATATATATATATATATATATATATATATATATATAAATATATATGTATGTATATATATATATATATATATATATATATATATATATATATATATATATCCGGATGTCCTAAATACCAACCTATTCCCTTCGAGGGCTGATAGGCCAGCTCATAACTCACAAAAACTTGTAAATATGACTTAATAAAAGATTGTTAGATTTCTAGATATTGACAGTAACTCAATAAGCTCCTTCTGCACTAAAATAGCAATATTTTTTTTTCTAAAGAAAAACATGGTAAATATTTGAGAAACTACACTAAATTAGCAATTTTTTTAAATAACTGGTCAAGTTAGATTGTATATTTTTTTAGAGTATTATATAACATTATTAATTGAAATGTTTTTACTCGTGATACTAGCAAAATTGTTTTTTTTCCACAGGCTTAGCACAATTAGTTTTATTTTGAACTGTGATCAACGGCAGGGTTATTCAGGATTATGTAACAATAATTAGAATCTTAGAATACGGAAATTTTTAGTTGTGGCCCTCGATAAACTGATCTAAGGTGTAGATTTTCACGAAATTTTCGAAATATTTTGAAGTCTAACGATTTTTCACTAAGGTCATATTTACATATTCTGATGAGTTATAAGCTGGCTTATCAGAGAATACGGTTTTTGGAACACCTATATATATATATATATATATATATATATATATATATATATTATATATATAGATATATACATATATATACATATATCATTTGTTTTCTTAGTTTAGGTTCGCATGTTTAATTAAAAAGATGTAAACGGTTATATAATGAAATTTTGAAAATGCTCTGAAACATTGGCGAAACATCATATATCCTTTTAATTAAAGATGCGAAACCAGACTTAAAAAAACTAAAAAAAGGAATTGTAAGCAATTGGCTCAAGAATAAAATAATATATATATATATATATATATATATATATATATATATATATATATATATATATATATATATATGTATATATACTGATATACCTGTTCTTATCTTAATTTTTAAACATATTATTTTTGTCGTGCCATTCTGTCTAAACTTAAAACAACTAAAAATAACTATTGTGTATAACTTCTATTCCTATTTATAAATTCATTTAATTATGACAAATAACCTTCTTAGCTCCCCTTAAAACACTTTATGAAATTAATGTCTATATTAAATTCCAAAGGTTTACTCGTCCAAAGCAAATTTATAAAGATGTCTTCAAAGTAATAGAAATGAAAAATAAATAACCCAAATGTATTACCCCGGTACAAAACATATCAAACAGAGAATAACACTTTTGTCTTAAAAAAGTATTATAAATTATGTTTACCATATTGTGGATGTATTTTTACCAATTAGAACGAATTTATACGAGGAGACAATTAAAAGTATTTATATTGTTTGTATTCTTTCTGGCAGTAGGTTTTGTGAATTTGGGATCAGTAGTTGGGTCGGTGTTGTTCACGTATGTTCGTGATATGACTACCCTGATAAGTAGTAATAATCCTAATGAATTAGGGAGCAACCAAAAGACGTATTGGTGAGTTAACTCACTGGTTTGCTGTTAACAAATTAAGACTTAATATTGACAAAACCTTTTTTTCTAATTTTTAAAATAGAAACTCTGAACCTTCCGCAGAAAACATATGGTCGCCCATAATATGTAGTCGGGGATAGTAGTACATACGGGGGTGGAGTGTAAAAAACAAGGTAAATAACATTTTTTTGCAAAAAACAAAAATTTATTTATATACGATCTCAATTAAACTCAATACATTTAATTCAGCGAGACTCCATTTTTTCATTCCCCCAGAAAAAAAAAAATTACTTCGAACTGTGCATAATACTCGTTTACAGCACACATAACCTCTTCATTTGACGAGCACTCCTTCTCCCAAGCGAATTTTTGAGGTTAAGAAACAAAAAAAGTCACTTGGAGAACAATTGGGGAATTGGGTGAATGAGGAACTATTTCTAAACCCTGCTCGTGTACTTGTGCAGTTACAATGGCGAATGTGTACGCAGGCGTATTGTCCTGGTGAAAGAACACATTTTTGCGCTCTAATCTTTGTCGCTTCAACTTACTACTTCGACAACGTTGCGTTATACTCGTAAGAGCCAGTCATACAGTTTAAACTCCCCAAGGGGTTCTCACTTCCTTTGGGGAATAAGGTTTAGATTAATTTAAGGCTGATATCTAGTGTGTTAAAACTAAAGTTCTTTAATAAATCTAGCTATTTGTGTCGATTATCAGCGAGCTTTAACCAAAAATTTGATCAAGCCCTCGTATATCTTCAACCATTCTCCATTCAAGAGCGATTCATATTTAGTATTTATGATCTTTGTATTCACTTAGTGTGTCTTAACAGCTGACACTCTCCTGTTACTTACGTTGTACAAATAAAAATATAACACGGTAAAAATACACTTTAGAGTCAGTCGGCACTTCTTGTCATGTCGTGTCTTTTGTGACATTCAAATGAAATAAAAGAGGATATATGGCTTTATGCTCTTAATTATTTCTGATATGAATGCAAGATGCAAGGAAGTTGCGCTTATGAAGATTATTTTATTATCTTTCTATTTGTATGTAACGTGGTTCTTTGTTACTTTTGCTGGATAGTCTGATCATTTCATGTAATTCAGAACAGTTTCTTGTTTTATAGATTGCGTTCATTTATGCGTATTATATTTTAAATTAATAAACAAGACGTTCCAGAAATAAATTCAAGTTTATTTGGTTTATTGTGTGGATTCAGTGGGCGAAAAAGGTAAGGTGGAAGAACAGACCATGACTCAGGTCTTTGGAAATTTTATTTCTCTCAAAGTTTTTGCCTGAGTGGTGAAGTTCTTTTATCGCAGTGGATCTAGAGGTTTTATATCAATTTCTATAAAAAATGGAGAAAATCAGTTATTGAAACTGCAGAAAGTAACTGTGCTTAGAGTTTCATGTTTTAAAACTGTAATTACTAAAGGAAAACTATAAAATTCTATTAAAAATACCTTATCCAAAGATAATTGTAGAAAATCTAAAATTAGGTTCAGTCTAACAACACCATGATACTAAATCGATATTCCGAAATAAAATTTCGGAATATGGTTTGTTACTTGATTGGTCACTACAACAGAAAGTCGAGAAATTTGCAAATGCAAAATGACCAACAAAGATCCCATGAATGCTATTTCCATGCCTTTTCTCCTACGACTATAGTTTCTGAGCCTATACTCTTCATCAGGTAGGCTTTAGGCAACGGTATCGATCGTGAAGATCCGAGTACCGTGGAGAGTCAAGTAGGAATGACTCTCGCTGGCTTATAGCAATCATGGTACCTTAAATAAACGAGATACTACTCGTTGGGCAAGATACAGACTCTTGCGTCATCTGTTGAGATTTTCGAACTTCGAAAAACTGCTCAACTACCAACATCATGATCTGTTTAGAATAGAAAAAAAGTTAAGAAGGAGTGCATTACAAACTAATAAAATTACAATTCAAGAATGGCAAACACACTTTGAGAAATTATATAAAGAAGAAGAGAATAATAAAGTCATACTTGAAGAAGTGGAAGAAGTAAATCTAGAAGTAACTTTAGAACAGACAGAAAGAATTATAAGAAGTCTTACAAATACAAAAGCCTCAGGATCACACGACATTACAAATGAGATGTTAAAATATGGAGGAGAAGACCTATATCAACAACTAGCACAGCTCTTTACAAACATAGTAAAAAATGGACAAATATCTACAGATTGGAAAACTAGCATAACAATCCCAATATTCAAAAAAGGACAATAGATGTCACCCGAGAACTACCACGGAATAACGCTCCTAAATATTACCTTAAAAGTATTAACAAAAATAATACTGGAGGAAATGAACAAGGATATTCAAATCGATCGACCATAGATGCCATATTTATAGTGAAGCATATAACGGAAAAAAAGCTAAAGAATTTAACAAACTTAAATATATGTGTTTCGTCGACATGGCTCAAGCCTTTGACAGAGTGCAATTAACAGATATTATAAAATTATTACTGGAAAAGCAGACAAACCAGAAGCTAATAAAAAGTCATACATGACATTAACGTAGAATGTAGAACAAATATACTCGTAAAAGTGGGACATCTACTGAGCAACGAAGTAAAAATAAACTCCGGAATAAAACAAGGCGGTTAACTTAGTCCCTTTATCTTCAACCTCGTCATGGACCAAATAGTGGAGAATCTTTCAAAAACTAGAGAATACAAAATGGGCAAGACACACTTCCATACAATCTGCTACACCGATGATGCAGTCCTCATTTCCGATTCTGCCTTCAATTTGGAAGCGAGAAAACTAAACATGATTATCAACACAACCAAGACAAAATGTATGGTAGCTTCAAAAGAATTATTAAAATGCAAGCTGGAGATCCAAGGAAATAATACTTTAATAATTTTAAATACTTGGGAACAATGATAACAAGCTACGGAGACTTTAACCGGGAAGTAAAACAACAGTCTATAAAGGCATCACTAATAGCAGGTTGTTTGATGAATATAGTATGGAAAAATAAATTCCTCACAGTGGAAAGTAAAATAAGAATATACAAGACAACAGTAAGACCGATTCTCACATATGCTGTAGAAACAAGAGTTGACACATGTTAAACAGCACAAATAATGAGGATAACAGACAGGAAGGTGAATAGGGATATACACATCCGCAACAAAGATATACAAGAACTAAGTAAGATCCAACGAATATCCAAATGGACCAGAACTAGAAGAAAAAACAATGGAATAAACACGTAGATTGGATGGACAGACTGGTAAAAAGAACTAAACTCAATAAACCCTGCAGTAGAAGAACTAGAGGCAGATCTCCGAAAAGGTGGAAGAAAGCTGGACGTCCACATCGGAAGATGCCTAATGGGGATAAAATAGGCAGTATGCCTACTTATATGATACACCATATAAGAAAGAAGAAGAAGAAAGAGTGGCTTTACTGAATAATGACTGACGGAAGACTTATAAGATCACTTCGGTGTCTGTCCGTCTGTCTATTCGTCTGAGACACCCGACTTTCTTCGAAACTATGTGACATAGAAAGTTGTAATTTGGCACAAATATAGCAATTGATAGCCCTACCAGGTGTAGGTTTGAAAGTAAAATCGGAAGTGAAAAAAAAAAATTATCAGATCATAGGGTGGGGTGTCAAATGAAGGCTTGTAAAAATACGAGTTCAAAAATATATATAATGTAATACTTGGGCACACTTTTCTTTGTATTGTTTTTAAAAATTTCCAAAAATCGCTGTCCTCCTTACCTCCAAAAATTCTGATCAAAAAATTTTGAAAAAATTTGGAATATTCTCCACAAGGTGTAGATTGAACAAAAATTATCACGAGTACATTACCTTTGGTCTGGTATCTGGTACATAAAAAAAAAAAATTCAAGGTCATAAGTTTTCAACAAAGATCGGAAACAAACTTTGTTGAAAACTCATTTGGGGTAACAAAAGTTTTTATTTTAAAAACAATCACAGTACGGAGCACTAATTGCGCAAGTCCGACTTGCATTTGGCCGGTTTTTTTTTTGTACAAAATTGGTTAGGATATTTTTTTGCTATGGCTTATTTAACAAGATACAATACCTTAATTAAATTTTCTCTTATTCTGGCGACTCATTATGATCTAAATGATGTTTTCTGAAATCATGTACAAGAAAGATCCCTTGAATTAAATATTATTTTTAATGTATGAGTATATTATTTGTATTTATTATTAATGTTTTAATTTATTATTAGAATTGTATCGAAACAATGGACGATATACTGATCTTTTCCTAAATTTAGATAATTTTTTTAAGAAAAAGAAATTTGATCTAAAAGCGCTGGAACTGAAAACTTATTAAATCGATATTCCGAAATAAAATTTCGGAATATGGTTTGTTACTTGATTGGTCACTACAACAGAAAGTCGAGAAATTTGCAAATGCAAAATGACCAACAAAGATCCCATGAATGCTATATTCCACGCCTGTCTTCCTATGTATCTTGCCCAACGAGTAGTATCTCGCCAGCGAGAGTCATCCAACTTGATTCTCCGCGGTAGTCGGATCTTCACCATCGATACCGTTGCCTAAAGCCTACCTGATAAAGAGTATAGGCTCAGAAACTATAGTCGTAGGAGGAAAGGCATGGAATATAGCATTCATGGGATCTTTGTTGGTCATTTTGCATTTTCAAATTTCTCGACTTTCTGTTGTAGTGACCAATCAAGTAACAAACCATATTCCGAAATTTTATTTCGGAATATCGATTTAGTTTACCCTTCCTAACAATGTTAGGTTTTATATAGTTGAGCAGTTTTTCGAAGTTCGAAAATCTCAACAGATGGCGCAAGGGTCTGTATCATGCCCAACGAGGAGTATCTCATTTATTTAAGGTACCGTGATTGCTATAAGCCAGCGAGAGTCATCCAACTTGATTCTCCCCGGTACTCGGATCTTCACCATCGATACCGTTGCCTAAAGCCTACCTGATAAAGAGTTATAGGCTCAGAAACTATAGTCGTAGGAGGAAAGGCATGGAATATAGTATTCATGGGATCTTTGTTGGTCATTTTGCATTTGCAAATTCTCGACTTCTATTGTAGTGACCAATCAAGTAACAAACCATATTCCGAAATTTTATTTCGGAATATCGATTTAGTTTATCCTTCCTAACGATGTTAGGTTTTATATAGTTGAGCAGTTTTTCGAAGTTCTAAAATCTCAACAGATGGCGCAAGGGTCTGTATCTTGCCCAACGAGTAGTATCTCATTTATTTAAGGTACCGTGATTGCTATAAGCTAGCGAGAGTCATCCAACTTGATTCTCCCCGGTACTCGGATATTCACGATCGACACCGTTGCCTAAAGCCTACCTGATAAAGAGTATAGGCTCAGAAACTATAGTCGTAGGAGGAAAGGCATGGAATATAGCATTCATGGGATCTTTGTTGGTCATTTTGCATTTTCAAATTTCTCGACTTTCTGTTGTAGTGACCAATCAAGTAACAAACCATATTCCGAAATTTTATTTCGGAATATCGATTTAGTTTACCCTTCCTAACAATGTTAGGTTTTATATAGTTGAGCAGTTTTTCGAAGTTCGAAAATCTCAACAGATGGCGCAAGGGTCTGTATCTTGCCCAACGAGTAGTATCTCGTTTATTTAAGGTACCATGATTGCTATAAGCCAGCGAGAATCATCCAACTTGATTCTCCACGGTACTCGGATCTTCACGATCGATACCGTTGCCTAAAGCCTACCTGATGAAGAGTATAGGCTCAGAAACTATAATCGTAGGAGGAAAGGCATGGAATATAGCATTCATGGGATCTTTGTTGATCATTTTGCATTTGCAAATTTCTCGACTTTCTGAAAAACTTATCGATAATCATTTTGTTTAGGCATTTTTTTTGTTTAAAATAAGATTTTATTTTTATTAAAGGTTGGCCAAACTTGGGGGGAAGATGATGAGCGTTCCAGGAGACTTTGTACTGCAATCACGCCACGAATCATTGCTAAAGTCCAATAAATCATTCGTGAAGGCAGTCATTGGCAATTTTGAGCATTTCTGACGAACTTTTTATTGAGAAAACTTACTTCCCCATCACGATCAAATACAGTTTGACCTATATGCAACATTTTTATATCGAAGAATTCTATGACTGTCATCCTCCGTCCCTGTTATTTACCTGTTCCGACACCATGAAATTTCGGGCTGTCCCTTCACGTGAAGATGAAGTTAAAGGGTCACTACTTTGAGATGGTTGAAAAGCCACAACGCGAATAACAGGCGACCCTTGAAGCAATAATAATATCGATCTTCCAAAAAGATGTCCGATCATGTAAAAAATCGGTGGGACAAGTACATTCGAGTGTATGGGGACTACGTTCAAGGTGACGAGAGTCACGACGACTAAAAATAACTACTTCAGATTTTATTGCGTTAGTTGGGGAACTTTTGGATCGCATCACGTATGTGTAGCATTGTTTGTATCAAGTGCTTAATTAACTTCTTTTATAGTCACCATAAAACTCAGTATATTATTAGGAAATACAAACGACGTGGTTCCTTAATTTAAAACAAACCAAAAGTCGAGAAATATCACCGTCACTAAATCATTGTTAACTTAAACCAGAGTTTACGCTCCAAAGGTTAATGAGATGACTATATAACTTCCAGTCTCATTATAGGCTCGTGTTCGGAAGCAACGAAGGACAGATTTAGAGTCGTAGAGTCAAGTGAACTTTCTAGTAATGTTACTGTTCCTTGTCTGTTCTTTATGTTTGTAATTTTTTATTCTAATAATAGACGGTATGTCTTGTTAATACAATAATGTATCTTATATGTTTGGGAAAATTGGGATTTTCACTCAATTTTGGTATCAATGCTTATTTTTTCTTTTTCATTTTTTCAAATTAGCATTTTAACTGGGAAAATAAAAAAATAATAAAGTAACTCACAAAAAACCCGAAGGCATCATAACTGGATTTTGTGTATGCGGTAGGACAGTGTTGCCAAAAGTTGGGCGATGTGTTATTTTGTTACATACTTTATAAAATCTATATAAAAACTGAAGGTTGCGATTTTAATTATATCCTTTTTAGTGTTCCATACGGAACACTAGCGAAGATGGAGTTGTAATAGAAGCCGTGAAGATAGGAGGAGAAAAATTGTTAGACATTAACACTATTATTCAACTTATGTCTACATAATGTAACCACCCCTCAAACCTGGAACAACTCCATCATGTTTCTTTTACACAAAAAGGGTGACATCACTGATATTTTAAATTGCAGATCAGTCAGCTTACTTTATCACCTATATAAGCTCTTCATGAAAATAATCTCAATACGCCTAAAAGCCAAATTAGATTTCTGTCAAACGCGAGAGCAAGCTGGGTTCCGAACTGGTTTTGGTCCAACTTATCACCTCCTAATGCTAAAAATATTGATCGAAAAAGTCATAGAGGATAATATACCATTGGTATTAGTTTTTATTGATTTCCGAAAAACATTCATACCATTGAACTACCAGCAATAATGGCAGCTTTAAGAGAATGCATAATTCATTCTCGCAATCGCAAAAATAATAGAACATTTATACAGCACTGCTTCAGCCACCATTAAGCTTCATGAAGCAACACCATTATTTCGAATTGAAAGAGGAATCCGACAAGGCGATACCTTATCCCTACAACTTTTTATAGCAATGTGGACGTATGCATTTAAAACTTTGAACTGGGATAATATGGGAATTAGTGTAGATGGCGAATATCTGAATCATCTTAGATTCGCGGACAATATGGCCCTGATTACAGATAATATGGGAGATGCAATAAAGATGGTAGAAGAACTGAAACGAGCTGTAAGAAGAACTGGTCTAGACCTAAACATGGAAAAGACCAAACTCATGACTAATCTGGTATTAAGTGAAAAGGTAAACATATCTGGACAAACTATACAGCAAGTATTTGGGGCACGAAATAAGATTGGTCAGAGGCAATCAAACATGCGAGATTCAGAGAAGAATTGGCTTGGGGTGGGCAGCTTTTGGAAGACTACATATTACGTTTAAGAACAACGATATACCTTTAAGTCTAAAACGAAAAGTATTCGAGCAGTGTGTAATGCCAGTCATGACATACAGAGCTGAAACTCTAACTCTCACAAGGAAGACAACACAGAAATTAAAAGTAGCACAGCTTCCAATGGAAAGGTTAATGCTAGACGTTACAAGAAGAGGTAGAATCTCAAACAGAATCATTAAAGATCGTACAAAGATAGTAGATATTATAAAACGTATTAAGGAGCTGAAATGGAGGTGGGCCGGGCATGTGCTGCGCTTGACGGACAATAGGTGCTCGAAGAGAAGTGGAGACCACGGCAAGACAAAAGCAGCAGGGGCAGGCCACCTAGCCGATGGACGGACGATCTAAAGAGAATTGCTCAGAACTGGATAGCGAAAGCACAACGTCGAGGGGACTGGAAGGACTTGGAGGAGGCATATGTCCAGCAGTGGACGAAAGAGGCTAGATGATGATGATGAAAGAACACTTATAAGAACACTTCGGTGTCTGTCCGTCTGTCTGTCCCCCTGTCTATTTGTCCGTCTGACTGTCACACCTGATTTTCTCTGAAACTATTTGACATAGGAAGTTAAAATATGGCACTAATATAAGAATTGATGGCCTCATCAGAGCCGTGCAGTTTTGAAAGTTAAATTTTGATTTAAGGGGTTAGTTTTGAGGGGTGAATTCGGAAGTGAAAAAAACACATTTTTTACCAGGTCATCGAGCGGGGTATCAAATGAAAGCTTGTAAAAACACGAGTTTAAAAATATATATAATGTAATACGTACGCACACTTTTCTTTGTCTGATTTTTAAAAAACTGCCAAAAAACGCTGCCAAAAATTCTCGAATATTCTCCACAGGGTGTAAATTGAACGAAAATTATCACGAGTGCATTACCTTTAATAATTTATCAGGTTTATAAAAAAAAAAATTCAAGGTCATCAGTTTTCAGTAAAGATAGGAAAAAAACTTTGTTGAAAACTCAATTAGGGTGTGTTTAGTGAAGTCATTGATCATTTTATATCTCCGTAATCAAAATTTTTATTTTAAAGGTAGTCAACGTACGGAAGGAATACTAAGTCCGACTTTCACTTGGCCGGTTATTTTTTAATTTAATATTAGAGTAAATTAAAAATATTTGGCACATGATTTGTCCGGAAAAAGATTCATGGCATAGCCGAACAGTAATTTAATTGTCTATTAAATGGCCATAAAAATTGTAGAACTACGTAACTATGTTTTTTTTTTCTTAATTTTTATAGCGCCCGCTTGTTATTTCCTAGTAGATATATGGGCGGGTAAGACCATTAATTTTGTAACATAACCTCAAACCTTAAATTGGTGCGCATTTTCCGGGGTATGGTAATGCATCATTGTGCATGCGTACATCTATCATACGTCATATGACAGCGTTATCATTTGTCAGAGTGGGCAAATGTCGGTAACACAGGAGAAATTTAACTTAAATACAGAACAATAACTTACAAATTTATTAATAAAACATTAATTATAGATCTTAGATTTTGGAGGTAGTTTTTACAGTTTGGATCATTCGAATAAAGTGATACAGAGTCTTTCATAATTTTCTCGAAATTAATGCATTGCAGTAGAACATGTTCTTTGAAAATTTAACAACTTATTGCAGGGTTACTGCATATAAAAATCAGGTTAATGTTTCAAATATACTATATTTAGCAAATGTGTACTAAATATCTGCAACACATAACAATATTTTACCATAAAAAATTTCTAGATATAAAAATAAAATTTTTTTCTATTTTTTTTTTAATTTAAAGCCAGATATTTTTAAATGTGATATAATAAAAATTGTCGAAAGTGACGATAAGTTTAATGCCATACCACCAATTCCAGCGGTAATATGAAAATACAAATCAGCAATTCAAAGAATGGTGTGATATAAATAAAGTGTGTGGGAATATTTTGTGGCATATTTGACAGAAAAGTTTAACAAAGTTAAACCTTTTGCATTATGGTCAGTATATTTCATGTTCAAATCAACAATATATGTTAAGAAATAAGGGTTCCATATTTGAAAGGAATGTCATTTAGACACTGTGTTAAGCAGTCTAAGATTTTAATACATAATATACCTACATAATTATAAAATATATACCTATATTTTTGAAACCGTTGTTATTTTAAAAAACCGGTCAAGGGCAAGTCGAACTTGCACAATTAGTGTTCCGTACGTTGATTGCTTTTAAAATAAAAAATGTTGTTACGGTGGTATAAAATGATCAGTGACTTCACAAAACACAGTCCAAATGAGTTTTCAACAAAGTTTGTTACCAATCTTTACTGAAAATTGATGACCTTGAAATTTTTGTTTTTTTTATGTACCAGATAAATTATTAAAGGTAATGCACTCGTGATAATTTTTGTTCAATCTACACCCCCTGGAAAATATTCCAAAATTTTTTCAAAATTTAGTACTTTTTGAGATAAGGTGGGGGGGACAGCGATTTCTCGCGATTTTTTAAAAATAATCCAAAGAAAAGTGTGCGCAAGTATTACATTATATATATATATATATATATATATATATATATATATATATATATATATATATATATATATATATATATTTTACTCGTGTTTTCACAAGCTTTCATTTGACACCACACTCGATGACCTACTAAAAATTTTTTTTTTTCACTTCCGATTTCACCCCCCAAAAACTAACCCCTTAAGTCAAAATTTGACTTTCAAAACTACACGCCAACTATGAGGCCATATATATTATTACCAAATTTCAACTTTCTATGACAAATAGTTTCGGAGAAAATCGGGTGTGACAGACAGATAGACACCGAAGTCATCTTATAACAGTTCCGTACGGAACACTAAAAATGTAATTTTGTAACAGTAACAGAGTAACAGAAGTACAAACTAAACCACTTTAATTAAAATGAAGATTAGAACCAGAATTATCTAAAAATGAAGTAAACTTTGCCTTGACTAGTTATGTGGACTATCTTGACTAGTCATACAGAAGTTATTTCGGATAATCCAAATTGATTAAGTTTATAATTCCTGGACTAATATGACTAAAGAAATTAGCTAAAAAATTAGTGTTGTAGTTAAATTCAAATTAAACTATAATTGATTGATTTGTACAATTTATTTTAAACCTCAAAAATAAAAAAAAAAATGCGTTGGTTAGATTAGGTTTATTCAAGTAGTTGTTATTGAATTAACGTGAACTAACCTCCCCATTAGTGACCAATTTATAATTATTATTTAGAGTTCTAGACAAAACTTAGTTCAGCTTAGGTCAGGTTTTAATATTAAATTTCAATTTTATTAATTTGTTATTATTCTGAGCTAATACTTGTCCATTGGCAGATATCCACAGAAGCAAACTAGAGAAATCAACGTTATTCGATGTTTCAAAAATTTATCTTTCGATTTATCGATCCCTCCAAAATCCTGCTCTAGAAAATCAACGCAAAGATGTAATTAATTATTAAACAATATTTAGTATGGCCTTCACACATTGTTGTGTGACACATTGCATCTACATGCATCTAGGAAAAATAAAACGAATTCAATAGAAAATAATACAAATAGCAAAACATGATACGAATTTTATTAAAGTATAAAGTCCGTCTATGCATATAGTGAAGTGACTAACTGATTCCTATTAGTGCAAGCTGTAAAATTCAAATTTGATTGAGCAAGTCCGTACTTTGCTTAAAATTTAATTATTTTGGTTTTTGGATAGGCATTAAACAATGTTTATACTATGTTTTATTTATGTTTATTACAAATCATCTTATTATTACCAATTATTTTTATTACAAATACAAATTATTATTTTACTCTTTAAAATTAATTACATTATTCACTTAAAATAATATCACTGTCGCTATTATTATCACTGGTTCTAATTAGTAGTTTTTCTATACTATTTGCAATATGGATATATGATTTTTCAACTTTTTCAACATGTATGGCAGAGTTCGCCCAACTCTGTAGAGGTATATTAAAAACTTCGATTTCCATAAGTTTCAGTACACTGGAATTAACAGTGGGGCAAATATTATTACGACGAATGGCAGATTTCAATTGATGCCAAATATGCTCTATAGGATTAAATATACAATGGTATGGTGGAATCCTTTAAAACTGTATGCCCCATATCCTTTGTATAATTGTCACAGACATATTGCTTTTTTATGTTTAAACTCTTCAAAACTTCTAACAGTTGCTGTTTGGTATAATCTTCGTGGAAGTAAATGTCATTATCGTACATGTAGTTTTGAATTGTTGCTTTTGTATCGCTTGAGCAGGGAGCTTTGATTAACTGCCTACTATGATAGCTTGCGTTGTCCATCATAATTACACTATTTGGAGGTATGTTCGGAATTAGCTTGTTTTTGAACCAATTTTCAAATAATTCGGCAGTGGTGTCCTCATAGTAATCGAGAGAGAAAAATCTTTTATGTTCTTTGCAGACAGGGAGAGTGCATTCGGAATCGATCCGTCTTTAGATCCAGCATGCAAAATCGTACTGCTTTTACCTCTGTTTGATGGTGCTTTTGTTTTACGGTTATTACTTGAGTCAACCCAACCCCTTTCCGGAGTATCGTATGTGTCGAACCATGTTTCATCTAAGTAAATAATTGGCCTTTGCTCGTCTCTGAAAAACCTTATTTCTTTTATTCTAGTCGCCATTCCTGAATTATCTTGAACTCCATTAAAACTTGTCTTTTATTAGGTTTTTTAAATTTGAAACCCATGTGTTGAATACACTTCCATAATGTTGTCCTACTACATTTAATCACGGTTTCATCTCTTTCAAGCCTTTTCATTAAATTATCCAATGTGGGCACACTTTTTTCCTCGTATATCTTGTAAATTTTACGCCGTATTATATCTTAACCACTTCCATCTATCCTTGAGAAAATGCCAACATCACTTCTTTTTTTTCTCACTAGAGTAGGGTTGTTTACAATTTTCCATACCGTTGATGTTGGAATGTTCGCTAATGTGGCCGTTTCTTCTAGCGCTGTTTGCTTACTAACATTACCACGTTCCATTAGGGTTGAATAAATATTCTTTACAATTTTCTTAGCATCAGTAGATAAGTATTTTCTACTTTTGCACGGGGTAAACTGTTGAGATATACTTGATTCGCAAATATTTTCCATGGCTAAGCTGCTCTAACGCAAACGAAGTAACAATAATTACAAAGCTTAAACTAAGTGGCGGTTGTATTTATAGTATATTACTAGACAGTAATTGCCAATATGGATTATGCAAGTTATTTTCGGGTAAATGCCATGTTTTATAACCACCATTAAAATTATATTAAAAGTTCATTAATAATTATTTAAGATCCTCCTTTGTTGTTTACAAGCAGGTAAAATGAACAGATATCATATTTTTAAGTACGGTCCATGATTTACCTGCTTCTGAAATGCCCAAAGAAAACTATAAAATTTTATTTCATTGTCTATTTATGGGTAATGGTTTTTACCCTTTAAGGATTAAGTTTAGTCACTTCACTATATGTATGGACGGACTTTACCAAATTAGACTGGCGCACAGTGTGAGAAAAGTGCCATTTTTTGGACAAAAATCTATTGACAGTCGGATCCGATTTAAATAAATCAAACAGGAAAATACTCATAAAATATTGTACTTTAAGCTAGTACTACGGCGAAGAGGGTTAAAATTAACATAATCTATGAAAAATTCCCTAGAATACACATATTCGTGATTATAAAAAAGGCTTATTAACAAAACAACTAGAAAAAAATATACCTTTATTTTAAAAGATAAATTTCAATAAAATATTTCAGAAAAAAAGTTTTGAAATAAGACTTTTTTTCTGAAATATTATATTATAGACATAAGACTTTTATTTACATGCATTAGGTATACAGTACTGGCAAAAAAAAATTAATTCGTAACGTTATTATTTCCTGCATTAGATTAGGAGAGGATTGAAAATATTTATATTTATGGGTTAGGTTTTGTTAAGTAAAAATTCTTACTTTGTAGTTCTGTAAATCATAAATTATTAGCCAAAATTTAATTGCTTTGTGCATTAGGTTGTAATAGATTTAAATTCCTAGGTGCATTCAATTTTAAATTAAAAGATATTATTTGTAACATTATTATTTTATAGGCACTAAGGTGTATTTGTTTGGAGTTGATAGCAGAATTCTCTCATTGTAGATGCAAATACATGTTGAGGCGCGCTCAAAAAAAAGAGATTTCTTATATATTTTACTGGATTTTGCTACCCGTTTTGAATTATTTTTAAGGGTTTACCCTATTTTAGGCCGAAAACCTCTGCTGTACAATAGAGTCATAAAATTTAAATGAGGGTTCATCGGTAGCATAGCCGTCCGAGCGTAACAGGCTTTTAGTGTTTAATAAATAAAATTATCTTAAAAGTAAAGTTACAGAAATATGAGATTTATTACCAAAAATTTCTTAATCTATGTATATATACGAATTCACAAATCTCGATATATAAGGACCTTAATTACAATAAAAAACAATCATCATTCTCAAAATCTGAAGACTTGACTTCTCTATTTCCACAGTTTCTTCGATGTATTTGTCGAGTTTCCACATTTTATTTTTTTCTTCTATAACATGTCGAATGGCATTTTTTCAATTATCCTCTTTGATCCTCTCTATTCCGGCGAGTAATAATTGCCTTACGTCTTAAAGTTTGAACGTGGTGTTTTCCCTTGCAACGAAACCTTTCATTTGTGCCCAAATTAGCTCTATGGGATTCAATTCGCAATGATATGGAGGTAATCTAAGAACTGTGATATTCCATCCTTTGCCATCTCATCGACTACGTATTTCTTGAACTGTGTCTTATTTGTTTCGCAATTTGGAGAAGTTCCGCTTTCAACATACCTACTCTAAGTTTTGAGATTTTTGTCTCTTTTCCATTGAAGAATATCTGCTTTCTTCCATGAATTTGTGGGGAGTCGTTCTAATTATCGAGAATGGTATGGGACATTGTCTAATAGTATAACTGATTCTGCTGGTATACATTCAACCATTGGTTGGAAGTACTCCTCAAAAACATCGGCCGTCATCTCCTCATGGTAATCTTTAGTTGACTTTGATCCGAATTCCAACAAGCCACCGTCGAGAAATCTATTTTCACTACAAATATGTGCTATAATTAGTCTGCGACCTTTTCCTAATGGGGGTTGTAATCTATTTGACTAATTTTCCATAAATGCTTGTTTGGCACTCTCAATGTTTTTGTCAATCCAGAATTTTTTCACTGTGTGTCCCTCATTAACCCAAGTCTCTTTAAAATAAAAAATATTTCTTTTTTCGGCTTGAAATTTTCTGATTGCTCGAAGATATTCTCTTCTCCAACAAATTATTTCTGTTTTATCGATAAGAACAGATTTTCTGTTGTATTTTTCCCAACGAAAATTTGATGATGATTTTTTGCAAAACTTTATGTAGTGTAGGTATTTCTTTCTTAATAAAAAAATGGTGTACGTTTCTTCTTATTGCGTTTTTTAAAGTCTTCATCGGCCTCTAAGGGCTCCTTTCCTTTGTGATTCTGAGGTTCGTTGCAAGGACCGCGTTTTTCTTTCTTTTAGAAATCTATAAATAGTTGCTGATCTAACCTCCGTCATGTTGGCAGAGGTTTTCACCATTTCACGGCTTGTTGGCTGTTAATGCACTAGGGCATCGTGGACGTTAAGTATCATTGTTTTTATCGCAGTGAAAATGCAGATTTACAGACTCTACGCAGTTTTACCGGGGCAAAACTGAAACTTGAAGCCATACCTTTTCTGATTTGAACTAAGCATATTATAGGTTTGCTTAATTTTTATACTTACACAGAATATTTTTGTTGCATACTTGGGTACTTAGACACCTACCTACCGATAAGTATTTTGGTTAATTATATTCCAATAACTGCTAAAATCTCAAATAATTTTATTGTACCTATTATCATTAAGCTTTATAACATTGTAGATTTCTAGTCCTTAAGAATTCTTAATTGTATTCGTTTAGGCTTTTATCATATAAATTAGATTTTTAGTTTCATCATTTACTCATTAAAATAAACTTTGAAATGCGTTGATTTATGTAGCTTATTGTAAAGTTTAGAAGGCATGTAATTAAATATTTTTTAGAAAACGGTCGCACTGTTGTATAGAGATAGAAAATAAAGGTGATTAAAACTAAAAATGCAAATAATTGGTGGAGAAATTTAGGACGCTTTATGGTTTATGATATTTTAATGTTTATAATCCATGTGTGAGCTATCAACTGCAAACAAACGGACTTTAGATTATGTTAATTGTAAAATTTATAATTATGCATTAGAAAATTTTAGTTTCAATATGTTTTGTATACAGGTCTTGAAATTATTATTTATTATTATTTTATGAATTAAGTTATGTTAGTTTTATAACTACTAGTGTATAATTTTAAGAATTATATAATAGTATACTAATATCCCAATATTGAAAAATTATTCATAATAAGTTTACATTAGGTTTTCCTAAATTTTTGTAACGTTGATGAAAATGTGTATATCATTAAACGTTTAGATTATTTAATAATAAACTCTCAGGACTTTTTTTCTAAAATATTTTGTTGAAATTTATCTGTTAACATAAAGGTATATTGTTCGAGTTGTTTTGTTCATAACTCTTTTTTTATAATCAGGAATTTTTTATAGGTTATGTTAAACTGTACAGTACTGTCTTAAATTACAATATTTTATGAGTATTTTCCCGTCTGATTTATTCAGATCGGATAAAATGCCGACTGTCATCGGATTTTTGTCCAAAAAATGGCACTTTTCTCATACTGTGTGGCGCCTCATAAAGAAAGCTTCAAAGGAACTAACCTGAACTACCTTTCACTACCAAGTAAATAAATAACCTATTAAAGAAGAAACTTCAGAAAATTTCATCTTGTTTGTTATTCTGCTTTTGTGTAGGCTATATCTGGCGAAGTGAGCAATACAACTTAATGAGAATTACCACTAATTATAGAACACCCCGTCCATATGTGGTTTTTAAGATTTTAAATTGTACAATGGCTCATCATTTACTTCCATAGCAGAGATTAACCGCAGGTGATGTCACCGGTGTTGATGCTTAAATTGACCCTTTATTACTGTCCGACCTGATCGACGTTGTGAACTGGTTTTAAGTAAGTATAGATATAATTTAATACATACCTTGGAAGATAGAGGCTCGTTTAAATCCTGCAGAAACGCAGAGGCCAGACCACTGAGTCTTAAATTACAACACAATTGCATGAGATTTGAGAATAAATCTGCATAATTTAGCATCCGATCGACTGACGATACCATTGTCGCGTTTCGATTCTCGTTTATTTAGTAGGGAATTACATATATCTTTCTTTGCTTGTGTTTATTTGTAGGTATTTAATTTTGTGTAAAGGAAATTAACATCTTCTTGCTCTGTTCTGTTATAATTCAACCCAAAGAGAACCCTAAACTATAATCTCTATTACCATACCTTTTTGGCTAATCTGGTCCTAGAAACCCTTGCCAGAAGACTGCTACAGGCTGTCGAGTATAACTAGTTTCTGTCAGTCTAAGGGATCCTGGACTAGCCTAAATACCCCATATAAAAATCAACCCTTCACTGTGCTTACATTACTATCAAAAACGAAACTTAACATAGATGTAAAAAATGTGGTTCTTGGGAGTTTTAAGGGAGAGAGGAGTGGGAGGGGGGGAGCTAAAAAATCCTTTTTTGAATTCAAAGAACAAGTTAAAATAATAAAAACAAACTTTTTCGAAGTAGGACATTTCGATCCGAAAATGTGTTAGTACTTACAGCAGATAACATTTTTTATACCAAATTTAATCGCAATAGGAAGAAACGAGACAGTTTTAAATCGGAAATTAATTCTGCGAAGACTCCGAACCACTGAAGCTTCCCGTAAATATGAACTAAGCTAATTGGAAATAAGAATTACGTTCTCCCTTATGATTTGTAGCTTTGGAGATTATATATATATATATATATATATATATATATAATATATATATATATATATATATATATATATATATATATATATATATTAAAATTCTACACTTTAACACTTATCTGTCGTTCTTTAGTCCGACCATGTGGGTGGAAATAGTAGTCGTACGCGTAGCTATATAAGTCGGTGACTGGATCAAAATGCGGTCCTACCAATAGAAATCGAGGAAAACTGGTGGGCCTTTCTTGTACCCAGCACGTGGTAAAAAATTCCCTTTTGGACTGGAACACACTTTTCACACGTGAGACGAAGAATACAAAAAATTTTAATTCCAATAAAAAAAAATCCTGGATCAAACTACATCCTGATATAGAATATTGTGCATCCAGTATAATCTTAATCGCCAAAAACCAGGCCCAGAAAATTCTCTCTGAGAGAATCAAACTGATAAATAATTCACGGATGGCTACTCACTTCGAATGTTGGAAAGTCTCTTCCAAGGTCCTTCCGTATCAAGAAAAGAACTCTGTGCCGCTGGCTAGGTATTTTACCAAAAACTACAAATTATATCGTAGTTTTCACAAATCGGTACGTTTACCGTTGAAGAAATCTTCACCAAAAATTAAAATACCTTCTCAAGATGGTGCTGCAGAAGGCACCAAAACGTCCTTTTTCCTTTTTGTATTTTTCTTCACTACGGAAAATTAACTTCCCCCCTTTGTAGACAAATCATCTGCATATTTTAAAAACCAAAAATTACTCATTTTTAAGAGAGTTCGGACGTGATTCCACTTCACACGCTTCGATACCAAACTCGAGAGTTATATACTACTTGCATTGAACCCAAAGGTAAAAATGCGATCACGTGAATCTCCGATTGTCGATCATGGAGATACCACGGACAATACGCAACCTACCACTTACATACTTAGGACGAACCAAACCTTCGTAAGCTTGGAAATTCCTGAAATCACTAAAAACAGAAAACACCAATAAAATGAATATAAATATCATAAAAAAAAGGGAATGGTACCAGCACTACTTTCAAGAACTTCTCGAAAATAAAGAGCAGTATGAAACGCAATCACCAACCAATTATCATATTCAAGGTCAATATATGAATATAATAGAAAAAATGGTCTGTAAAGCGGTTTGGTCAATGAAGAACAGAAAAACGGCTGGACCAGCGAACATCCCCGCAGAATTGCTAAAAAATGGGACTAGGAAGTTAATAATAATGCTGAGACACATATTCGAAGAATATATAAATAGAAAAATACCTTAGGTTTGGAAAGGAGCATGGATAACACCAATCCACAAAAAGGGAGATAGAACTAGCTGTCAAAACTATGATGTATATTAGTAACGAGCACCCTCAGTCAAGTCTATCGCAAAAATTTTAAGAATGATAATTGAGGATGAATATAGTCCCCACGAGATTGAACAACAATCTGGTTTTAAAGCTGGTAGATCATGCGTAGACAATATATTTAGTGTAATTCATTTAAACGAAAAAAAAAGGGCATCAACGAACAGAGAACTCCATCTACTGTTTGTAAACCTAACCAAAGCATATGGTACCGTCCCAGTAAAAAGAACTATGGCAATTATTAGAACGATCAAACATTCTCTCCGAAAATTTTTCTGTAACAAAGAGTGCCAGACAGAGTTGCTGTCTGTCTCCTACATTATTCAAAATTTATCTGAATGAGGCATTAGAGAGATGGCGAAGAGCATGTGGAGGAATGAGAATACAGCTGACCGACGAAAGATCGTTGTACACTCTACATTTTGCAGGTGTTTATTGCTCAAGATAAGAAAGATCTTCAATTTATGACAAGAAAACTGTTTGAAGATTATAAAAACTGAAGATTAACAGTTAACTCCAAGAAAACTAAATATTTGTGTATAGAAGGAAAACAGAGAAGCCTTACTCTAAATACCGATGAGGTTATTGACGCCTGTAAAGCTGTGAACTAACATAAGTAAAGACGATAGAACGGAAAAAGAAGTGGATAGTAGAACAAGTAAAGGAAATCCGGTCATAAGACATCTAAACTATGTTCGGTGGTCGAAGAACATAATATCATAGAGAAAGCACCTCATTTATAATGCAATATTTAAGAGCATCGTATTATCAGTTATGAAACTTGGCAATTGACGAAACGATCAGAACAAAAACTAATGACACTCGAAATAGATTCCTGGCGAAGATCTGCTGGAGTGTCAAGAATGGATAGAGTTAGAAATGAAAAAATAAGGGATGTAATGAAAGTAAAAACCACGATTATTGAGAAAATTCAATAACGGCAACTTATATGGTACGGACTCGTGGAAAGAATGGAAGAGCACCAGATACCAAAGATGGTTCTAAAGTGGGTACTAAGCGAAAGGAACGAGAAGAGGGAGACCAAGAGCGACATGGTTTGGAAGTGTTCAGAGAGAAATCGAAGACCCGGAGATTGGGAAAATCAAAGAGGATGGAAACTGGGAACCGGAAGGCAAAGAACGCTATAAAAGACTGTATTGATGATGATCGTTTAAAAAATTTCTTAGACTGACTTTTCAATCGAGAAAACTCAGTATTATATTCATCATTTGTCAATTTTTTATGAACTTTTTTCAACAAATAATTTAATAGTATAAATGCTAACTGCTAAGTCAAACCCATCTTTTGCCCGCTCTTTTGCGCATTGCGCTTTATAAGAAAAAATCTCATAAACTTAGGAATAATTCGTAACTTTATATTTCTAATAATATTTTTCAAAACAAACCAAGCAAAACAGCAAAATATATAACTTGTACATTATGGATGAAACATAAAACAGTATAGTCCAGAATTTGACACGCTGCTCTGCTCCGTTGAATCCCAAGGCATCCCCTGCATCCTAACATCACCTACATTATAGGAGTTTGAAACTGTAATTCATTTTCAACCGGACGCCAGTCAATTATTTAAAAATTGACGTCCCTGAGTGCATCATTTCTTTCGGCTGCGCGCATTCCCGAAACAGTCGTATTTTGCGGGAACGCCGCTAACCGGGAGAGTTAGACGAGCGCCCTGGGACTACTTCCTTCTTGTTTTACATCGTTTTGTTTCTAACAATCCGAGGCATAACTTTCGTATCGAACACATGTAAAGTTTCCTTTAAAAGCACTCACTTTTATTGAAAATTGAAATTCGGGCCGGCTTTTGACAGGTCGTAATTCAATGCTGACTGATAACGATTACTTTTAGGGCTTGGAAGTATTACAAAGAGGATATTTATCGGAGAATAATGGATTGTTTTAAAAATTCAACTTTTTATTGATTAGAGGAAAAGTTATTTATAGGTTAATAAATTTAGTTAGATAATAAAGTGGTGAAACCAATGTCTATTAAAAGCTTTACTAAATCCTGGAATTAATTTTGAAATTATTGAATAAGGCAACTTTCTATTCAATAGAGAGATTTTGCAACGCTTATTTTTCACATACGTTTGTCCTTATCGTTATCTCAAGCATGCGCAATATTAACGCAAAGGAATTGCAATTTCACTCTACGGCATAATTGCAATAAAATAAACTAAAACTAAGGTTAGGTTAGTATTCATCTTCTATAAACTTATGTTTTTTTTATTCATTTCATGGTTAAGTATATATTAGTATTTGATGGGTCAACACATGTTTCTAAATTAAAGTTGGGTCTAGCAGATTTCTGTTACTGTCTTTAATATTTCCAAGTTAATACGATAAATAAAATTTCATTTGAAATGAACACTAGACAACAGGTATTATTACTGCACCAAACACTTTATTTTTTTCACTCGACACGTGTTACACTAACCATGTTAGTATCATCAGGAGATATTAGTAAGTCGACAGTCAGTCATCACTAGTGATGATTCTCACATGGTTAGAGAAACATGTGTCAGGTGCAAAAATAAAGTGTTTGTTGTAGTGGTGATAACTATTCTGTAATGCCATTGTGCCAAAGATTGCAAAATCTCAACATAATCTGAACACTAATTAACTGTTCTCAGTGTTATTTGCAATAGAAGATTATAATTTAATTTTTTCTTTTTTTAGTGGTTTGTATACGCAAGTAGGAAAAAAAAAACAGCCTCTAACATAATAGCGATAATAATAACAAACTTCAAATAACCTCTCTTATAAGTTCCTAAACAAAGGATATCGATAACCTTAAAAAAAGGTTTCTCTTATTTTGTTTCAATACTGCGTAAGCTCCAAACGGTGGGCGCATGCTTCAAATAACGCTAACATCTGAGTCCTTATATTTACTTTCTTTTTACTCTTGTGCATGCTTCAAATAAAGATAAGCCTTGCAAAATCTGTCTAATATTTTACCATGCGTACTTATTTAATAGTGAATAAGCACTATTTACTTATTTTTCTACTTGTAAATTTGCAGATGGTCAAGAGGTCTACAAATATGTTCTACCAAAAAAGGCTGTCAATACAACCAACTCTGGCAGGTCATGGAAATCTCTTGGTAGAAAGAGTAGTGTAGCGAGAGGCTCTTTTCGCTCTTAATGTTCTGGCACAACGATTCAGGGACATAAACATATGTAATGTGTTTGCCTGTTTTCATTGAGTATCGTAAGGCCTTTGATTGTGTCAAACACGCTAAAATTATAAAGATCCTATGTGCCTCGGGTATCGACCGTCAAGAGATCAGCATCATATTCACTTTGTATTGGCATCAGACATCGAAAGTAAAAATCGAACAAAGCCTATTGGAGGACGCTTCTATCAAAAAAAGAGTGCGACAGGGAGTATTTTGTCTCCGCTTCTCTTCAACCTCTATTCCGAGACTGTTTTCAAAGAAGCTCTAGCCCAGATTACAACGGGAATTAAAGGGAATGGCATGATGATTAACAACCTAAGATATGCAAATAACTTTGGTTACTGAAAATATTATAAAACTCAAGAAAAAATATTTAAAGTAAAAATCGCAAATTTGCATTAAACAAATTAAAAAGGCTAAAATGACCAATTTCTCGGGCCTTAATTGTTTAAATGAGTTTTTAAGTACCTCAAAAAAACGTTTAGGAACTAAGGAACATTTTCTGATATTTTAGGTAAGGTAATAGTATATTGAAAAAAAGTTGCTTTCGACATCGCGTACCTTACCGATCAGTGACAAAGAGTCGCCTAGACCGCACAAGATTCGGCACTATAAAACGGCAGTTTTTTCTAAAAAAGTTAACATTTCTCTAACATCGTCATTCAATTAGCTGGGCGTTAATTTGGGAGCAAATATGTTTTGGCATGAACATGTTGCAAGCCTAGCAAAGAGTGTTTCTCTAAGGCTAGGAATATGATTTTAAACTAGAAATATCAGGTTGACTGCTTTTACCATAAAAATTTTTATAACGGAGGTATAAAATGATCAGTGACTTCACAAAACACTCCCCAAATGAGTTTTTAACAAAGTTTGTTTCCGATCTTTATTGAAAACTGATGAACTTGAAATTTTTGTTTTTTTTTATATATACCGGATAAGTTATTAAAGAAAATGTACTCGTGATAATTTTCGTTCAGTTTACACCCTGTGGAGAATATTCCAGAATTTTTTCAAAATTTTTTGAGCAGTTCTTTTCGAGATAATGGGGGAGACAGCAACTTTTCGCGATTTTTTAAAAATAATACAAAGAAAAGTGTGTGTAAGTATTACATTATATATATTTTTGAACTTACAATCTTTCATTTGACATCTCACTCGATGACTTAGTAAAAAAATTTTCATTTCACTCTCCAAAAGTAACCTCATAAGTCAAAATTTAACTTTCAAAAATACATGGCTCTGATGACGCCATCAATTCCTATATTAGTACCAAATTTCAACCTTCAATGCCAAATAGTTTCGGAGAAAATCTGCCGTGACAGACGGACGAACGGACGGAAAAAAAACAGAGGCAGAGACGTACAAACACCGAAGTGATCTTACAAGTGTTCCGTACGGAACACTAAAAATGAGTCGGAAAACTATAACTATTTTTACTGACATCACGCTCTACAAACGCTCATTACCAAATTTTTAAATTTAATAAAAAAAATTCCGTACACACATTGTTAAACACGGTTTTTTTAGTATCATATTTCACCACGGAGACCCTAATTGTTTTTTCATTCCATTATTAATTACTTTTCTTAGATCGCTCATCAACACTCTGATAATTAGATGTCGAAGTTTCGCAGTTCATCTATTATCTGCTTTGACAGTTCGGCACATTTAAGACCAAAAAGCAATTTGTTTCAAGTATTAAGGAAAAGACACAAAAACTTAAGTAGAAGAATTTAGGTGTGAAGTTTTTGAGTAAAATCCATTTCCCAGTTTTGTGATTTCCTTGAAACTTATTCTCGTTATTTAATACCAATGATGAGACAGAAAATCTGACAAAGAAAAAAATATTCTCACTTGACAAGAGTTACCGTGTACTTATTGGTCTGTATACACTGTTAAAAAAGAACTGATAAAATACCTTGAACGATGGTTTGCAAAATGTAAATTACTATCGCATTTATTGGAAATTACAAGCAGTTTTTACGAGGGTCGTTCCAAAAGTTCTCGGCCTGACACAGATATGGCGCCAAGTTAACCAAATTATTATGATATTTGTTAAGTGTGATTTACTAGATGGCGTGCTTTGAAGTTTAAGATAGGTATGTTCAGTTGTCTGTTTGTAGTGATCGTGTAAACAATGTCATTCAAAAGGAGTTAAATATTGCATGGAATGACTTCACCCTTCGTTTTCAAAAGTGGACTACTGAATTTAAACGTGGTGGTATATCCATTCAAGATGATAAACGCTCAGGATGCCCGAAAACCTCTATAATCGACGAGATTGTGATAAAAATTCACAATAGCCTACTAAATTATCGCCGACTGAAGGTTGTAACCATCTCGATAGGCCATGTCCATCATTTTACAAAATGTTTTGGGTATGAGATAGCTTTCTGCTCGATGGGTGCCGCGTTTGTTAATAATCAACCAAAAACACATTCGAATAAACATGAGTTGTGTGAGTGTTTAGACTTGTTTAAATATAATTACAGTGAATTTTGTCGACGGTTTAGAACAGTAGACGAAATATGGATTCCCCATTATACGCTAGATATTAAAGAGCTGTCAAAACAGTGGGTGGAAGCAGGTGAAAGTGCGCTCAAGAGAGCAAAAATGGTTCTATCTGCAGGAACAGTCATGGCTACGGTTTCTTGGGATTATCATGGTGTTGGGCACATAGACTACCTGCAGAATTGAAGGGAGCCGTTCAGGTGCAATGTCTACATCTCGGAAAAAAGAAAGTGCTCTTTCATCAGGATAATGTGCCTTCAGGGGGTCTGGCATTATTACCTGCAAAACTGCATGACCTGTGCTTCAAAGTGTTCCGCAGCCACTGTATTCGCCAAATTTGGCTTGGGTCAAGATTCACTTCGAATGATAAAGTTAAAGCTGAGACGAGCGCCTATTTTACACAGTTGGATAAACAAGGTGACTATGTAGAAAAAAAATCTCTTTAGTCTTCCATTTCCTTTCTCAGACCGAGAACTTTTAGAATGGCCCACGTATATGATTTAATTTTATTGTTGATTGTTCTATATAGGATGTCTTATATTATAATCACATATTAAAAGTTTTGCAAGATACACAATGTTGCTTTTTTAAAACTTTGCATAATAAGTTTTGTGAAATACATACTCTCCAAAAATATTGTTTATATTACCACAGTAAATATAAATATAGTAGCGACGACTAGAAAATTTTTAGGTTCTGTTTTTTATCACGCATGCGTCCCCTATGATATTAACAACATGGCTGCCAGCGCGGTCGTGGGTTGTGTTTACATCTGAATTTCAATTCTTTTTAGAACGTGTTCCGAAATTCATTATTAATAATTTTCCAATAAGTTTGATATTATAATTGAAAATAATTATAAAAAGATGTCAAGAGG
Organism: Pachyrhynchus sulphureomaculatus; assembly: GCA_019049505.1. Classification (NCBI taxonomy): domain Eukaryota; kingdom Metazoa; phylum Arthropoda; class Insecta; order Coleoptera; family Curculionidae; genus Pachyrhynchus; species Pachyrhynchus sulphureomaculatus. Next base: position 144,055,958 of record CM032449.1, on the reverse strand, counting down.
AAGTTTTTGGTGTGCGGTTATTGCTTGTCAAAATATATATGGTATCTCCAAAGAAGTTAGTTTTTTAGATTTCCCAAAGATCCTAAAATGTAATGTTCCGTACACTTATAACATCACTTCGGTGTGTGTGTCTGTCTGTCTGTCACACCCGATTTTCTCCGAATCTATTTGACATAGAAAGTTGAAATTTGGTACACCTATAGGAATTGAATTAAGAGGTTAGTTTTGGAGGGTGAAAGTCTACCAGGTCATCGAGTGGGGTGTTAAATGAAAACTTATGAAAAGACGAGTTCAAAAATATATTTAATGTAATTCTTGCGCACAATTCTCTTTATATTCCGGAATATTCTCTACAGGGTGTAGATTGAACAAAAATTATCATGAGTGCATTATCTTTAATAATTTATCTGGTATATAAAAAAACAAAAATTTCAAGGTCATCAGTTTGTTGAAAACTCATTTGGGATGTGTTTTGTGAAGTCTCTCATCATTTTATACTTCCGTAATGAAAATTTTTATTTTAGAAGCAATCAACGTACGGAACACTAATTGCGCAAGTCCACGTTTTTTTCTGAATTCAGGGCAGAAACTATGGTTATCATCATTCACGCATGCTTGTCCTAACTTTCCGAAATTTTTCATATTAAAATAGTTTGCTAGAGTTGAATTATATTATCTCCTAAAATTCCCTAACCAAACTTTCAAAACTCAATCTGGGCATGCAAAAGTAGTAATTCTCCAGTTTAAATAAATAAGTGCATGGATTTAATTTTTTTTTTTAAAGTAGAATATAGGCACGAAAATTCATTAGTGGTATGAAAATTATTCTGTCAGATTTAACTAATGATAAAATGGAGCAAAAAGTGTATTCACTTCATTTTTAAGTTCAGAAGAAAGACGATCACATCTTAAAATGATAATTATAATTATTTTCAATCTCTCCAGATTACTGGGACTCCCTGAAATATAAGAAGCATGATTGTTGACATTATACGCGAAGTGTGCGGAGATATATTCCCAAAATGAACATTTTTCCTCCTCGGACAATATCTCTAATAGTTGAGAAATATAAATTTTTTCTGAATAACGTGCAAAAATCGTTGAAGCGAAATATATTTTTTCCTTGTATTTGTGGCCTTTTTCCCTGTTTTTTGTATATCTGTTTTAGTAAGAACTTGATAAAAAAATATTTCTATTATCTTTTAAGGACGTTCGCGATCAAATTTGCCCATCTCATTTTATCTATTGCCGGTCTAAACAGTTCAGTAGATGTCATGTTTGTCCAGTGTCGTAAATTTTTCAACCAGGAGTTGCGGCGCCTTCCTGGTCCTCGCTTACCTATTATTTTTCTACAATTATAAGTTTCAGGAGTTCATACTTTTGGCTTCTCATAATATGGCCAAAGTAAAGTTATTTCTTTAACAGCTGGAATCGACTCTCGTTCTTTTCCCATCCGTTGAAGTATTTCCACATTTGTGGTATGCGCTGTCCAAGAAACACGCAGCATTGGACGATAGCACCATATCTCGAATGACTCCTTTCTTTGCTGTATTGTCTCTGTGATCGTTGCAGCTTCTATACCGTATAACATGACCGAGAGCACGTAGCATCTTAGCACTCTTGTTCTTGTTTTTAAGTTTAGTTGGCAGTTATATAGTACTAGCCGTGCCCGCGGCTCCGCTCGCGTGGACTTGATTCATTACTATTGTCACTGCTTATTCCTTATGTTACCTAACGTAAAAAAATATCTGCCATTATTTCCCCTTATGTCCCATTATTTCTCCTTATCTCGCATTATCTCTACATAGTTTCCATTATCTAAGCTTATCTCTGTTTATCTCCCATTATTTCTCCTTATCTCCCATTTATCTCACCTTATCTCACATTATCTAGGCTTACCTCGACTTATCTCACAATATTTCTCCTTACCTCCCATTATTTCTCCTTATCTTCCATTATCTCACCATAACTCCCATTACCTAGACTTATCTGTACTTATCTCCCATTATTTCTCCTTATCTCTCATTATTTATACTTATCTCCCATTATCTCACCTTATCTCCCATTATCTAGGCTTATCTCGACTTATCTCGCATATTTTTCTTTATCTCCCATTATTTCTCCTTATCTCCCATTATATCACCTTATCTCTTATTATCTAGGCTTATCTCGACTTATCTCGCAATATTTCTCCTTATCTCCCATTATTTCTCCTTATCTCCCATTATTTCACCATAACTCCCACTACCTAGACTTATCTCTGCTTATCTACCATTATTTATACTTATCTCCCATTATCTCACCTTATCTCCCATTATCTAGGCTTATCTCGACTTATCTCGCAATATTTTCCTTATCTCCCATTATTTCTCCTTATCTCCCATTATCTCACCATAACTCCTATTACTTTGGACTTATTTCTGCTTATCTCCCATTATTTCTCCTTATCTCCCATTATTTATACCTATCTCCCATTATCTCACCTTATCTCCAATTATCTAAGCTTATATGGAATTATATAGAACATATCATATTTATAAATTTATAAAAACACGTAAATCGGATAAGCGGTTCTTAAGTGATAAGCGCACTAACAGAAAGACAGACAGACAGATAGAGAGACGTTGCATTTTATATATATTATATCCTTTGCAACATGATATTGTTCCATATTTAATGGTTTAGGCAGTATATTGCAAGAGAACGCGCTAACGGTAGCCTTTTTTCCGACTTGAGTCACTATTATCGTCACTGCTTATTCTTTATGTTACCTAACGCAATAAAATATATCCTATAACCTGGCCAGAGAACATATGTATGTTTTAAAAAAAAAAGTACGTAACGCACTAACGGACAGACAGACAGAGAGACGCTGCATTTTATATATACGAGTATTATAGATAGATAACCTAGCCAGAGAACATATGTATGTTTTAAAAAAAAGCACGTAAATCGGATAAGTGGTTCTCCAGTCATAAGCGCACTAACGGACAGACAGACAGACAGAGAGACGCTGCATTTTATATATATTATAGATATAGATTATTATTATTATTATATAACCTGACCAAAGAATATATGTATGAATTTAAAAAAGGAGACGTAAATTGGATAAGTGGTTCTCGCGTGATATAAAACGCACTAATGGACAGACAGACAGACAGAGAGACATTGCATTTTATATATATTATAGATTATAGATTACAGATATTCTCTGCTACATAATATTGTTCCATATTTAAAGGTTTAGGCTGTGTATTGCAAGGGAACGCGCTACCGGCAAACTTTTCCGACTTCATTTATTATTATCGTCACTGCTCATTCCTTATAGGACCTATCGTAATAAAATATAGCCTATACCTGGCCAGAGAACATATCTATGTTTTAAAAAAAAAAGTACGTAATCGGATAAGCGGTTCTTCAGTGATAAGCGCACTAACGGACAGATAGACAGACAGCCAGACAGAGGGACGTTGCATTTTATATATATTATAGATGCTGCGCATTTTATTAAAGGAGCTTCGTGCTTTTTCAACTCTTGAGCGTATTTCAATAGAATGGTCCCAATCTTCACTAATTACGCTTCCTAAGTACGTTGTTTTTGTTACCCTTTCAAGTGTTTGTTGATGTACTTTAATATCTATGTTCGCATTAGGATTCTTACTGACCACCATTGTTCTTGTTTTGTTAGTATTCAGTTTCATTCCATATTCCTCACATGCATCAACAAGTTCATTCATGAGTCTTTATAGGCCTTCTTCACTGTCCGCTAGAATGACAGTATTATCATCGTAGCGGAGTTTATTTACATTCACACCATTGTAATTCCATCTTTTTTGTCAGAAAGTGCTTTATTGACGATTTGCTCCGAATAGATATTGAATAACAGGGCTGACAATATACAACTCTGACGTACGCCTTTCTTTATTTTTATTTCTTTGGACATGTGATTTTCAACTTTTATTTTGGCAGTCTGATTCCAGTATAGACTTGATATTATTTGTAAGTCTTTGTTGTCAATGTTACACGATTGTAGTATTTCCATCATTTTCTCATGATTTACTATATCAAAGGCTTTTTGGAAATCTATAAAGCATAAAATAAACATCAGACTTGACATCCCTACATCTTTCAATAGAACGCGGATGGAAAAAATAGTGCGTTCCTTGTTCCTAGTCCGTTTTTCCTAAAGCCGAACCGTGTTTGTCCAGTACGTTCATCTAGTTTTTTTTATACTCTTTGGTGGATTATTTTAAGGAAGAGTTTCAAGATATGGTTCATTAGACTTATAGTCCGATATTTCTCGCACTGTCTAGAGTTATTCTTTTTTGGCAATGGTATAAAAATTGAGGTCAACCAATCATGAGGTACATCACCTATGTTGTATACGCTGTTGAAGAGGTCCTGTATAATGTCCATATGATTTTCAAGAAAAACTTTAATGATTTCTGTAGGTATATTATCTTCTCCTACTGCCTATTTGTTTTTTAAGCTGATTTACTGCTGTTAATATTTCGTCTTTATTTATGGGGGGGGGGGGGGCATTGTATTAAGCTTATTTGTATTATGTTGTCTAGTTTTGTCACTATTCATTTCCCCTATATATTCTTCCCATCTATCTATTCTTTCTTGTATGTTCAGTTGTAGTTCTCGGACTGTCGCTACTATGTTTTATGTTTACTGTGATATTACTTAAATAAGTTGCATTTTGTCCAAAAGTAATATATATTTTTTTATGGGCATAGTACACGTCCTACAGGAAAATTCCTACAGCGCTACAGGAGCGATGTGTGTGCAGACAAAAGCGATTCAGGTTGGTCTGAAATAGCTGTAAATTGTACTTGGTGGGAACTACAGTCCTGACTAAATCATTCCAAACGGATGGGGTTCTCCATATAAATGACTGCTAGAAAAGCGTTGTACGAAGATTGACAAGCTAAACCTCACACGCTTTGTAAGTTTAACCAAGGGAATAAGTATTTAAAAATATTCCTTAATATATTTAGCAGATTTATTGAACCAAATTTTACGGGGTTTTTTGTAACGTACTGGTAAAACACTTGATGTTGAGGTGAACTTGTTGTCGAAGGAATCCAACGAATGATTTACTATGACGTCTAAATCTGCTGATTAATGGTCAATATCAGCTAATTTTTCATCACCATCATTAATTTGTGTTGATTTATCGGTTTGAATGAATCGAATGACTGTATTTGGTGACTACCTTAATCAGGTATAAGTAATGCTCAAATATAAAAACACTCCATATATATAATACAAAGTATTTGGCTTCATTTAAACACGGATCCTAGAATTTAGTGTTACGGATTTTAATATCATTTGAAAGCTCATTCTATTCTCTTTCTAATGGCATCAAATTCCATAGCATACTTCATGATTTTTACCGATTAAAATGATTGAAAGGGGAAGCAAGGAGAACACGGTTTGAAAATACGGGTAAGAGAAGGGAAAAATTAAACAAATTTTAGGTTTTACAATTAAATATATTGACAAGAAGCACAATCAATATTTTGTTATTACCCCCCCCCTAGCCCTCCATCTAGTTTTTCATGAAGTGACTGAGTTTTCTCGTCACTGACTGTGAGATTCTTCTCCACTCTTCCGCCATCGCAACCTTTAAGTCCCTTAACGATGCAGGGGCTAGATTTCCGGCTCGAACTCTTCTTTTGAGCTTATCTCACATGTGCTCGATTGGATTGAGGTCAGGACTCCGCCAGGTATTGCCGCACCGATGCAGCAGCATGTGGCCTCGCAATGTCGTGTATTAGCACGAAGCTATCGGGATCTCCTCAATTTTCCTATGAGCAGTTTTTAATCCATCGCTACGAGTCTCTAAATCGGTTTTCGCATCCACTGAGATGCCTCCCCACACCATGGCAGAATATCCTCCGTAGGGGACCGTTTCAGTAATGCAGCACTTCACATAGCGCTCCTCAGGCCCCCTATAGACGCGTCTTCTTCTATTATTGCCATGTAGGCAAATTCGGGAATCGTCGGAGAACAAAACGAAGCGCCATTGCTTTAAGGTCCAGTCGACATGTTCTCGGGCAGTCGCGCTTGTCGATTGGCTGCTGTCAGTTTGGGTCCGTTAGCTGGTCTCTTCGGAGTTAGGTTAGCTTCTTTAAGTCTTCTTCTAACTGTTCAGTGACTGACAGCCCGACTCCGAACTTGCCTGAGCCCTTGCTGGATCTCGATGCCGATCAAGTGACGGTTTCTTAGGGTTGTGTTGACAATGAAGCGGTCGTGTCGCTCCGAGGTACACCTTCTTCTTCCTGATCCTGGTCTCCGTGTAAAGGCGCTACTCTCGGTAACGTCTGTAGACTCTGGAGACAGCTGACTGGCTCAGGTGCAGTTGCGCAGCGACTATACGTTGGCTATGCCCTTCTTCTAATAGGGAAATGACTTGAGCCTTTTTTCAGGGGTGGTATCCATTTTCCGACGACATAATTAGTGAGCAAATATAGCAGAGATGATAACGGTTCAATTTCCGATAAAAGAATTATGGGAAAATACAGTTGCATGTGTTTTTATAGGGATGAATAGCGCGCAACGAATAGGTTGCTGAGCGAGCAAAAACAGTTCTATTGAGTAAAGCCGTTTTAATCGGTAAAACTTTCTGGCACTCCAAAGGTTTTTGGTATTATTGGAAAGAGTAGAAAATCAGCATTCTAATGATACCATAAATAATAACACTGTTTGAACATTAAATTTAAGGATCGGTGTGTTAAATGAAGCAAAGTGAGTCGATTTGTTTGCCCACCAGTGTATAAGAGTTAAAATTCATTTATACGAAAAAAACAAAATCATGATAGGAAGATGTAAGCTAATAATTTTTTAAGGCAGATTGATCTGTATCTTTCAAAAACAGAATGCAAATTTATGTACGAACCTCCATTACGTTATTATTTTTATTACGCGTTCATCAAAATTATTTATAGAGCTAAGAACTATATTAATTTAAATTTTATATTTATATCCAAGAATTTATGTAAAAATAAATAAATGTCAGTGTTGATTTGATGTGCAACTGTTGTATGCGTCATTTATAATAATATGCGTCAGAATACAGGAGGGTCTATTAATAAAAAAAACTTTTTTGAATTAACGTATTGATTATCTTCTGTTGACGTATATGTATGTTATGTATACACATTTTTTCGTAGTCGTAACAAATACATACATTAAGATGATTTGACAAATTTTGGTATTTATTTATTTCTTCTTCAATGATTATATCACGGTAGTACAATTTGAAACAATCAGACACGATGACGACCAATTGACACGGGTTTATCCTAATGATAGTTCAATAAAGGCTGTACAAAAATTAAAATTCAAAAAACGAACAGAAAGAAAACCATGTACACTGGTGAGTAAAAAAATCGACTGAAACGATTTTGCTTTATTTAACACCAATCCTTGAATTTAATTTTCAAACAGTGGTATTATTTTTGGTATCGTTAGAATGCTGATTTTCTACTCTTTCCCATAATATCAAAAACATTTGGATTTCCAAAAAGCTTTACTGATTAAAACGATTTTACTCGCTACTTGCTCGCTCAGCAACGTACTCGTTGCGAGCTATTCACCGCTATAAAAACACATGCAATTGAATTTTGAAGGGCATAAGTCATTGCTCTATTACAAGAGGGCAGTCTCAGTCACTGGAAACTCAGAATAAGACTTAAAGAAGCTAACCTAACTCGGAGGAGACCAGTTAACGGGCCCAAATTGACAGTAGCCCATCGACAAGCGCGACTCAGATTTGTCCGAGAACACGTCGAGACCTTAGAGCAATAGCGCTCCGTTTTATTCTCCCACGACTTCAGAATGTGCCTACATGGCAATGATGGAAGAAGACAAGTCTATAGGAGGCCTGGGGAGTGCTATGCGTAGTGCTGCATTACTGAAACGGTCGCCAATGGAGGAAGTTTTGTCATGGTGTGGGGAGGCATCTCACTGGATGCGAAAACTGATTTGATTTTCGTGACTGATGAGACTCGTAGCGATGGACTAACTGCTCACCGGTTCATTGAGGAGATCCTGCAGGAACACGTCGTTCCTTACGCTGGATTTGTTGGCGATAGCTTCGTGCTAATGCACGATAATGCGAGGCCACATACTGCTGCATCGGTGCGGCAATACCTGGCGGAAGTGGGAATACCCATATTAGAATGGCCTGCGCGGAGTCCTCATCTCAATCCAATCGAGCACAAAAGAAGGATTTGAGTCAGAAATCCAGCGCCTGCATCGCTGAGAGCCATGGTTGCCATGGCGGAAGAATGGGGAAGAGTTCCACAGATAGTGAAGAAAAACCTCACCCGCTCCATGAAAGACCGACTGGAAGTAGTAATAACGGCTGGGGGGGGGGGGTGTAATACAAAATATTGATTTTGGTTTTTATAAATAAATCATTGTTAAACTTAAAATTTGTTTAATTTTTCTTTCTCTTACATCTATTTTCAATCCTTGTTCTCCTTGTTTCCGCTTTCAATCATGTTAATCAGTAAAAAGCATGAGGTATGCTATGGAATTTTGTATCATTAAAAAGAGATTAGAATGAGCCTTCAAATGATACTAAAGTCCGTAAAAATACTGCACTAAATTCTAGGATCCGTGTTATGTGAAGCCAAATAGTTTAAGTCGACTTTTTTTTTTGCTTACCAGTGTATAAAAATAAAGAATTGGAAAAGTGATTTTCTTCCACTACTTTATACACAAACAAGCAGTATGACGCGACTTTTTCATGATAGATATTTAAGGGTGAAATATTGAGAAAAGAATTAGAAAAGACGTACGATATCTCTAATTATCTTTCACCCCTAATATGTTTTATTATAAATCACTAAGCTTAAAATTTGCTCATTACTGCAGCCAAAAATTAGAAATAGTTAAAACAATACCATTAGGAAGTTTCTAAGCTCTCACAAATCGAGAGGTGAACAGACTGATAGATAAATCGACGGATATTGGGAACGTTTTTCTTTTTTTTTTTTCCCAATTTTAAAACCCTCATACTTGAAGAAATTCGAAAGATTACAGGGAGGGGTCTCTTGAAGAATACAGTACTTACTTTTACTAAGGGAAATATAAAAGCATAGTAATAATAACAAACATTTTGTGTACTTGTGGACACAGATATATTATGGGTTTTAAAAAGCCTATTAAGAAATTTAACCTGCACCCTCCAAATAATATGTAGTCATACATTGGCTAAATAACGAAGAGACCATATACATGACCTATACTTTAAGCAAGGAAGAAGTAAAGAAGTAAAACAACACGACTCGAAAGATACTAGTTAAAACTATTCATGAAAAATGAATTCAAACTGTTGAATCTAGTTCAGTCCAATGATTATATTGATATAAAGGAACAAATCTTAGTTCTTGGTCAAATGTAGTCCATAAATCTCGAGTCTTGGGTATTCTTTGAAAGGGTTAGCGTCAAGTAAGTCATAATAATAATTATAATTTTTAAGGAATGCGATCATAGAGTAATTTAGAACATTTATGGGCAAATTGACCATGAGAAAGTGCAAGTTACACAGAAGAACTATGGAATCTTGCTTATTTAATTCGATACAAATTAAGATAATCTGTAAAAGTAGATCACTAAATGCGTCATTTGTAGAAAGCCGAAATAGTAGGTTTTAATATACTAAAAAGCGCAAGAAATTAATTAGATCAAAATTAATAATCTCAGTATATTGGTGATGTCCCACTAATAAACAACCAACTACTTATATCAAAGCTCTCTAATTTAACCTTCAATAAGAAAAGATCTACTGGGTCAAAAGCCTTAGAATAGTCTACATAAATATTGACGACCTGAAAACTTTACTTTCACTACGTGGATCTAATATTCCACAATATTTATTGTGGGGGTTTTGATTAAAAAATTATGTTTAACTAATTTAAACTAAACTAAATTAAACTACGAGTATTAGTCCAGGCCGTTAGTTGTTCGGTTACCGATTTGGGTAGGGTCAGTGGGGCAATATAAACTATGTTTTCAATAATTTAGACAAATTAGCTATAATTTTAAAATACCTTTAAAACTAAATTTGAAATAAAGATACGGGCAACATTTCGAAGTCGTTACTAGGATGTACTAGTTTATATACTAAATCAAATAAAATATCTAAATAGGCTTTTTCCATTTTCAAACAATTCTTGTTAGCATCGGAAAAACTAGTAGTAAAATCATTAATCCAGTATTTTCGTCTGCAATTCTAAAGTAAATTCTGAATTTACCTTTCTCAGGCTAAACAATAACTGCATTAGAACTATATAGACTAGATATTGTAAATAATAAGTATTTAACGATCAACGATTAATTACCAGAAATGTTGAGTAAAGAAAAGGTTTTAGAGAGATTTACTATCCTTATATATTGACTATAAATAATTATACTTAAAACGTGTTCATTAGAACAATGAAGAATTAAGAAAAATCCTCACATTATTATTAAAGCTAACAAATCCCTACTCCTTATACACCTTATAGGTGTATACCTTGAAGGTACATTACTCAAGAACTACAGGTTCGTTTTCTATTTGAAGTATTATTTGTATACTACATCGATATTTCACTTCTTTCGATAGTTATCATGCCAATAGATAGACAGTCAGTCACACAGACGGACGTACAATCTTTCAAGTAAGAACATGTCCGCGATAATTCATTTTTGGTAGATGAGGTTCTGGCGATTCAACAAAAAATTGATAGACTGAAACCTTTGTCCACGACGCATTTTAATAAAAGTATCAGTCGATTCCGAACTTTCGTCGAAATCACGTAATGTCAAAAATGAGCCACTTGTTTGCACGTCGGTTCGACTTTGTTCCCATCCGAAGGAGCTTAAAATGACACATTTCGCGACCTCTAATATATTCAAAAGTTTGTGTCGTTTGCGAAGACGTGGGTAAATCATTTTAAAGAGACGAAAACTAGCGACGACGCCAAAACATGGCTCGGTAGGCAAAATCACTCCGAAAGTCGAAAAAAAAACGAATCGTGTCTTTGTTTTCACGGGACTCGATATTGACGCTGCGTCAGGGAGCGGCAAAATGAACAAAATAGGGTTCGAATGTGTCCCATCAGACCAATCCACAACATCTTCGTGCTCATGATGTTAAATTCCGAAGCACGTTGAAGAAACTTTTGCTGGGCGAAAATCACGTCGCGAAGTGGTTCGCCGGACGTCAAACCTATTGAAAACATTTGGTTCCTTGTAAAGAGAAAGCTCAGAGGAAATAGTCTGAAGACTTTGACTCAGTTGTCTCGCGAGATTCGAAAAAATTTGCAGAGTATGCAGAAAATCTCGTTGACAGAATGCCTCGAATATGTCAGGCGATTATTGTTACACAGGCGATTGGCCAACTTACTAAGGTAATTGCGCCGTTGTTAGCACACGAAAGAATACATTGATGGCAAAAAAATGTTCTCGAAAACCCATTTTTTCAAGAATACGCGCGGTCACGTTCTTACTTGACAGACCGTATGTAGCTTGAAAACTATATCTTTCGTCACTGAGGAACCCCTCGAAGAGTGATGTTTTCAAAAATCTTTTTTGAGGAGAATTTAAAAAAATAAAATTATATATTCTGTTTCAAATTGCATGTAAACTTTTCAAACGTAAGTTTATTTTATTGTTAGGCAAGTAAACTGTTTTTAATATACAGTGTTAATATTTTACTTTAATTAGTAATCTTTAATAATTAAACACTAGTAAAACAGTAACTTCTGTTAGGGGGTTATGTACACACATTATTAGCGATCATCAATATTGCTTT
>CM032449.1:143980818-144044040 GCA_019049505.1 Pachyrhynchus sulphureomaculatus | reverse complement strand
GGTAAATAATTACCATTTTTTTTAGAGCGATTTTAAAAGACAACTTGTACTATTTTGGCCCACAAGAATTATAGAACTAATTGACGACAAACTATTGAATATGCAATCTGATTATATGACAAAGTCGTATAATTTCGAAAAAACCATATAGAATTAGGTATTATTCAAATCCTGGATGCAGGTGGAGACTCCCACGAAGGTAACGGGTCTAATCTTTTACATAGATGTATCTCAAACTTCGAGTGAAATATGCATATATGTAGAAAAGCAACAAGCCTTTTACATGCTGAATTTGTATTGTTATGTTCATACCAATTAAAATGCTGGGATTAAGTTATTTTTTAACTTATATTTCCGAGGCAAGTACTGTGTAAATAAATTTAATATTTTTTTTAGAAAGATTTGAAAAGACACACGTCGAAATTAAAAGAAAAATTAACCAAAAAAAACTGATGTGAAAGCAATCTCATTTTGCATTTTTTGTTTTCAAAAGTGTTCTACTAGACGTGGCGTCTAGATTGTTGTTTTCCTGTACATTTCCGCAACCGGTGAATAAAGTGATTTTTTCGTAGTCATTTCCAATTATTTTTTCGAATGGATGAGACATGTTTTGTGCTGATTGAAAGAATATTGAGTCCTCGTATTTTGCACCCTTTTGCAATATTGTTTGTCGATAATAGAAAATTAAATCGGCTTTTCTCTGTCGGAAATGAGTTTTCACATGGGGGAACATCAGTTCGAAAGATCTTCTGGCAACTAGAGATATTTGAATATTATGTTTAACGTTTTGTGTTTTGCATTTGTTGGATTTAATAAGAATACCAAAATACATTTTTTATGAATTTAAACACACTCTAGAGTAACAATAGATAAAATGATATTTTAAATAAAAAATATGTCATAAATGGATTGGTTTAGCGATATCAATGAAATACACTTAAAAATCACTGTGATCGAAATTTTAATTAAAATCACAATAATGCTATGTGCCAAAAAATGGCAATAATTCACGAAAAAACATTTATTTTTGCAGTATATTTTACTAGGTAAATAAAAAATATTGTCAGTGACAGTTAAGTGGCTAGTTTGTCGTTTTGCCAAACGCTTTCTTTCACTTCCTCATTCATGCTTTCCAATATTTATCCCAGGTAATACCAACGCAATACTTTTCCAGTTACATAATTTAGTGACTTTAAATATTTTTAACTATGTTCGTAGTTCTTAAGAATTAGTCTTTTCAATTCATCATTCTAACACCCTATATATATAAATATCTATATATATATATATATATATATATATATATATATATATATATATATATATATATATATATATATATATATATATATATATATATATATATATATATATATATATATATATATAAAATAAAGAAAGAAAGCAAAAGTTGCCGTATCTAACAAAATTCTTAAATATGAAATTAGTTGGGAAACTCGGCAAAGGGCGCAACAAATGTTCACACAGTGTTCATCTAGCCAATATTTCGGTCCTAGGTTGGGACCTTCATCAGGGCACAAACTAAAAAAGAGAACGAAGCGACAATTGAAGTAGTACGGGCAAATAAACAAAAGTATAATTTATTTTGTTTTAATAAGTTGTTATAGAAAAATATATATATAGTAAAACTGAAAAGACCACTTACATGAAAGGTGTGATATAAATATAACAAAAATGGCCATAAAACCTATTACATAAATACGACTAACACTTAAGTAAATCTTACACCAAACACTAACATATTAATTCAGTAAAAAGGTATTTACAAAAGGGATGCCATTAAAAACCTTGGATGCTAATATCAATTACAAATTAATTCAATTTTAATTAACCACCTGTGACTTGAAATTTGTATGACACATTTGACACAACACTGACAGAAAACAGCCATCTGACAGAAGCAAGGGATCATTATACCTACAGGGCCAAAGCCCATCGAAAACAACCAGGACAGGACCGGCTTTAGTACGAAATATAAATATATATCATCAAATTGAAAAGTCAATAAAATAGAAAAAAGTACAAGAGGAAAACGTTTAAGTCCGGTATGGAGATTAGGATAATGTGACGAGCTGGAATTTAGAATAGAGAAAAAACAGTTTGGAAAAGGCCAAATGATGAACAAAACATTCCAAACGTTGATAATTAGCGAACATAATTAGTGAGAAGAAGAGGATCAAAAAGGCCAACCGGTAATTAGTAAATTGGCGGGAGGGGACGATAAATGGTGAAATGTAGAGACTAAAAAGACGAAAAAGGAAAGAATTATGCAACAGATGACAACCCAGAGGTATTATGTTGAGGTGACAAATCACATGAAAGGAGAAAGCTATATATGTTACTCAAGCCATCAAGGTCCGTTTTTTTGTTAATGTTATTAGGATTCACATTGATGTAACAAATTCTCTTTTAGAAAGATGTTTTGAGGAATGGAGAATTTTAGGTTCATTGAAATTGAAAGAATGTCCATTGTCAACGGAGTGGCTTGCCAATGCACACCTATGTGGATGACACCTGGTATCACTTTTATGTAATGCAATGGGATGATTAAGAGACTCTGAAGTCTGTTCAATATAAACTTAGGGACAATCATGACAGGAGATCAGGTACACCACCATGGTGAGAACGGGTAGAGAAGCCTTCAACTTACTGAAAATACATCTGTTTTTAAGGAAATAATATTTAGCAATTTTGACATTAGGAATAGCACGCAGAATATGAACCAGCTTATTAGTAAGACCAGGAATAAAGGGCAAAGAGAGTAACGAGAAATTTGTATCAATATGACCAACAGGGGGTGCGGGTATAGGGTGAGGTGGTGGAGAGGGTGCAGATGGAGGAGGAGGAGGTTCTGGTAATATATGATTGGTATGGAAGAGCTTATTAACTTCATCTTTGGTCTTGAGTAGGAGCTTCTTACTGTATCCATTCTCCATGAAGAGACTTGTGAGCAATGTCTGTGCTTGATGTAGATAGTCTGGGTGTGCTATACTTCTTATTCTTCTATAAAGACCCTTTATGACATTGACTTTCACCTTCCAATCATGGCCGGAATTGGCATGAATATATCTGCCAGAGGAAGTTGGTTTTCTATACCAATCAAGTCTGATGATATTGTCGTCGCCCCTGACGACTTTGGTGTCCAGGAAAGGAACAGCATTGTTAGACTCTTTTTCCATAGTGAACTGTAGGTGTAGATCAAAAGAATTGAAAACTTGAAGGATTTCTTCTTTACCATGTACTGATATGGATAGAATAAGATCGTCAACATATTGAAATAAGAACGGTAGTCTGAAGGATAATCTTTCTGTACAATTCTTCAACAGGTAGGACATGACTATGAAGGCAAGAATGGGACTTAGGTTGCTGCCCATGTGGCAACCAAAAATTTGTGAATAGAAGCCTTCATTAAATTTGAAGAAGGTCCATTGAAAAAAGAATTCCATGATAGAGAGCAAGAAGGATTTATTTATTTTTTTTGTATTGGGCGAGATTAATGCCCATTCAGAGTCAATAATCTGTCTTGTAAGTTGCCATGAAATATTGGTGAAAAGACTGACTATATCCAGGGATATGGCGACATGATTGTCAGGCAGTTGGAGATTATTCACCTTATTGCTGAAAGCAAAGGAATCCTTAACAGCATAGTTATGATAGTTGGAAAATGATTTCTCTAGTAAGTCCACACAAAATTTGTTGAGGTTGGATGTAGGGGAATTGTTGGTAGAAACAATAGGTCTAAGAGGTACACCTTCTTTATGAATTTTCGGCAGACCATAAATTATTGGTGGAATTGCTTAATAGACGATGAACAGGTCTATAAGAGACTTTCATATGACCCTACAAACCATTTTCAAAATAGAAACAACTCTCTTGTCAAACAAATGAAGAATAAGAAGTAGATTGACGACGGGACAGCCAGACAGCTCTACATATACAAAGCAGTCCCACCAAGAATTTATGATCTGCCGTCAGGGGCGACGAGAATATCATCAGACTTGATTGGTATAGAAAACCAACTTCCTCTGGCAGATATATTCATGCCAATTCCGGCCATGATTGGAAGGTGAAAGTCAATGTCATAAAAGGTCTTTATAGAAGAATAAGAAGTATAGTACACCCAGACTATCTACATCAAGCACAGACATTGCTCACAAGTCTCTTCATGGAGAATGGATACAGTAAGAAGCTCCTACTCAAGACCAAAGATGAACTTAATAAGCTCTTCCATACCAATCATATATTACCAGAACCTCCTCCTCCATCTGCACCCTCTCCACCACCTCCCCCTATACCCACACCCCCTGTTGGTCATATTGATACAAATTTCTCGTTACTCGTCTTACTAATAAGCTGGTTCATATTCTGCGTGCTATTCCTAATGTCAAAATTGCTAAATATTATTTCCTTAAAAACAGATGTATTTTCAGTAAGTTGAAGGCTTCTCTACCCGTTCTCACCATATCAGATGTGGTGTACCTGATCTCCTGTCGTGATTGTCCCCCAGTTTATATTGGACAGACTTCAGAGTCCCTTAATCGTCGCATTGCATTACATAAAAGTGATACTAGGTGTCATCCACATAGGTGTGCATTGGCAAGTCGCTCCGTTGACAATGGACATTCTTTCAATTTCAATGACCCTAAAATTCTCCATTCCTCAAAACATCTTTCTAAAAGAGTATTTCTTGAAATGTGTTACATCAATGAGAATCCTAATAACATTAATAAAAGAATGGACCTTGATGGCTTGAGTAACATATATAGATTTCTACTTTCATGTGATTTGTCACCTGAACATGATACCTCTGGGATGTCATCTGTTGCATAATTCTTTCCTTTTTCGTCTTTTCAGTCTGTACATTTCACCATTTATCGTCCCCTCCCGCCACTTTACTGATTACCGGTTGGCCTTTTTGATCCTCTTCTTCTCACTAATTATGGTCGCTAATTATCAACGTTTGGAATGTTTTGTTCATCATTTGGCCTTCTCCAAACTGTTTTTTCTCTATTCTAAATTCCAGCTCGTCACATTATCCTAAACTCCATACCGGACTTAAACGTTGTCCTCTTGTACTTTTTTCCATTTTATGGACTTTTCAATTTGATGATATATATTTATATTTCGTGCTAAAGCCGGTCCTATCATGGTTGTTTTCGATGGGCTTTGGCCCTGTAGGTACAATGATCCCTTGCTTCTGTCAGATGGTGGTTTTCTGTCAGTGTTGTGTTAAATGTGTCATACAAACTGCAAGTCACAGATGGTTAATTAAAATTGAATTAATTTGTAATTGATATTAGCATCCAAGGTTTCTATTGGCATCCCTTTTGTAAATCTCTTTTTACTGAATTAACATGTTAGTGTTTGGTGTAAGATTTACTTAACTGTTAGTCGTATTTATTTAATTGGTTTTATGGCCATTTTTGTTATATTTATATCACACCTCTTATGTAAGTGGTCTTTTCAGTTTTACTATATATATATATTTTTCTACAAGAACTTATTAAAATAAAATAACATATACTTTTGTTTATTTGTCCGTACTACTTCAATTGTCGCTTCGTTCTCTTTTTTAGTTTGTGCCCTGATGAAGGTCCCAACCTAGGACCGAAATATTGGCTAAATGAACACTGTGTGAACACTTGTTGCGCCCTTTGCCGAGTTTCCCAACTAATTTTATATTTAAGTGTATATATATATATATATATATATATATATATATATATATATATATATATATATATATATATATATATATATATATATATATATATATATATATATATATATATATATATATATTCATATCGTTAGTGGAGCTTCATACCTTTTTAATCACGACTTTTTTCACACAGTATTTTCGTTTGTGATTCTCTTTTCACAGTTTATTAGCCTATGTCTTTATAAAATTTCTGTAAAAGATATTTTTCCATCCATTAGGTAACATCTAGGAATTGATATTTATTGACGTTTGTAACATTGGCGCCATTTTTATCTTATTCTGTCAGCAAGTGAACTTTCCCTTGTTTAATCGACCATATTTTATCTTACATAGGTACTTTATTATACAATTATCTTTTCAAACAATAGACGTTAGTAACAGATGGTAGAAAAATATCTTGATTGCTCAAAACCTGCTTCTTCAATCGTCAGCGTTAGCTACTGACCACAAAAATCATTCAAAACGAAACAATAGGATAATTAAAACCTACAGGTTCTTTGACTTTATGTTATATGCTAAAAAAAGCGCATTACTTTAACATTAAGATCTATTAATCAGAAGTGAATGCGAGAACGTTCGAACAAAGTACCTGTCTGGTATGAATTGCGTAACAAATAAACAATTATGTTTTGGAATCTACGGTCTGGAAGTCATTTCGTATTATTCTTGAAAATGCGTTGGTAATTTCGACGAAAAGTTACTACATGTTATATTATGATTAACAATTAACTGATGTTATTGGTTTTTTGAAGATGACTTTTTATCCAGAAAGCTCATTATGGTTTTAAATATTAAAATTAAAAATATCATTCTTCTTGCAAATTTTAACACCTTAAGTGAATTTTTTTAACACTGATAAAAGCTATAAAAAGTTATAGAAGTTCCATCCAGTAGTAGGTCTACTAACCAAAATCAACGTCTTGCCTGAAAATTGATTGCTTTAACTACTGACGAATCGGTCAAATGTGTTGTCAGACATCCAGAATTTAAACGTTTCCTTGGCATTCAGAATATCATCATTCTATTAAGTCTTTTCTTCTTCTTAAACGTGTTACAGATCTGATGGGTCTGTTAATTCTAAGACTGTGGGATTTCTTGAGAGGTACAACGTCAACTATCTCTCCATCTTTTTGGTGGTCTCCCCGGTCGACCTTCGCCTGCTGGTTTTTTCCTTTCAGAGCGATCCATGGTAGTCTGGTTATGCCACTGTCTTCTTCTGTCGTCTTCTTTGTCTTCCCCATCTTACTACGACTTGCACGTCATGTTGTTTCCTGATGCTAGTATTTCGTATCCTACCCCTCCTTATTTTACCAACTATTGTTCTTTGGGTTTTCATTTCGGCGGTACGTAGCATACTATTTGTTTTATTGGCATCTACTCGTGAGTCTATTTCGTGGGTCATTATGATTTTTTAGTTTATGATGATACCTCACTGATGTTTTATCAAAGGTATCTCGCCTCGTGTGATCACTTTCAGCGAATGAGAGAAGACAGGCTGCTAAACTGGAACTGGACCCCATCAGAGAGGAGAAAAATATACGTGGAAGGCCACCCAGATGCTGGAAGAAAACACAATTTTTTAGATGATCGACGAGGCCATGACAAACCCCCATAGAACTTCGGGGGCCAAGGCGACTTATGGAACCGATAGCTGTGGAACTCGAAAAGCGGCGATAGCCGCAATAAAAACCACATATATATATATATATATATATATATATATATATATATATATATATATATATATATATATATATTTATATTTATATATTTATATATATATATATATATATATATATATATATATATATATATATATATATATATATGTATGTATATATATATATATATATATATATATATATATATATATATATATATATATATATATATACAGTGAAATCTCCCTTGAGTGTACACCAACGGAACCGACCGAAAGTGTCCGTTCAAGAGGGGTGTCTGCTTAAAAGAAATACAAAAAAAATCGTTTTTTTTAATGAAAACTGTAATTAAAAATTTGGGACATTCAAAACGTATACTTATGTATGTAAATATTTTTAAAATAAACAAGAAAAATTTAAAACTTAAGGAAAAAAAAACATATAAACTATAATAGGATAGAGTTATAAACACATGAAATGAAAGGTCACTTTAATGACATAAAAATTCATATATTGTTATTTGTCTCCTCTTTTTCTTTAAAATGGCGTCCACAAATCGTATTTCTAATTTGGAAAGACGCTCTAAAGACTCTGCATCTCCCTTATCTTCGGCAAAACTTTTAAGTTGCTTGGTTAGGGTAATAGCTTCACCATAATTTGAAATAGCATATGATGGTACTGGAACCTCATCGACATCAGAATCTGCAGAAAGTCATTGTATTTCAACTGGATTTTCAATTCTTGTTCTGAATCTGGATTTTCAACATACAAATTTTCATCTATGTTCAAAAAATCATTACGCTTTTCCTTATCAGTCAACTCCAACAAATTATTATTTTTTAGAGTATCTGTAAGTACGTTAAGTGATAAATCATCTTCTGGATCAGATGTAACAGCCTCAGATAACTGGTCTTCACTTTGCATATTTTCATGCTTAAATCTTACGGAAGCAATTTTTAACTGTTTTCTTTGTCACTGGTCCCCAAACGGTTTTTGCAAAGTAAACTGTATCCGATGGCATAATTTTCTTACTTAATTCAAAAGCTGTACCAGCAGTTTCAATGTTTACTATCATGTGTTTTAGTAGTAGATTTCGGTAAGAAATTTTAAAATTTTTTATAATTCCCTGGTCAAGTGGTTGACAAGCTGATGTACAGTTAGGAGGCAGAAACAAGATTTTTATATTTTTTAAGCGGACGTCTTTTGGATGAGATCCTGCATTGTCTAAAAATAACAGAACGTTTCTTCTTCATTTTCCAATCAAGATCTGGCAACCACTCTGTCATAATTTCTCCTGTCATCCAAGCTTTCTTATTATATTTCCAAGTTACAGGCAGGTTGTTTATATTAATATTTTTAAATTCTCTATAAGTCCCTTACACTTAAACTTTTCCTTATTGTGAACTTCAGCAGTCTCAATTTTTTGATTAAGTGTGAGAATTTTTCTATTTTGAGTCACTTCTACAATGTGTCACCCACTATGTTTCTTTTTCGCATAGGCGTCAGACTAATATTAAATCTCCGCGTGTATCGAAAAATTGAGATCGGTAAAAGGCAGGCAGCGACTTTGGTGCGCGGCGCGATTGGGAAAGTCAACAGCGATACTCGCCACAGAAAAATGAGAAAAGGCGTTTATTTTTTATTGTTTTTTGCCCGGTTAAGAGGACATTTTTTTGTGTCCGTGTCCGTTGAAGAGAATGTCCATCCAAGAGGGAGTTAACACAATGCCATTTGTGTAAGTCGGTCGGGACTATGAGAAACTGTCAGTTCAAAGGAGGTGTCCGCGAAGGGCAATATATATATATATATATATATATATATATATATATATATATATATATATATATATATATATATATATATATAGAAATAAGAAAGAAAGCAAAAAATTGCCGTATCTACCAAAATTATTAAAAATACAATCTTAGTTGGGGAACTCGGCAAGAAGGGCGTGATAAGAGATCACACAATTTTCATTAAGCCAATATTTCGGTCCTGGATTGGGACCTTCTTCAGGGCAGAACTGAAAAGAAGAAACAGAGCGTATTCACTGATCGTGTCTGGGACAACTTTAAATTAATGATGTTATCATTAGGTTGTTATAATAAATAAAATTAGTGTAGAACAAGAATAAGATATCAGTCATAATAAGTTAAAAAAAACTCACATGAGAAGTGCAAAGATTTCGTTAGCCTGAATGGCCGTAGGTTATACATACAAAAGTTGTTACATATAAAAGTTGGTTAATCCATAAAATATATAAAATGCACATTAAAACACTGTAGATAAAATTCTAAAAACCAAATTTAAAACATGGATGTAATTGGGAACCTTGGATGTTGAGAACATTGTTAATTATTTCACCTGTGACCACCACATATGGCCACCGCCATTTAGGAAAAAATAACAAGGACGATAGGAGACAGCTGCCCGACAGAGATAAGGGGTTTAGTCAAGAAAACTCAATTAACCAGAATGCGGGGTCGACACCAAGAAGGAACCGATAGAAAAGGAAGTGCAAATATTGGACCCTAAGTGGGAAGGAGACAGCCAATTGAGCGACCAAAAAACCCGGTATGTGGTAGAGGAAGGAAAAATCATAACCTAATTATAGGTAAATGGTGAGCGAGGGAGCGAGAGAGAGAGAGATAATAATGGGAGCAACGAAGAAGAAGATTATCTAATGAAATAATTATTAATTTATTAAATTCTTGTTGGAATCTGATTGGAGGAAGAGATTGTTTACAAAAACCAATGAAGACTGGAGGCACCATCTGGGTCATTTTGTGCACCTAGTGATTACTGCCTTCCTTCCATTGACAGTACCTTGCGTCACCCCTCTAACACCTCTTGGTGCCTCCAGTCTTCATTGGTTTTTGTAAACAATCTCTTCCTCCAATCAGATTTCAACAAGAATTTAATAAATTAATAATTATTTCATTAGATAATCTTCTTCTTCGTTGCTCCCATTATTGTCTCTCTCTCTCTCTCTCGCTCCCTCGCTCACCATTTACCTATAATTAGGTTATGATTTTTCCTTCCTCTACCACATACCGGGTTTTTTGGTCGCTCAATTGGCTGTCTCCTTCCCACTTAGGGTCCAATATTTGCACTTCCTTTTCTATCGGTTCCTTCCTGGTGTCGACCCCGCATTCTGGTTAATTGAGTTTTCTTGACTAAACCCCTTATCTCTGTCGGGCAGCTGTCTCCTGTCGTCCTTGTCATTTTTCTTAAATGGCGGTGGCCATATGTGGTGGTCACAGGTGAAATAATTAACAATGTTCTCAACATCCAAGGTTCCCAATTACATCCATGTTTTAAATTTGGTTTTTAGAATTTTGTCTACAGTGTTTTTAATGTGTATTTTATATATTTTATGGATTAACCAACTTTTATATGTAACAACTTTTGTATGTATAACCTACGGCCATTCAGGCTAACGAAATCTTTGCACTTCTCATGTGAGTTTTTTAAACTTATTATGACTAATATCTTATTCTTGTTCTACACTAATTTTATTTATTATAACAACCTAATGATAACATCATTAATTTAAAGTTGTCCCAGACACGATCAGTGAATACGCTCTGTTCTTCTTTTCAGTTCTGCCCTGAAGAAGGTCCCAATCCAGGACCGAAATATTGGCTTAATGAAAAATTGTGTGATCTCTTATCACGCCCTTCTTGCCGAGTTCCCCAACTAAGATTGTATTTTTAATTATATATATATATATATATATATATATATATATATATATATATATATATATACATATGTATATATATATATATATATATATATATATATATATATATATATATGTATATGTATATATATATTATATATATATATATATATATATATATATATATATATATATATATATATATATATAAAAATACATATATATGTATATATATATATATATATATATATATATATATATATATATATATGTATATATATATATATATGTATATATATATATATATATATATATATATATATATATATATATATATTATATATATGTATATATATATATATATATATATATATATATATATATAATATATATATATATATATTTCGTCGACATTCCGCTCGCCAACTCTTGTAACATTTGTGGCCGGTGGCAATAGTAAACAATTTATTGAGGTAATGGCGATTTCAACTTTCATCTTTAATTTACTACAGGTGAAATTTGCACCTAATTTTTGATACAATAGTAATGATTGATGCTTGTTATGTAGTACGTAAGCGGTTTCTCTTAATATGCCCGGTGTATTATTTCGTGGAATTTCAACAACTAACATTCAAGTAACATTTTAGTTTTGCTTTACAAAATTTATGCCGGTAATATTTAAGAGGAGAACCTTGTTCCAATTTCTCGGGATCTGGACCAAGGGCCGTATATACTTGAAATTTATATTGTGGGTCCTGCTCATGGATTTCAGGCTTTTTAAGATTTATGCATTTTTTATCATATTTATGAACGTTTCGGAAATGAATTGCTACAAGATTTTGTGTGGTAACTATAAGTTTCATACAGCACTACAAAAAAAACTGCTTAATATTTCATGCATAAAATAACAAAAAATATCTATTTCATTTTGGGAAACTTAAGCTCTAGTTATTAATTATTACATTAAATTCATTTATAATAACGCAACAGCAAGTGTAAGATTCCATGAATTCACAAGTAAATACCGAGTGGAACATGGAATCAGACAAGTTGATACGATGTCTCCTAAACTTTTTACGGTATTGTTAGAAGATGCTTTTAAGGAACTTAATTGGGATGGAAAAGGTATAAACATCGATGACGAATACCTAAATAACCTGCGCTTTGCTGATGATATTGTCACAACAGCCGACAATCTAGGTGATGTCCAACTAATGCTTACCGAATTGTAAATAACATCAGCAAATATTGGTCTAAATATAAACCAAGTTTATGACTAATCTAGTTACGAACAGCGAGGAGAAGCACGTTCAAAATTACAAGTATTTGGGCCATGAATTACAAATTGGCAAAGATAAGTAAACCTTTGAGATACACCGTCGTGTGGGTTTGTGATGGACAGCTTGGGAAGCTGAGAGATACGCTGCAAGGTAATTTGCCAATGTGCTTAAAAAAGAAAGTTTATGAACAATGCGCTCTGCCGGTATTCACATACGGCGCCGAGACACCCACGTTAACAAAATAGTCAACAAACAAATTGAGAGTATCACAACGGGCAGTGGAGAAAGCTATGCTAGGTATCACAAGGGAGGATAAAATAACAAACATAACTATCAGATAACGAACAAAGGTAATAGATATTATCCAAAAAATTACGAAATCTAAATGGAGATTGGAAGGCCATATAGCCTGAAGGGTTGATAACTGATGGTGTAGAAGACTAATAGAATGAAGACCCAGACAAGACAAAATGAACAGAGGTAGACCACTAACAAGATGGAGCGATGACATCAAAAGAAATGGAAGGAAATTGGGTTAACACCGCTCAGGTCAGAGATCAGTGGAAGTTCTTAGAGCAGGCCTATATCCAGCAGTGGATGAAGACGGCTGATGGATGATGATGAAGCTCTAGTAAGAGCAAGGGTTATTCAAAAAGGGTTGATTTGTGAAGTTTTTGTAGAATTTAATGGTGTAAATGCTAAAATAGTCTTTTAAGTAAGCGAAACTAAGCAATAACTCATAAAACAGCAGCTAAAATATCCGTCTCATAATGATTTCAATAATGGTCGTATAAAAATTATTTTGTGGATTTTTTCCTTATTGTTAAAAGTTAGACAACAAGAGAGCAAAAGGTTTCTTTATCACTTAATAACATATGGTAAAAAGTCCCGAGACTTTCCGAGAGATGGCAGCATAAACAAAAAACAAACTTATTTTCAGGTAGTGTCAACTTTCAACAGAATTGTGAAAAATGTTCATAAAATTTTGTCTAGTAGTTTGCGAGTTATAGCTATTTCAGTGACGCTACTTTTGATTTGTGCAAAACGATGAAACAAAAAAAGTTTCGTGTGTTGATTAAATATTGCGTTTTGATGGGAAAATACACAGCCAGGAGCCAAGAATGACTTGAGGAGTGTTATAGCACATCTGCACCGTCGAAAGCAACTATATGTCGATGGTTTAATGAACTTAAATGCGGTCGTACAAGCACCGATAATGTGCCACGTTCGGATCGTCTAAATGAGGCAATCACTCGAAAAAACACAAAAAAATTCACCATATTGTTCTGAATGACCGCAGTTGAAAGTGAGAGAGATAGCTGACATCGTGAAGATATTAACCGAACACGTGAGGTATATTTTGGATAAATATTTGCATATGAAAAAGTCGTGTGTCGAAGGGTGTCATGCATTCTCATGATTGATCAAAAACAGCAATGTGTCTAAGATTCAGAACGTTGTTTGGCACTGTTTTGGAGCATTTTAAAGGAGTTTTTGCATTGATTCGTAACAATGGACGAAACATGGATCCACCACTACACGCCTAAGTCTAACAAGCAATTCGCAGAATGGCTGAAACTGCACAAAAACCTACCGAAGCGTCCAAAAACGCAAACATCAGCTGGAAAGGGAAGTATTTTTTGGGAAGCGCATTGAATAATACTGAACGACAATCATAAGAGATTATTACGTTGCTTTATTGGACCATTTGAATGGTGAAATCAAGAAAAAACGATGCATTTAGCGAAGAAAAAGGGAGTTTCACCAAGATGATGCCTTCGGTCACAACTCCATAAAATCGATCGTGAAATTGGACCAATTGGGCTACGAATTGCTTCCTCGTCTGCCGTATTCACCAGATCTAGTCCCCCCAGCGATTAGTACTTCTTTCCAAATTCTGAAAAGATCGCCCCAAGGAAAGAAAAATTTGGCTCAAATGAAAAAGTGACTTTATGAAAGGTATCCAAATTCATCAAACTTGGTCACGAAGACCCTAATTGTTTTAAATTTGCGTCTAAAGTTAATACCTCAGTAGTAGTATATACTTAAAAACAGTACTATTAGCAACACTACTAAGATAAATGATTGAATCCTATCGTTCAGTTCGAAAAAGGGGAGTTTAACATCGAAAACGCGTTATGATGATGATGGAGTTAAAATATTATTTGACAATTTAATTGGGTTTTGAAGGTCATGATGTGAGAGTAAGTTTTTGTACGTACTCAAAGGACAGAGGTCTGCTTTTGGTTGTATTCGAGTACAATGCTGTGGAGGGGACACGTTTGAAATACCGGGGGAGTTTTGTGATCGAAAGCTTTTACCTGAGCCATTAATATTTTTTTTTCTTTTTTTTGCGTAGGCAATTTAATTTTAAGTTTATAACTAAATTATCAACTAAACCAAAGCATCAAACGCCTTTACATTCTTCCGAAGTAACGAGATGGGAGGCAACATCGGCATGTGGACTACTCGACCCCTTAATTTAGAGCGATCTATGGACCTGATTCAGAACCTTTTCATACTTACTTTACAGCATTTATATGTTTGTAATCAAAAACCCTAATTTCAGCTCGATAAGGCAAGGTATCACATCTAAAATGCAGCTTTGATAGTCATTAGAGCAATCTTCTCGGATAAACTGATTTCCAGAAGAAATGACGTATGTTGGCCTCCACGTATTCCTGATTTGACGCTGACCGAATATTTCTTGTGGGATCTCTCAAAATTTAAATTTATAGTAACAGTCTTTGCTTCATGAAACAGCTTAAAAATATATCCGGTAAGGAACGGCAAAGATAACGGAAACGATGTATCGAGCAGTGATGAATGATTTCAGCATAAAATAGTGCAGAGAACTTAACGATTTACATTTAGATGACATTATTTTTAAGAAATAAGATTGGAAAAACAATAATTTGATATAAAATAAAGATTTTAATTCTTAAATTTGGTCTTTACTTTCCTTGTCAAAGGAAATAAATTGGTCAAGTGCAAGTCGGACTTGCGCAATTAGTACGTTGATTGCTCTTAAAATAAAAATTTTTGTTACGGAGGTATAAAAATGATCAAAACACGCCCCAAATGAGTTTTCGACAGAGTTTTTCCGATCTTTACTGAAAAACTGATGACTTTGAAATTTTTCTTTTTTTTATATACCATGTTATTATATACAGATAAATTATTAAAGATAATGACCAGTGATAATTTTCGTTTAATCTACACCTTGTGGAGAATATTCCAGAATTTATTCAAAATTTTTTGGTCAGTACTTTTCGAGATATGGGGGGACGATGATTTGTCGCAGTTTTTTTGAAATATTACAAAGAAACGTATATATTTTTCATTTGACGCCCCACTCGATGACCTGGTAAAAAATGTTTTTTTCTTTTCCGATTTTACACTAACTCCTTAAGTAAAAATTTAACTTTCAAAACTACACGGCTCTGACGAGGCCACAAATTCTTATATTAGTGCCAAATTTCAACTTTCTATGTCAAATAGTTTCGGAGAAAATCGGGTGTGGCAACCGGACAGACAGACCGGTAGACAGACAGACAGACGGACAGACACCGAAGTGATTTTATAAGTGTTCCGTACGAAACACGAATGTGCAACGTGAAAAAAATACATTTCGAGACTTTTACTTTTCTTCACGTTTTAGGATTTCTAGATCACGAAAGACACAGTCACTCATTTCCGCCGGTCTGTCTGTCTGTCTCTCTGTTAGCATGGTAACTCCCGAATGGAATGAGGTAGCAATTTCAAACTTGGTCCACAGATATTATCTAATTAAGGGATGAAGCTTATAGTTTTTGAAGGATATCGGTTCAGGCCAAGGGGTTGAAAGGGGTGGGATCGATAAATGTTTGAATAGTAATACGTTAATTTTTCCTGTGTTTTAATCGAAATAATAA
Organism: Pachyrhynchus sulphureomaculatus; assembly: GCA_019049505.1. Lineage (NCBI taxonomy): Eukaryota > Metazoa > Arthropoda > Insecta > Coleoptera > Curculionidae > Pachyrhynchus > Pachyrhynchus sulphureomaculatus. The sequence continues at coordinate 144,027,757 of CM032449.1, read as the reverse complement.
ATTCTATTCCTAAGTATTTATAGTAGAACATATAAGGGATGATAGGGGTGGAGAAGGAGATTAGAAGGGTTGATTCGTATGTATCGTGTTATGTGTTCTTTTTAGGGTTTGTGAAGTCGAGAAATCCAAAAAATCGGTTGTTATTTCATTGCTGTCAATTTTAATCCAGAAAGGGACAGGTGTTGTTTAATATTGTACATATATTTTAAATAACATTTTGAAGAATTTACGGGGTTTTTGGCCAGATATTAAACATATTATTTATAGTAAAATATGTAAGGGGTTAAAGGGATGGGGGTAGGGGGGTAAAAAAGGTTGTTTCTTGTATATGGCGTTTTAGTAATATTGTGTGAGTTTTTCCAGGTTTTTAGCTGTAATAATGAACAAATTTTAAGTTTAATTATTTATTTACTATAAATAATTATACAACGCATAACTGGTAGGGAAGGGAGATAGAAGGGTGATTCCGTATTTATTGTATTATGAGTCTCTTTCAAGGTTCCTTGAGTCCAAAGGTCGAAAAATCACATGATTTTTTCGGTATTTTTAACAGGGGTAGAGTGTAAAAGGGGTAGGGATTATTAAATATTGTACACTTTTAATATTATCATGAGAATTTTTCCTTGTTTTTGGTTGCCATATTTTATAAAATTTTGGCTAATTAATTATATTAAAACATATATGAGGTGAAAGGAATGGGCTAGGGGGTTAAAAAGATAGTGGGGTTATATATATATATATATATATATATATATATATATATATATATATATATATATAGTATATACATATATATATATATATATATATATATATATATATATATATATATATATATATATATATATATATATACCAGGTGTACCAGCATGAAATGCGGATTTCAGACAACAGATGGTGCACCAATGCAGTTTGTGCTATAAAGATTTGACACTGAGCCATTTTGTTGTGTCATCAACAAGTGTCAGACGCGCACGAGTGATAAATTGAAAAAGTGTGTGTATAGTATTGTCTTGTGTTCAATATGTCGAAATTTATACCGAACAAAGAGCATTCGCGGACAGCATTAATTTTTTGTTTTCATTTGAAGAAAACTGCTGTTGAATCATACCGATTACTTTGAGAAGCTTATGGTGAACATGCTCCATCGCAAGATATGTGTGAACGATGGTTTCGGCATTTCAAAAGTGGTGACTTCGATGTTGCAGACAAGGAACGTGGAAAACCGCCAAAAAAATTCCCCGAGCAATTGGGCGTTAGTCAACAAGCTGTTTCCAATCGGCTACGAGAGATGGGAAAGATTCAGAAGACCAGTAGATGGGTACTACATGAGTTGAACGACAGGCAAATGGAAAAAGCGCAAAAACACGTGTGACATTTTGTTCGCTCGGTACAAGAGGAAGTCGTTTTTGCATCGTATAGTTACAGGGGATGAAAAGTGGATTTATTTTGAGAATCCCAAGCGCAAAAAATCATGGGTAGACCAAGGCGTACCATCCACATCGACTGCAAGACCGAATCGCTTTAGCAGAAAGACGATGCTCTTTGTTTGGTGGGACCAGAGGAGCATGGTCTATTAGGAGCTGTTAAAACCTGGGGAAACGGTTAATACTAAACGTTACCAACAACAATTGACCGATTTGAACCTTTCGCTGCTTGAAAAAAAGGCCAGAATACCGAAAGAGGCAACACAAAGTCATTTTTCTTCATGACAATGCTTCATCATATACGGCCAAAACCAGTTCGCGACACGTTGGAAGCACTCAGCTGGGAAGTTCTACCCCATGCGGCTTACTCACCCAGACTTGGCTACTTCCGATTACCACTTGTTTGCATCGATAGGTCACGCACTTGCTGAGCAGCGCTTTGGTTCGTACGAAGATGTGAAAAAAATGGCTCGATGAATGGTTCGCAGCAAAAGGGGAAGATTTTTACTGGGATAGTATTCACAAATTGCCCGAAAAATGGGAAAAATGTATATTTTCATATATCATTCTTCCGAATTTAACATGTTTTTTTAGAAAGAAAATCCACATTTTATACTTGTTCACTTGATAGATTGATATATATATATATATATATATATATATATATATATATATATATATATATATATATATATATATATATATATATATATATATATATATATATATATATATATATATATATACATATATATATATATATATATATATATATATATATATATATATATATATATATATATATATATATATATATATATGTATATATGTATATATATATATATATATATATATATATATATATATATATATATATATATATATATATATATATATTATATATATATATATATATATATAGATATTTATATATATATATATATATATATATATATATATATATATATGTATGTATATATATATATATATATATATATATATATATATATATATATATATATATATATATATATATATATATATATACCAATCTATCAAGTAAGAACGTGTCCGCGATAATTCATTTTTGGTAGATGCGATTTTAGCGATTCTAGCAAAAATCCGTAGAGCGAACCTTTGTCTATGACGCATTTTAGTAAAAGTATCAATCGATTCCGAACTTTCGTCGAAATCACGTAAAATCCAGAATGAGTCACTTGTTTGCGCGTCGACTCGATGCAGTCTTTCTTTGTTCTTATCCAAGGGGGCCTAAAATGACACATTCCGCGGCCGCTAAATATATTAAAAAGTCGGTATCGTTTGTGAAGAAGTGGGTAAATTATTTTAATCAGACGAAGAATATCAATGACTTGCCAAAACGTGGCTCGGTAGGCAAAGTCACTCCGAAAGTCGAAAAAAGAATCGTGTCTTTGTTTTCACGGGACCATAAATCGACGCTATTGACGTTTCAAGAAGAAGCAAAATTAAGAAAATTGGGCGTCTGGCAGAGTAGATAGATTAGCGTTTTTACTTCCCTTGCCAATGAATAAATATCCCGCCCCCCACGGTTTTTTGCTTTTCTTTACGTTTTAAGGTTTTTAGATCACGAAAAAAAAATATGTTCCCATTCCAAGTTGGTGTATCTATCTGATTGTCGATCTGTTGATCTGTTGATCCCAATTCTCAAATAAAATATTATAATCCTTGAAGTAGAAATGAAACCTATGTATAGCATTTAAGCGATATTGTTAATCTTGTATTTTCTTTCTTTCCTTAGTCCTAACATAATTTTAAAAGAACCTTTTAAAATAAAACAAAAACCGAATGACTTTTAGAAAAATAAGTAAGAAATGCGTGAGGTCTTTCGCTGTAGTCTGCATCTTGATGTATAATTTATTTCGTTCACGCCTTTCACATTAAAACTTCATTGTTATTTACGATGAATATGCTTCACGAATATTCCGCTTCACATGTTACAAATGCTTCATATAATCAACCTTAAACATAAATTTGCTATTTTTATACAAAATATAATTTATAAAGGCAAAACTATTAAAATAGAGATATATACTGAGTTCTATTGTCTTTATTGTTAACATAACATTTTTACAACGCTTCGATTTATCTATCTCTAGACGTTATCAGTATAATAATGAGGTATACAGTCTGTCAAGTAAGAACGTGTCCGCGTTAATTCAATTTTGCTATGCGATTCTAGCGATTCAACAAAAAATCGGTAGAGGGAACCTTTGTCTACGACGCATTTTAGTAAAAGTATCAGTCGATTCCGAACTTCCGTCGAAATCACGTAAAATCCAAAATGAGTTACTTGTTTGCGCGTCGGTTCGAAGCAGCCTTTCTTCCTCTCCTCTTCCCCACATGGGAATCCAAAAGAGCCTAAAATGACAGATTCCGCAGCCGCTAAATATATTAATATGTCGGCGTCGTTTGTAAAGAAGTGGGTAAATCATTTTAACGAGACGAAAAAATGTCGAAGACTTGCCAAAACGTGGTTCGGTAGGCAAGGTCACTCCGAAAGTTGAAAAACGAATCGTGTCTTTGTTTTCGCGGGACCCGAAATTGACGCTGCGTCAAGGAGCAGCAAAATTAAGAAAATCGGGTTTGAATGTGTCCCATGAGACCATTCGACAACATCTTGGTGCTCATGATGTCAAATTCCGAAGCATAGTGGAGAAATCTTTGCTGGGCGAAAATTATGTCGCGAGACGACTCGCTTAGGCACTCACAATAGCCGGACGCCAACTTTATTGAAAACATTTGGTCTCTTCTAAAGGGAAAACTCAAAGGAAAGACTCTGAGGACTTTTTTTGCAGAGGATGCAGAAAATCTCGTAGACAGCATGCCTCGAAGATGCCAGGCGATTATTGAAGCAGGAGGCGATTGGACAACATTGTTAACACACCAAAGAATACATTGATGGCTAAAACTGTTCTCGAAACATATTTTTCAAAAAAATACGAGAGGTCACGTTCTTACTTGACAGACAACTTCTAATATGGGCTTAAAGCTTTCAAAAAAAAAAATAATTGAAAGAACTTCTATCTATCTATCACTGTTAAAAAAGTGACAATTTTAATACGAAAAACCTACCCAAATAAGCATCACTAATTTGGTGTCTAATTATCATTATGGTGATTATTTGACGTTATTCGATTATATCAATATTAATGCGTTTTTTAGGGTTTCGTTCAAGTTTTAACGTCTCCAATATATAGAGCGTGTAATGATTCGTTTATTTTTCTACTTGGGTAGTATAACCTCCACCGATATTCATCATCATCACTGAGTGACTTGCAGTCATGGTGTTATGGATGTAAAAAAATGTGCGTTCGTGAGTGTGGCAGCTTAAAGAAGGCCGAACGTCGTATGGTAACGAACCCAATAAGCCTCAGTTAGGAACTAGCCAGGCCTTGCTCGAGTGGAGCCAGTTTTTGTGGAGACCCCTAAAATTGGCATTTCAAGACCTGAAACTGCGGAAGGCTTCTTTAAGGTGGGTGCCCTGAATGCTGACTGACAAATACAAGGCTGCGTGTGTGACAAATTGTCAGGCTTTTTGAGGGGACGGTCAACTACGATAAAAAGTTATTGACAATAAGGGTCAAGTTGATGCAGTTCTCATCGGCTTCTGTAAAAGTTTTGACAAAATAGATTCCAAAATCATTCCAGCCAAGCTGAGAACATTCGGTTTATCTGCTAGATTTCTTCTAGTCATATCTAATTTAGTGATCTCAATATGTTTAATATAATAGGTTTACATCTCCTTCTTTTGGAGCCTCATATAGAGTATCCCAGGGTTACAACCTGCGGTCTCTACTTGTTTTAATATATATAAATGATATATCTGGAGGTATAGATGTCAATTATCAAATATTTGCCGATGATTTAAAGCTGTACTCACTGGTAGAGAGATTTGAGAATTGTAAATAATTACAAAACGCTCTCATCACAGTTCATAATTGGTGTTCAGTGTTCAGTAATGTCGTTTATTAAAAAACTGTTTTTACTGTATGAATATTGTGCTGATGATTATATGTTTGTTGAAGTAAAAAAATATAAGATTTGGGGATGCTGTTTAACTCTGAGCTAAGTCTTAGTGCCCACAGAGACAAAATAACATCGGAGCAACTCAAATATTAGGATTTATTTTGAGAAATTTTGAGAAGTTTTTTTAGTAATACAACTCTATTTAAAACCTGATTTATATCCTTCATCATCATCATCATCATCAGCTATGTAGTCCATCGTCAGACATAAGTCTTCCCTAAGTACGTCTACCTTCTTTGGTTTCAGGCTTTGTTTAACCAGTTGTATCCCACTAGCTTTTTGATGTCGTCAGACCATCGGATTTGCGGGCTTCCTCTTCTTCTTTTCTCATTCCAGGGTCTCCAGGTGATTACTTTGTAGGTCCAGCCATTATCAAAGAGTCTTGCGATATGACCCGCCCAGCTCCACTTCAACCTGCTTACCCTCTCAGCTACATCAGTTATCTTGGACCTTCTTCGAATTTCCTCCTTTCCATAGCTCGTTAAGGTACTTGTAAGCGATTTATAATTTCTTGATTCACGTTTCCGTTCCGTATGTCAATACTGGCAACACGCATTGATCAAATGTATTCGCTTTTAGTGTATTTGCGACATTGGAAAGGAAGATGTTCCACAATCTTCCAAACGCAGACCAAGCCAATGATATTCTCCTTGATAAATTGCTTTTACGTTTTCTTTGGATATTACAATTTTTTGTCCAAAATATACGTTTGAATCTGTTCCCGTGATTTTCGCGCTTTGAATGTTCAATACTGCTTCCTTATCACAGTCGTCATTTGTCATGAACATGGTTTTGGCGATGTTTATCTTCAGACCAATCTCTCTGGACTTGTTAAGTTCGTTCAACATTTCTTCGAATTCTGCTTTATTGTTAGATATAAGGACAATATTATCAGCGAATCGGAAATGATTGAGTTGCTCTCCTCCTATATTTATACCCTTACTTTTACATGAAAGTTGTTTGAAAAGATCTTCTAGCGCCAACGTAAACAGTTTCGGCGAGATGCTGTCACCTTGACGTACCTCTCTTTTCATTTCTATCTTATTGGTGTTTTCTTTTAATACTGTCTGAAATGTTATATTTTTATACATATTTTGAATAATTTGCAACTATCTGCTGTCAATTCTACAGTTACTTAGACTATTTAATGTTGCCTATATTTTAAGGGTGTCAAACGCTTTCTCGTAATCCAGGAAGGCCACCCAAATCTTAAAATTATATTCGTTTGACTCTTCTATTACGATTCTTAATACTTGAAGGTGGTCCAGTATACTAAAGCCTTTTCTAAATCCGGCTTTTTCTCTGGGTTGGTAAGAGTCCAATTTCTTTGAGTCTCAGAGTTATTATTTTCATAAATAACTTGTACATTACGGATAGTAGCTGATTGGTCTATAGTTGGTTAATTTAGACTTATAACCTTTTTTGAAGAGCAGGACCACCACAGCATTATACCAGTCTCGAGGTCCATAGCACATATCGAGACACTTATTATACAATATATCTAGCATTCGTAATATCGGCTCTCCGCCTTGTTACAACATTTCGACAAGTATGCCGTGTTTACCTGCTGCTCTTCCTTCTGCCATTTTTTTTAAGAATCCTGTATGTCGTATTTTGTGATGTTGGGAATATCTTCAGATCCTTCATTCATTACTCGTATTCGAACTGACTCGCTTTTGTCTGGTGGTGGTTCTACTTATTATTTTTTTTTTATTAGTCTAGCACACGTGCTGCAGGGAGGTTCCCAAAGTGCTACAGGAGCGACACGTGTGCGGAAAAAGCGATTCACGCTATTCTTGAATCGCTGTAAATTGTACTCGGTGGGAAGCACAGTCCTGGGCAAATTATTCCAAAGGAATGATGTTCTCCATATAAAAGACTGCTTGAGAAGCGTTGTACGAGGAGTAACAAGCTGAAGCTCATACGGATGTGAAGTATCAGCCCGACGTGTATTTCTAACATGCACCGCTTTGGAAGGAATTAAACGCGCCACATCCTCCGAACACTTTCCATGAAAATCCTTGTAGAATAGGCTCAAGTCGCCAACCGTTCTTCGATGTTCCAGCGAATCAAGGCCACCGGTCAGTTCCGGGTCGCCAATCAGACGAAGAGCTCTTCTCTGAATAGAATCCAATAAATGCAGAGTATGTTTGGAAGCGGAGCCCTAAACATGGGAGCAATATTCCATAGTTGGTCGAATTTGAGCTTTGTAAAGAATTAACAGTTGTTGTGGAGTGTAAACCTTTCTGGTTCGAAATAATATTCCCAACGTTTGAGAGGCTCTCCTTGCTATGCCCGCAACATGCTCATGCCAGGACATATTTGCTCCCAAATTAACGCCCAACAAATTGAGTGACGATGTTAGAGGAATGGAGTGTCCCGCCATAACTATGTCGGATTCAGCAACGTTAACTTTTGTAGAAAAAACTGCCGCCTGGATTTTTGTAGCGTTAAATTCCACTTGGTTACTGTCACCCCAAGATAAAATTTCTTCTAATGTTAAGTTGACCAACTTCCCGCTGTCTGCGGACACTCGCCTGAGCAGCCGATGTTCGAGCGTTCAAAGTGAATAAAGAGGTAAGCGTACTGTCATCTGCAAAGCTGTAGATTGTATTTCCGATCTTTTTCAGCAGATCGTTAATGTAAATGAGAAAGAGAGTAGGAGATAGTATGGAGCCTTGGGGCACACCGGCGTTGATAGTGAAGGTGTTAGAAAGAAATCCATCGACCGCCACTCGTAAAGAACGCTTACTGAGGAAACATGAGAGCCACAAACATACCATAAGAGCGTAGCTTAGCCAACAGTCCGTCGTGCTAAACACGGTCGAATGCCTTGGATATGTCAAGAGCAACCGCTCGTGATTCTCCAAAGTGTTCAATTGCGTTGTTCCAAATATGTGTTACATAAGTCAGAATATCTCCTGTTGATCTATGTTTACGGAAGCCATATTGGTGATCGCTAATAATGTTGAATTCTTCAAGATATTTTAGAAGATGTTGATTGATAGCTTTTTTCATGACTCTCGATATTATTGAAAGCAGTACGATTGGTGGGTAGTTATTTAGCAAGGTTTTCTTGCTTTTTTTCAGGTATCGGCTGAACTGTGGCACATTTCCAGCAGGAAGGAAATATTCCCTTTCTGTAGGATAGGTTGAAAAGTTTACAGAAAAATGGTGTCAGTTCCCTCGCACAGTTTTTGAGACCTATGGCAGGTATTCCATCAGCGCCAGAAGCTTTTTTGGTGTCTAGTTTCATTAAAATACGTTTTATGATACGCTGTCTGAAGATAACATCGGGCATCCTTGACTGCACTATGGGAATAGTAGGTGATGTTTTTCCTTAGAAATCGACAGTAGAATGTGAAGCAGAGTTCAGCCAACAAGTTCGCTTTTTCAACAGGTGTCGTTGCAATAGAATTATCTGGCCGTGTGAGTGGTGGTATGGTGGATTTGGTGAAATTTTGGCTAACTGCCTTAGCGACTGACCAAAAGGACCTGGAATTGTTGGGACAAGCGAGAAGTTTGTTTCTAACTCGCTGATTGTGTGCCTCCTTGGTTTCGTCGATAATTTCTTTGCATCTATTTCGGGGACGAACAAAGGTGTTACGATTCATAGTGTTAGGATTTTCACGCCATCGTCGGTAGGCAAGATGTTTAGAAGCAACAGCTTCTTTGCATTTTCGGTCAAACCAAGGCTTGACGTTGGAATGTAAGCTTCCATACCAGCCAAAATAACATCGGAAACCTCCCTGGCGCAGTCAGATGGGTCGGCAGAACGAAAACAAACGTCTAACCAAGGAAAAGTTCGAAAATATTCCATGAGATCTTCCCAATACAGCAGATCTGTAGTGCCAAATCTTGCGCGGTTTAGGCGCCTCTCTGTCACTGATTGGTAGGATACCGATGTCCCTGTAGGTCCTTGTACAATCTCTCTGTATTCATTCTTAGATCGTTCGTTCGAATTATTATTTAGTTGTTCTCATCTACTAATTTTGTTATTTGTTGTTGTCCTTCATTTAATGATCACTGTAAAAGTTTTATACCCTTCCTGTTTTCCAGAGTTTCTTCAATTCTCTCATTGTTATAGTTTCTCATATCTCCTTTAATACACTTTCATATATAAGGAAGTGTTCTATCCTTACTGAGAAGCAAATTGGAATATGGTTGCTAGACATGGTTCCCAATTTATAGGAAATATATATCAGCATTGGATCAAGAGCAAGAAACATTTTTAAACTATCTTTCTTTAAAGGAAGAGGGAGGGCACTCACAGAGAGGGATAGACATTGTATTATTATTGCAGCTGTTTAATTTTGATAGCCTTGGGAATCGCAGAGAATTTCATTCAATAATATTTCTGTTTAAAACTGTAGTATTGTAAGTCCTTCTTTGTTGACAGAACTCAAGTTTATTGTACTCAGAGGTTCTGGTAGATCAATTAACTATTTCTATTTGCCGAGAGCTACTACTAATGTTATGTTAATATCACCAGTGTACAAAATATGTTCAGTTCATAACCGAATAGCACATCAATGTGTATTAATTAATCAAGTAATTTATTCGTGACCTCGCGGATTCGTTATACTTTTATGAACTTATACTGTATTATTTCGAGCGCTATGCACGTGTGTTTGTTGTGCTGTTTTTAGCTACATTGATAAGTTTAGACTTAGTGGTTTATACGGCCCTACTAATACTCTGTGTTGAGCTCTGTCATAAAAAAAGAATAAATAAATATTGCCTAGCTGAGAAAGGATTATATATTTATCCAGAATTTAATAAAAAAAAAAATTTTGTTATAACAATCACAACAGTAAATACTACCAAAAAAAAAAACAGAAATGTCATCAATATTTAGTATTCCAAATTTCTGTCTCAGTGGAAAAACTTCCTAGCCCCAATTAACTTGGGCCTAGAAGCTGTGGCGCTATAATACCTACCACACTGAATCTTCTTTATCGGTATTCTTCTCTACGGCACATTTCGTTTCTTATTAATGGCAATTATTACTAAGCCATTAAACAAAACCACGTAAAGTTTTTTTAATGGTTAACCTCTTGCTCTCGGCATAACGGGTGTTCCGAATCATCACTTAAAGTTAACAATTCTTGTAGAATAATGCGTGGCAGCTCAACGTATGAGGAAACGAAGTGAAGTAACTAACAAATATACCTTCCGTGATCTTCATGTAGTCTTTTTTCTGCTTTATGCTTATCTCTCTAGCGGGAACATAATGAAACGAATCAAATGATCGGTGTAAACTGTTAAGGTGATGGACATTTGTACGAGGGCTCATGATAAATTATATAAATGAAATATTTGTATATATGTATATATATATATATATATATATATATATATATATACATACAAGGTGTTAAAACAATAGTTTAATATAATAAAAAGAGTGACTCTATGAGTCAGTTCGACATCCCTAATACTTATTTTTTTAATTTTGACATTATTGAAAATTTTATGAAACTACTGTAGTTTTTAAGGTTGTAGCGGCCCGTAGCTCCGTAGCGTATAAACTTGTTGGTGAAACTAAACAAATAAACAAACCATCAAAACATTTGGCCAAACATAAGTATAAATAACATTTCAGTCAAAGGCAAAACACAAACAAAAACAACCTTAGTCTTGTAAATAGTGGTAAATAAAACCATAAACTAAACATGCAGCAAAAGTGACAGTGTAAATATAAATAATATAACAGAGTAACAATAATGTAAATAGATCTTGTAAATATAGATCGAGCTAATTGAACGAACATATCTAACAGAGTGAAACAGAGAAAACAGGTATGAGCGAGTGGGAGAAAATGAGAGATGGAAGAAAAAAAGAAGAAATGAATGAGACTATAACTTATAGAGAGCTAAACTTTGATGGTACTAAGTACCGGAAAATCAATATCGAGTTAGGTTTTTATAAAAAAAAAATTCCAACTGAACAAAATCAAAAAAATTATATCAAAAATAAACAATATTATCGCCAAAAACACCTAGTCATGAAAGACACCGTCGGAAATGACTAAAAATAAAAACAAAACAAACGCAAGGTTTAGCACCAATAGCAGAACATCAGCCAGCCCTAGGCAAAATTACAAATGAATGTACTTACAATGAGTACACTCATTATTGTATAAAACTTAGCTGTCAGGGGACCTTGCAAGAATAGTTGTAAAAATAAAGAGATTTTGAAATGTGAAAAATTTGCTTGCGGTGCAGAAGGTCCCGGGTGCCAATCCCGGCAGGGATTATCAATTTATTTAAGTATATTTGGGCTGGCCACGTATATAGATAATAGTTGTTTGCAGAAAAACAATAACGTTCGTGGCAGCACTACGGCGTTGTCTAAACAGGTGCTGTGAAATACAAAAGTGTATGTTTCGGCACTTGGACAACGTTGACGGATACTACGAGATTCCGCCGATATCCTCAGGATATGAAAAAGGATAAAATCCCTACTCAGGCTGGGAGGAGAACAGTAAAAAAAAAGTCAGTCAACTATCAAGGACGATATATTTTGTTTACGCAGTGAAACGTGCTGCAAACGATTTTTTTCCTAAAATGTTGCAAATTGGTAACGCTTAGAGTGCCTTAGGTAATTTATCGACTGTGTTGGAAGTTTACTGACTATCAATTTTTTATAGCAGTTTGTTTAATTAAAAACACGTAGGATATTTTTTAATTAAGTTTGTCGCATCTAATTCTTAATCTGCACTTGTGTTCAATACATTTTTACTACAAAATTTTGTATTGCTGATGAGAAATACTTTGTCTGTTACTCATTTCGATTTCGGCAATTAATAACAGGCTGTCCAAATAAGTATCGGTAAATAATAGCCAGACAATGGTAGCGATGATGTTGGATTAAAAGTTAGAAATTTCTTTGAGCATATTTTACATGTCATCATTAAATGGCATATATATATATATATATATATATATATATATATATATATATATATATATATATATATATATATATATATATACATATATATATATATATATATATATATATATATATATATACATAATATATATATATATATATATATATATATATATATATATATATATATATATATATATATATATATATACTTTTTTATATATTTATATATGAACTTTTTTAACCAATGCTTAGAAGAGGGGAAGATACCAAACGGTTGGAACAACTCAATTATTGTGCTTTTATATAAAAAGGGAGATAGTGCTGATTTGGAGAACTATCGACCAATCAGCCTTCTTTCCCAGACCTACAAGTTATTTATAAAAATACTCAAGAATAGAATAACAAGAAAATTAGACGATTATCAACCAATAGAACAAGCTGCTTTTAGAATAGATTATAGTACATGTGAGCATCTCCTAACAATGAGAACCTTGCTAGAGAAGGCTGTAGAGTATAACTTTGAGATTTGCTTAGCTTTTGTCGACTTTCGAAAGGCATTCGACACAGTGGAACATTGGGCTTTTTTCAGAGCACTGGAAAATGCGAGAGTGGACTCCAGATAATATATATATATATATATATATATATATATATATATATATATATATATATATATATATATATAATAACGCCACTTCAACTGTTTATATCAATGAAAAAACCAGACCGATTAGAATAAAACGAGACAAGACAGGGAGATGTATTATCACCAAAGATGTTTACGTTGGCTCTTGAAGATGCATTCAAAAGGTTTGGTTGGCATGATAGAGGTATTCTAATAGATGGAAAACGGCTGAATCACCTGAGATATGCCGATGATATCGTTATCATAGCTGAAAATAGTGAAGACCTCCAACAGATGCTGATAGAACTAGACATCGAATGTTAGAAAATAGGCCTCAACATGAACATGTCCAAGACCAAGGTCATGTGCAGCATGGATCCATTGATCGAAATAAACAACGAAATACTTGAAAATGTGGAAAGTTATGTGTATCTGGGGCACACAATTGCATTAGGCAAAGAGAACCAAACAGTTGAAATCGACAGACGAAGGAGACTCGCCTGGGGTGTATTTGGTAGACTCGGAGACACACTCAGGAATAAAAATATACCAATGAGTATACGCTCAAAAATTTTCGATCAATGTGTTCTGCCGGTTTTGACATATGGGGCTCAGACATTGACTCTAACGAAGAAATCTATGCACAAGCTTAGAGTTACGCAAAGAGCAATGGAGAGGCAGATGGTGGGAATATCTGTAAGGGACCGAAAGAGAAATGACTGGATCCGAGGGGTGACAAAATGCAGAGATGTAGCTGGGGCCGTAGCGGAGCTGAAATGGAATTACGCGGGACATATAGCTCGTGATCAAGAGAGAAGATGGCCACACACTATTTTAAAATGGAGGCCATATCTGGGAAGAAGATCCAGGGGACGACCACTCACCCGATGGACAGACGATATCAAGAAGTCAGCGGGATTAATGTGGTATAGAATTGCCCAATGCCGAGAGAGATGGCGATCAATGAGGGAAGCCTAGAATGGACTTCGGAAGGCTTATGAGATGAGATGAGGTATATATATATATATATATATATATATATATATATATATATATATATATATATATATATATATATACATATATACATATATACATATATATACATATATATATATATATATATATATATATATATATATATATATATATATATATATATATATATATATATATATATATATATATAATATATATATATATATATATATATATATATATATATGTAGGTGCATATATATCAGTGTCGTGACCTGACTCAAGGGGCGGGAGATATATGAATACAAAGAGCGTTGAATGTTTGAGGGGGGATGCTACTTATAGACGAGGGGGAACGAATCCACAACCGGTTGGGCGAAATTCCTTGAAAAAGAAAAAAACTTCTACTGCACCAAAGCTATATAAACTTAAGCTCTTCTCAACACAGTAAACTCAAAATCGATGACCGGTGGACACTTTAAAAACTTAAACCAAATTTAATATTAAGGACCGGGGGTGGAGATTTTTCACAAAAAAATCGTTTCACGTACTGAAAATGTACAAACTTCCTATTCCTACTAGAGCCCTATGTTTTACATCCCTAGAATCAAAGGGCGTGGCATATGTCAACTCTTGTCATGACGGTAATATTGCTATAGATGCCTTGCTTGATAGATGTTAATTAAATAATTTTGTATTGGGGATCTTTTTCAAAGAATATTTTAAAGATTAAAAACAAAAAAAATTAGAAAAATTGAATGAAAACCCGATTTGCCAACGAGATTTGACTTTTATATTCTTCCTTTGTTCAACAAGAAACTGAATTTTTAATAGAGAATAAATAACACACCAGCCAATTATAATTATTCAAATCAGTTGTTTCAATCAATATATGTTACCTGTTGTTTTATAAAGGTTGTGGTTGTTAAAGGTCGTGGTTACTGTCGCTTAAACGTTGTCTTTTTATGGCAAATGAAGTCGAGAAAAGAAAAAAAATGCTTTTTACGCAAAAACTCTAACAAGGGTCGAACTATGGGTGTTTATCGTGCGAAAAAGATTAGCTACCCGCATCACAATATTCGTAACGTATGAGACCAATTCTTGCTACTAATCGCAAAAAACTCACTATCGGCCCTAGGAAAGGTAGAAATAAATATCCAATATTTTGCGTTTGGACTACTTTAGGCCACTTTTTTTTTGATGAATCTCTTCTGGTGCTCCTCATTCAGTTCTCGGGCCGTTACTTTGGGCTCATACTCAAAACACCACGTTTCAAGAAAGTTTAAGGCCATACAAGCCATACAATTCCTTTCAGTATTCAATTCTATATATTTGTTTGTCATCGGTTGAGAGTAAATCGCGAAGTCGATTTACTACTACTTTCGTCAAAATAGTCTACATAGTTAATTTTGAAATCTCCAATTCACGTACCATTTTAAAGTCGTTTAAACCACCTGTATGTTTAGGAGATTAGCATCATAGCCAAATGCTTTCTAAAAGTATTTGATACATTTAGGGAGAAGTTTCACAAACGTCAATCGCAGATTTTGTGTGAAGTTAATTTCCATTCCCCAAAATACACCGCCACTCTTACTCCTATAACTAGGCTTCTAATAGAACAAATAGCATATATTGATTGACTGATACATTCCTACATATTCGCTTAAAAATATTCCCTATTCTTTTTAAGCATACTAGAACTTGTACTAAGAATATTTTACAGATTTTATAGGTTAAGCTAATGGCAACAGACAAATAGAACATTATCCCCCGTATCATCCGTGAGATAACATAATGAAACAAATGAAAATCTGATCATCAGTGTAAACCGTTGGTGTGACAGGCGAGTGTACATACGGGTTTGCCGAGTTAGCAGAGAGAAAATGCCCGGGGGGCCCAGCAGGTGCCGGGTCGGGCCACGTCATTGGAATGAGATGAGGTTCTGTACTTAAAAAAATATTAATCATAGTCGTATGGTCGATTAGATACACTCTTATCTTTATTTTCTTAGATTCTGATTTTTCTGTAAACTGACTGTCATATTGTAGTTAAAGTAAAAAAAACCGGCCAAGTGCAAGTCGGTCTTGCTCAATTAGCGTTCTGTACGGTGATTGATTTTAAAATAAAATCCTTACATAGAGTAAGTTAATTAGGTCCCTGACGTATATACAGTCAGTCCAAAAAGTCTCCATACAGCCCCTGCTTTCTATACTATTTTTCTTTGTTATGTTTAACTAATTAACTGGAACTATGAGAAAACATGCTTAAATTAATACTTGAAACTTAGCCAACCAGGATTAGTATTAAAAACAACTACGGGACATTTTATTTAGAAGTTACATCATTGTTATAAAAAGGTAAACAAAATTAATGTCAAAAAAGTCTCCATACACAAAAAAAAAACACGTTACAATCAGCAGCATTTTATCAAGCTATCTATTGCCCGCTAAACTGAAAACAAATGAATAATTTTCGGCCATCCTTTATAATCTGTCACTTGTTGCTAATAATTTTGCAGTGGGTTTTCAAAGTAGTATTAAAAATGAGCGAGAGAAATTTTGAAATTTCATTTCAAGTTCGGAAGATCATAACTGATTTGTGGAAAGATGGAAAATCGTACAGAAATATAGGAAAAATTGTTAAAAAGTCGCATGCTACTGTTCAGTACATTGTAAACCAGTATAAATCAACGGGGTCCTATAAAATTCGACCACGTTCCGGTCGTCCCAAGAAACTGACTCCACGTGAAGAGACCAGAATTGTTAGAGAAATAATTACAGATCCCAAGAAAAGGGCACCAAAATTAAAAGAAGTACGGAAACTATTTTCGAAAAATGTTTGTTCACAAACAGTGAGAAATTGTTTATACAGGGCAGGCTTTAAGAGATGTGTAGTCAGGAAGAAGCCATAATTTCGGAAGTTAATCGCAAAAAGCTGTTTGCTTTTGCTAGGGAATACGTTACTAAACCTCCTGAATTTTGGGAATCCGTAATCTTTAGTGATGAAACTAAAATTAACGTTTTTGGGTCTGATGGCAGAACTAAAGTTTGGAGAGAGAAAAATACCGCATTCGATATTAAAAACATTTGTTTCACGGTGAGATAAGGGAGTGGCAGAGTTCTCCTTTGGGGATACATGTCCGCTGGAGGGTCTGGAAATTTACATTTTATTAATGGCATCACGGATCAGCATGTTTATCTGAACATTTTGAGAGATAATTTACGAGAAAGTGTCCAAAAATTAGCATTCGAAAAAAGATACATTTTTCAACAGGACACTAATGTGCGACAGCAGCTTCATACACCTCTGCAATCACCTTATGTTAACCCCATCGAGCATTTATGGGAGAAACTTAAACGGCGCGTTCCCAAACGTAATGTTTCAAATAGAGAAGAATTGAGAAACAGAATATTGAACGCATGGATAAACATGCCAGCAGAAGTTACTAGAAAGCTGATTGCTATGCATAACAAAAAAGTTATAGAAGATTATCAAGGCCAACGGCGGTCCCACTAAATATTAGTTTAAACGAAGTTGTTATTTTCCATTAAACTCCGTCAAACTATTATTGGTAATTGTCAATTGTATGGAGACTTTTTGGACATTTATTTTGTTTACATTTTATAACAATGATGTAGCTTCTAAATAAAATGTTCCGTAGTTGCTTTTAATACTAATCCTCGTTGGTTAAGTTTAAGATAATAATTTAAACATGTTTTCTCATAGTTCCAATTAATTAGTTAAAAATAACAGAAAAATAGTATAGAAAGCAGGTGGTGTATGGAGACTTTTTGGACTGACTGTATATCTTCAGATCCAATATGTATTTTCACGTTTTTTATTAGTCAACAATGTGTAATAGTTATAACATCTTAGCTACCCAGTAGCCAATAAATCAATCTAGCTCAATATAGAATTTAGTAATAAAAGTGTAAAACAAAAAAGGTCTATCCAAAAAATGTTCTACCTAGATATGGTTTAATTACAAACAAATAGAATAAAATTATTTTGTTCCGGCACTGTTGGCCAATAGTGTGTGTACTGAAAAGTGTGTTTTCACAAGCTTTCATTTGACACCTCACTCGATGTTGTATTTTTCACTTTTGATTTCACCCCCCAAAACTAACCCTTTAAGTCAAAATTTAACCTTAAAACTACACGGCTCTGATTGGGCCATCAATTTCTGTAGTTGTGCCAACTTTCTATGTCAAATAGTTTCGGAAAAAAATCGGCTGTGACAGACAAACGGACACCGAAGTGATCCCATAAGTGTTCCGTACGGAACACTAAAAAGACTATTTCTAATGTTAACGCAATTTTTCATTTTTATTAATTTAATCCCAAATAAATAATTATTTTTATATCTAGTGCTGGAAATACTACTTTGATGGTCGAGAATGAAACTTTTTTTACCAGGTGCGACAGAATCAAAATATCATTCAAAAACTCCAAAACGCTTTCGAATTGCAAAAAATATGTTTTCAAGAAAAATTTTATTTCATTACAAATATTATCAGAAACAATTAACTGCAAAACAGAGTTAATAGACCAAGAGGGCGACCTCAAATCTTGACCTGTCGACTAACCGTCTGCCTAGTTGTTCATTCTATCGGGCAAGTTGAATAAAAACCTTTAACGTTGATTTTGCGGCCTCCGTGCCCTGGAATGCCCAGAAAAGACCCAAAATACTACATCCAAAAATATACTGTCGTTTAACCACTTGAATCAAGTCCATAATATTTGTTGACACTAAAAAAATCGAGCGCCCCAGAAGGCAGATGCCGCCGAGACCAGACTCAGCTGTAGGGCCCAAAAAAGGTCGATCCAAAAATTTAGTCTGTTTTTGATAATATATATACATATATATATATATATATATATATATATATATATATATATATATATATATATATATATATAATAAGAGGGGACGTACAAAAGGCAGACGCCGCCAATACCGGAGGACGAAGCCTCGACTGACTTTTTCCAGCCAAAAACCTTCGAGTCCAAAAAAGAATAGTCTTTTAAAATAAACAGATTTTTCTAATTTTGGTAACTTTCAAAATAATTTATGCAATAAGTCGCAGAAATTTGCACACGAAGTCATCATAACGTTAAAAAATATTGCCATTAAAAAATGTTATTTTGCACACTGTTAATAATTCGCAAACGGTGTTAATTTTTACGGTTGTGGAAAACATTTATTTTATGACCATGTTGTGTTACTCAGCCTCCTAACTTTAGTTGGTTGACTAATGCTCTTGTCAATTTAAAATTAAATTGGCAAATTGCACTAGTTTAAAACTAAAAATATTATTTAAAGCAGCAAATATTGAATTTTCGGTTAAAAAATATTTATTAAAAAATAACGGTAAAAATGCTATATGATCACGTAAAATACTTTTAAAATGCCCATCAAAGTTTAGTACATTTAGGATATTTATCGATAGCGGAACCCATCTCTTTAGTCCGCAATGTATGCGGTGGTGCAAAGTATATTTTAGGGGAACCCTTTTCATCTAAAAGAATATAATGCAGTCGGTAGGTAAAATAAGTTCAAATCTTGATTGGCGGGTCCATCTTCACCTT
This sequence comes from Pachyrhynchus sulphureomaculatus, assembly GCA_019049505.1. Taxonomy (NCBI): domain Eukaryota; kingdom Metazoa; phylum Arthropoda; class Insecta; order Coleoptera; family Curculionidae; genus Pachyrhynchus; species Pachyrhynchus sulphureomaculatus. Next base: position 144,008,173 of record CM032449.1, on the reverse strand, counting down.
ACGGATAATTACTTTCTGTCCAGCTTCTGTTGTCTTAGCATTACTTTAATTCGTTAATAAATGGTTAGTAACTCTTTTTTAATAAATCGAACTACTGTGTACGGAGCTATGATCATATGACATCGCCTTACTTCTTATTTTCTCAGAGAATGTCGGTAGATGTGGGAATGCCCGATATTGATAACATCTTTGGTTGGGGAAAATAAGCTCGAAATTGTCGAGGTCTACCATAACGTACTGAGTTTCTTAGTATTTGCAATAGTAAATGCACAACTTTTTCGGTAACTAGTTAGGTCTTTAACAACAAAAATATCTCGAACACTTCTCTCCACTTTCAACAACACAACCTCAGAGCAGTTTTCATATTCTCCTCACTCCTTGGCGACAAAAGAAAAACTGAGCTCAAATAAGTACGTTATCTATGTACTACCGAAGGTTGAAGTAAATCTGCACAGGTATCACTGGCTTGTATGGAAAATTTCCGAGTGTAGTCCTCTGTTTTCCAGAACAATATAAATTTGGCGAACAGGAAGAAATCCGTGGAGCAAAATGTCCAACTACTCCGCTTCCATGCAACATCGCTAAGAAAACGGAATGGTCGTCTAGCGTATGGTAGTAAAAACTTGCCTTAGATACATATCGGTGTCGCCATATATGATATTTAATTTTAATCGCTGGTTGTATGTGGTCACATATAACTTATTGAAGTACAATTTTAGAAATTATTTAGCTCTTGCTGATGAACATAATGCTATTTACTTGATTTTAGGTCTTTAAATAAGGCATAAACTGAAATAACTTATTTTCCATTTCGTTTTAAATATGTTATTTTTAATTCATGAAAATTAATTTTATGTTTACTTGAAATGTAACCTTTGATTTTTCGCCAAATATTTTTATAGTTCTTCTTGGCAAAATGTAGGAAGTTAGGATATAGTTCTCTCGTGTTTTCCAGTTAAGGAGTAGTTGGGAAAACTTACTTTCCTTGGACAAATCAATAAGTTGAATCATATTTGTTTAGTGACAACTGAAGAGAAATGTCAAATGTCTGACAGTCAAGAAAACATGCTAGTGCTCGGGGCTAAATTAATACCAGAAATTTACGTTGTAGGATATTTTGATAATTTGGTAGTAAAGGACCGGTAGTCGTAGATTCGGCTAGTCTCACTTTACCTTGGAATTCGGTAGGAACAACATACAGTGACTCACAGCTTAAATGATGCAATCGCTATAAGAAAAGACTAACTGGTCTCAGTGCCTCTTTATTTGTTTGGAAAAAAAACTTATTGAAATTAAATTAGTAAAGAGTCTTCTAAAAAAGTAAGAATTACTTTTTGTCTTAAATATGCCCTACTTAATTAACAATAAATAATTAATCAAATTATATGCAATTTTAACGTCACAGCTTAAATGATGCAAAATAACAACAGGGGTCAAAACTTATCGCATTTTGAAATTTACGAAGGCGGCGTTGCTTTGATTTCTTAGTGCAATTGTTTTTTGTTTAGTTTGACATTTTTTCAACTACAATTTCTGAGAAAAATTTAATTATTACTCATTACAGGAATGGATACAGCCAAAGAGACATAGCCAAAATGGTAAATAAATGTCCGTCAACTGTTCAGCATATCATTGATCGTTACCGGAATGAAAACAGAGTCAAGGATAAGTCAAGGTTGGCTCCAAATAAGATCTTCAATGAACGTGAAGAAAGATTTTGAGAGAGGTATCAGATAATCCAAAAAAAAGTGCGCCAAAATTGTGCGCCGAGGTGGAAAGACAGTTTGGAAAAAGGTGTAACCCCGAAACAGTTCGACAGATCTTGCGATATAATAATTTACATGGTCGAACTGCTAGAAATAAGCCTTTCATTAGCCAAAGAAATAGACCCGTGAGATTGGAATTTGCCAGAGAGCATATCAATAAAGACTTGAACTTCTGGAATTCACTAATATTTGCTGATGAGACTAAAATAAACTTATTTCGGTCCGATGGAAAAATATCAGTGTGGAGAAAGCCTAACAAAGAATTAAAATTGAAAAATATGAAAGCTACGGTAAAGCACGGTGGAGGTGGAGTGATGTTATGGGACTGTATGTCATCTGCAGGAGTAGGTAACATGCATTTCGTCGAAGGGAATATGAACTAATATGTGTATTTGGATATACTAAGGCAATATCTCGTCGCTAGTGCCCAAAAATTCGATATTGAAAACAATTATCGGTTCTATCACGACAATGATCCAAAGCACACGTCATTTCGAGTCCGCAGTTGGTTGCTTTATAACTGTCCAAATGTTATTAAAATTCCAGCCCAGTCACCAGATTTAAATGTAATTGAAAATTTGTGGCTGACATTAAAAACTAAAGTAAATAGTGCCCCAATATCGAATAAAACTGAATTAAAAGTAAAAATTACTGAAGCATGGAACACTATTTCCCCGGAGTATACTAGAAAGTTAGTTGAATCAATGTCAAGAAGATTACAAGCCGTTATTGATAATGAGGGAGGCCCGACCAAATATTAGCAGGCTTATTTCAAATTCTACAGTTTGTTTTCTCTAATAATTTTGGTATATTGAATTTTGCATCATTTAAGCTGTGTTGTTAAAATCGCATATTAACAACAATTAATTATTTATTGTTAATTAAGTAAGGCATATTTAAGACAAAAAGTAATTCATACTTTTTTAGAAGACTCTTTACTAATTTAATTTCAATAAGTTGTTTTTTCTAAATAAATAAAGAGGCACTGTTAGTCTTTTCTTATAGCGACTGCATCATTTAAGCTATGAGTCACTGTATATGGTAGCCCTTGAGAAATGTATGGAGTTAGTTTTGAAATGTTAGTTGGGACCTGCAGTAGCCTCTTTTAATTAATTTAGTAATTTTTAGTTTTAAAGTGTATATGGTTTGTATACCTGGAGGAAACAATGTAATATTTTTTATAGTGGGAGACGATATGTATACAAAAATTAACGTTTTGGCAGGCCTTCTTATGTAGCTAAGTATTGAGAAGATACTTTGGTTTTAAGTAAAGTTTTAAAAGACAATCGTGCCGGTTTGTGGAAACCAAATTTTCGGGTTAGGTATAATAGTAGTTTTGATAAGGTCAATTGTTTATTGGCGATCTGAATTCTTCAGATCAGATCTCCAGTGATACAGAAAGGACATTAGAAGAGCACTCGGGGTGAGTAGCCATTCTATGGAATTATTTGGCTATATCAGTTGGATTTTTTTTAGGGAATTTTCTGGGAATAGTCGTTACGATGAGGACATTTACTAGGACTATTATACCCTAAACAAGGATATTTCTTTTGTTCCAGGGTTTTTATAATTGGCATAATATTGCTTTTTTTCACGTGTGCGCTTCACTAGATTAAAATTTTAATAATATTGAGACAGCTGGTGAACCAAGGAATTTTTTAAATTTTGAAAGTCTAATACGTTTGATCGATTCGTTAGAATCGATCTAGTCTCCTAATTTTCATGACAGTTTAGATGTGTGATTATGTTTTAATGAAAATATGTGGAAGCTTCCAAGGATTAATCTTAAATGGGACGACGTGTGCCAGGCACAGCGTGCTACTATTTAGTGGCGAGATTCGACGCAACTAATCGCCCCTGCAACTATTTAGGTACGACTTTTCTTCTCTGCGGACCAATTTTTGAATGATAAACTGAATGTCCAGGGAGTGCGTATGTTTACTTTTATTATAGTAAAGTATTTTGTAGATACACCGGCGTAGGTTAAAAACTTCTACTTAGAAAGTTGTGCGTATTCATCGGGTTGCGTTAATGTTCGAAGACCTTTAGAGAAACCATATAATGAAGATACTAACAGAACTTCAACACAGAAATTAATATATTAAGGAAATACGGCTACGTAAAAATCACGGAACGTACAATCGCTGCTCGTCTCGATTCCTCATATGTTAAGTTGCCGCCCATTATTCTTTAAGAATTGTTAACTTCACATGATGGTTCGGAACATCCGTTATACTAAGAGCAAGAGGTTAATAGCTAAAAAATATTGTATATATTCTTCAATGTTTTAGTAATTATTGTCATAAAATAACCATTGAAATAATGATGAGGGCGATTTAACTTCTGAAATTATGTAGTCACGGTTGTTGTATATATTATTAGTCTGATATTCATTTGAGCAGGTAGCCTCATAATTCCTAACAACAATTTTTAGTTGTACAAGTATATGAGATGGTAACGTTTTTTGAATTACTAGTAATTTTGTGTTGTCGGTCCTGTTATAGATAATCGTTATATTAACACCATACGCCTAACAAAAAGTCGTGTGAAACCCGAGTTTACGAATTACTTTTAATGATCAGGTGTACGAGGTCTGACCATTAAGTTTGCAAATTCCAATTTGACAGTTCGAAGCACGCGGACGTGTTTTCGCGGTGGGGGCTCCTGTTCAGAAGGCGAAGTCGGGGCGATTTGGAGGTCCGGATTGTGGAACAGCGATTCCAGTTGGTTAAACCCGTGCGGTCTTTGGTTATAACCAGAACCAGTAGCAATTTTGTTGAAATAATTTTAAAAATTTATAAAAAAATTAAATCACGTAATTAAAAAGTCATGTAAGAGACTTGAGAAGAGTAGGTTCGATTACTCAGGTTGTCACCACTTATAGATTTCTCTCCATGCCGTGTAGAGGTCGGGTGTAAATGAAAGCCATGGAAAGGTTTTTTTAGGTAAATGTATCTCGATAGTAAACCCACGACCTAAAATTAGAGTAATACGACGCGACGGTATCTGTAAGGACAATTTTACAACAACAGTTCCCAAATTGCTTCGAAGGATGGAGTAGGCCCTGGTATCGCTGAATAACATCCAAGAGGAGTACTTTAAAGGTGGCTACAGTGGTATTTAACAATAAATCATGTAGCAATTTTTCTAGGATAAGTTCGTGAACTTAATTGTCCGACCTTGTATACGTATCGTTGTTTAGGATGTGGAGCTTTTGCTTAATCTTAAAATAGTTAGTTCCTACATGTCTATTAGGGTGGTCACACGGTATAGGAGGGAAAAATATTTTCATCGTAAGGCCGGACGGACCCCCCTAAAATTTGCCTTTTGTCTAAAAAATAGGATTTGCACATTTTTAACTCAATTATATAACATTAATCCGTGCCTCATCGAGGTTAAAGCTGTAAAAAAATCGTGGTTTTTTCCCTCATAAAATGAAAACTATTCATCCTAGAAACCTGACTCTTATTTCATTTCATAGGAAATATTGTTGTCTTAAACTTTTACTCCTACCGCTTTTTTGTTAAAACTTTTATTTTTTAAGATATTCATCATCCAAAACTGAACATGATTTGAAGACTCAAATTCGACCTTCGACCTGTTTAGAAAACGAAAGTGAAAAATGGCAACAAAGATACCTAACTTAAATACTTTTAACTATTTTTTGTTTCCTTTGTATTATTAACAATTATACAAATACATTATTATAGAATATATAATAAGACATAAAATTGTTATTTGTTTTAAATTTATAAATAATTTTACTAATTGCAAGGTAGTGGGTATCTACCTGATATTTAGCTCTATTCTTTAAAAGGTTTGTTTTTGTTACAAAAAAACTATTGCTAAGGACCCTTTTATCAGAGAATTATGCCTGGAATGTCATAAACCACACCCCTTCTTTTTTGTTCCTTGTCTGGGATGCCCGGGGAGAACTCAGAAATTTTAGTTTATGTTTGCCTTTCAAACAGTGAACATTTCAACAACGTTCGTTTAGTGAGTTTTCTGTGAGGTTTGCTGGACAATCTCTTCTACACTATCAACGAACCATGCTTGTCCGGGTTCGAATTCGAATTCAAGGCAGAAAGAAGTGGTGTATTTAATGGGCCACATGTCTCATCAAATCAGTGGCGGTAAATAACCAACCAATTGTCAAGTTTTACGCAGTTTATTTTATAATATACGGCAAGTGAAACTAAACACCAGGGAAGCTGCAAGACTTAGGAAGTTTAAATTTTTTGGGAGGAAGCTAAGATACCAACCAGACACCTGAAAGACTGTGATGCAAAATTAGAAAAACCGTACGAAGAATGGAGAAAACTGCAAAAAAACGCTAAAAGATCTAAAAGCACAGCGCAAAATAAAAAAGTGGAAGCTTTCAAGTCACAGACATCTGTTTATTTATAATCAATATTTAAATAAAAGCGTGGTTCAACGCGCCCCAACCAAGACCTACAATTATAAAAATCTTTTGTGAAATACAGACAAATTGATAAAGAACTTGCAAACAAGGCACTGTCTAAAATGATAAATCATCTGTCGTATCTCAATTCGGAACTAGTAGTATTTTCATTTTTGATGAAACTTTAGAAAAAATGTCAAAAAAAAGCGTACCTGCAAAATGTCTAAAATTAATTTTCGTTGAAGAAAAAAGTTACGATAATAGGGATGTAAAAGCAAGGCTCAATCTCTAACAAGTGGATGATTTATTGGACAAAAAATTTGATTATTTTGTTTCTCATCAAACTCTAAATTTTTTCAAGAGATTTGAAACTGATACAAACTTTTTAAATACTGATCCCGATGAATGGTGTGACAATTCACACTATTTAAAAGCTAACAAAATAGTAAACGGTTTTAAAGTTGTCAATGACACAGCTGAAAGAGGTGCAAAATTAATTCCAGACTTTAATTAATGTTTGACGAATGATGAAGAACAACGGCACTTTCTGTTACGCGTTGTATCTGAATGTCTGAAAATTTTTCTTGACTCTTCAAGGGCCACCTTATCTAAGCCATTATCACCTGGATCTGATAATAAATTGTAAATGTAAATAATAATAATAATTTCTTTTCTTTATATTGCTCCCTTTTTTATAACTAAACTTAAAATAATAAAATGCATTTGAACATTATTTCTTCTCATTTTTATACCTTTTTGCTTTTCTTTTCTCCTAAATCCTCCATTTTCAACTTGGATTTTGCTCTATTTACTATTGAAAACAGTTCTAACTAAACCCTGTTGTATGTACCCATTGAAAAAATAAATAAAGTAAAATCGAGAGAGCCGATGTAATTGAATCTTGCAATGTTTTTAGACATTTCCATAAAAAAATCCATTTTCATAAAAAGTCAAATCTTCAACCTTGATGAGCCACAAACTAACGTTATCCAACTGTGCTGAAACGTTACCAATCTCATTTCTTAGTCAATTGGCAACTTTTAGGATGTTCCCCCCGAAAAAATTGAAACATTGATTTTTTGTGACCACCCTAATGCTTATAAAAGAAAACATAATTAGAGTAAGAAATTTCGTTGTCTTCACTCGTAACGAAAAACGAAAAAAATGTGAGCAATATGAAAATAGATACAAGATATAACACGAAATCACACAAAATTACGCACAATTTTTATGTTTTACTGCAGGAAGTATATGTAGTAATTTCTTCGTATTACAGTGAGCTTTTGAAAGAGAGTAATATATTTGGTGTTACGTACTATTCTAGTAAGTCCGTAAATACTAATTGACTTACGACTTCAAGTTGTATTTAATAAGTCTCTTCGTAAGTACAAGACTTTCGCCGTCTTAAATATTTTGCTTCCAAATATATGTTCGCCCCAGGAATAATCTCAGAAAACGCAATTAATCAATTTTTTAATAAAGATATTAACTCTAAAAATATTTTAAGAGCCAAATTGACTGATATAGTCCCTAATATATTCAAAAAACCAATTGAAAGCAACAAAATAATTTATTTATAAGAAAAACTAAATTTCCTTTTAGATATTACTAGTTGTTACTAAGACAGACAAAGGTAATGCCACAGATATATTTAAATAAACTTGTACTGAAACATCTAATTTTTTACAGAATTAAAACTATTATGAAAAACTTATTAGAGATCCCACCTAGACTACTCAACCAAAAGCAAAAGAAAATTGTAGGAAAACCTAAAAATAAAGCAGAGTTAACATAAGAAATTTCAAAGAATCTAAATATCTATTATCAAATTTCTCCAAAATATTGTGAATTATAGACCAAGACCCTAATAGCCACTCCTTTCTACTCTCCCTGCTAAAGAAAAGTATTGTATTTGTGAAAAAATCACACACAGAGATTTTCTCGTTTCTTTATATTTCACGGTAACATAGTCACTCATTTCCGACAGTCTGTCGGGCTGTTGATCATGTCGTGATAACTCTCGAACGAAATGAGGTATCGACTAGAAAGGTTGCTTGGTATATATCGTGTAAGTTTTTTTAACGGCGTTGGAGTCAAAACATGTCAAAACTATGATATTTTTTCATTAGTTTTACTTAATTGAACGTACAAAAAGTTAGTCAAGGCAGTTAGTCAAAATTTTACCAAATCCACCATACCACCACTCAGACGGCCAGATAATTCCATTGCAACCACACCTGTTGAGAGAGCGAACTTGTTGGCTGAACTCTTTGCTTCACATTCTACTGTCGATTTCCAAGGAAAAACACCACCTACTATTCCCATATTGCAGTCAAGGATGCCCGATGTTGTCTTCAGACAGCGCATCATAAAGCGTATTTTAATGAAGCTAAACACCAAGAAGGCTTCTGGAGCTGACGGAATACCTGCCATAGTTCTCAAAAACTGTGCAAGGGAACTAACACCAGTATTCTGTAGACTTTTCAACCTATCCTACAGAAAGGGAATATTTCCTTCCTGCTGGAAATGTGCTACAGTTCAGCCGATACCTAAAAAAGGTAAGAAGACCTTGCCAAATAACTACCGACCAGTTGCACTGCTTTCAATAATATCGAAAGTCATGGAAAAGTTTATCAATGAGCATCTTCTAAAATATCTGGAACGATTCAATATTATTAGCGATCACCAATATGGTTTTCGTAAACATAGATCAACAGGAGATCTTCTGACTTATGTAACACATGTTTGGAACAACGCAATTGAACACTTTGGAGAATCTCGAGCGGTGGCTCTTGACATATCCAAGGCATTCGACCGTGTTTGGCACGATGGACTGTTGGCTAAGTTGCGCTCTTATGGTATGTCTGAAAGGTTCTGTTTGTGGCCCTCATGTTTCCTCAGAGAGCGTTCTTTACGAGTGGCGGTCGACGGATTTCTTTCTAACACCCTCACTATCAACGCCGGTGTGCCCCAGGGCTCCATACTGTCTCCTACTCTCTTTCTCATTTACATTAACGATCTGCTGGAAAAGACCGGGAATCCAGTCTATAGCTGTGCAGATGACAGTACGCTTGTCTCTTCATTCACCTTGAACGCTCGGATATCGGCTCAGGCGAATATCCGCAGACAGCAGGAGGTCGTTCAACTTAACAAAGACCTGGAAGAAATTCTATCTTGGGGTGACAGTAACCAAGTGGAATTTAACGCTACAAAAACCCAAGCGGCAGTTTTTTCTAAAAAAGTTAACGTTGCTGAACCCGACATAGTTATGTCAGGGCACTCCATTCCTCTAGCATCTTCGCTCAATTTGTTGGGCGTTAGTTTGGGAGTAAATATGTCTTGGCATGAACATGTTGCAGGCATAGCAAGGAGAGCTTCTCAAAAGTTGGGAATATTATTTAGAACCAGAAAGCTTTACACACCACAGCAACTGTTAATTCTTTACAAAGCCCAAATTCGACCAACTATGGAATACTGCTCCCACGTTTGGGGCTCCGCTCCCAAACATACACTGCATTTGTTGGATTCTGTCCGTCTGATTGGAGACCTGGAATTGACCGGCGGCCTTGATTCGCTGGAACATCGAAGAACAGTTGGCGACTTGAGTCTGTTCTACAAGTATTTTCATGGAAAGTGTTCGAAGGATGTAGCCCGCTTAATTTCTCCCAAAGCGGTGCATGTTAGAAATACACGTCGCGTTGGTGCTTCGCATCCGTATGAGGTTCAGCTTGTTACTCCGCGTACGACGCTTTTCAAGCAATCTTTTATATGGAGAACGTCATCCCTTTGGAATAATTTGCCCAGCGCTGTGTTTCCCACCGAGTACAATTTACAGCGATTCAAGAAAAACGTGAATCGCTTTTTCCGCACTCGTGCCGCTCCTGCAGCGCTTTAGGGACTTCCCTGCAGCACGTGTGCTAGACCAATAAAAAAAAAAAAAAAAAAAAGTTAATGAGAAGGATATTGCTTCACACGTATTGCTTCATACATCTATTTTAGGATACTTGGAGTCGCCGAATCTCAGAAACTTGTTATTTTTTATATTAGTCAAACAAGTAAGGTGTTAACTAAGGTAGAACACAAAGCTAGAAGCGTTGCTTCTTATACGAGTATGTTGTATTATATGTCACTATCAGGTTCTTGAAGTGAAAGAACCTGATAATTGCTAATTTCACTATTTTCGATCGGTGAAATGTGCGAAGTGAGAATCAGTTTGTAATTAATATGCCCGGTGTCCCACAAAACCAACGTATTCCCTTCTAGTGCTAATAGGCCAGCTCATAACTCACCAGAATATGTAAATGACCTTAATTAGATTTCGACATGTTGACACTTTTATGAATCTCGTGAAAATCCACACCTTAGATCAAAGATTCTAACTATGGTTATGTAATCCTGAATAACCGTGCTGTTGATCACAGTTCAAACACACAAAAAACATTTTTGGAATTATCATGAGCCGCACAAGAAATCAGTCCCACAGGAAGTGCAAGACGAAACCTAACTATTTTTCACTAAGATTATATTTACATATTCTGGCAAGTTATGAGCTGATCTATCAGCACTCGAAGGGAATATGTTGGTTTTTGGGACATCCAGAGATACATATATATATATATATATATATATATATATATATATATATATATATATATATATATATATAACATTCATTTTTTCCTAGATTTTAAGAGTATGTAATGTTACTGATTTTTCGCTTTATAGTGTACTTCTTTTCATTTTTGTATCGAGCAGTGTATTACACTGGAATGTCTAGCCGCTCGTTGTACAGTGTGCAGTGCGGGTTTCCGACCGAATTTATTCAATTCGTAGTACGCCGGGATTGGTGAAATGTTTGTTTCCGGAGTTTGGTTCCGGCGTCGCCATTTTAGAGACGTAGTTCTCACGGATTATTTAAGGGTCCGGAGAGCGCGGATCTAGGCTTACTTCCACCAAGCCGCCGGGTAGGCTTATTTCCAACTAGCCGCCGAGAAGGCTTTTTTTCCACCGAGCCGCCGAGAAGGCTTATTCTCATCAAGCCGCAGCCAGGCTGTATCCATCAAGCCGCAGTAGAGGCTTCTAACAGTACTTTCGAGAGCCAAGTTAAGTACGAGTTTTTAACGTAAAGCCGTAGTGGGCTTTGTGTGTTTTTTTTCATGGAGTAGCCGAAGTAGGCTCTTCTCATCGTAAAGCCATACTGGAAAATAAGTGATGGAATGTGTGAAATCGGTTTTGTGTTCAATTTAAGGCCAAGAAGCCCGTAGGAAAACCGTAAGTCACCAGAACATACATCAGTACATATATTTCCCGCAAATAAGTGTTTTAACAGTAATTTGAACTGATAAATCGTGAAGTGAATATCACGACTCTTCGATTTCGGGTGTACTAAAGTTTTAGAAATAAAACGCCTGATTTAGGAACTCTACTTTTAATAACTACTTTTTAGGCTAGAATTTTTGTAATTCCTAAAACTGCAAGGGTTGGAACTTTTATTTTAAAATCATGAATAAATTTTCTTTTTGTTGATTAAAGCTAGTGTCTCACTGAATACCTATCTTACTTTTCAGGATAAGAAGGGTTGTACCAGACTAATTCCTTTTAGTAACAACTGTATAACACTTCAGTGTTTTTTTTTCATTTTTTTAGCTGAAGTTAGATCCTTTCTATTTTAAAATGAATGGTGCCCAAAAAATTGGTACAACTTAAGTTTTTTAACAATAAAAAAATAATTCCAAAAAGACGTACAACAATTATCTCTTACCCATATTTCTCTACCAAGGAAAACTGAGCTAGTGTTTGTTTAATTTCTTTAGTTCTTTTAAAATCATTATTCACTCAATTCATTCTAAGAAATTAAAAAGGGGATGCAAGAAGTGCGCCTCAAAGTGCCTGCGGGCGAGTTAACAGGTTACAGTATGTATAGTTACAATAGAGGTTTTCACGGATGGTGGAATGTAATACATTAAAATACCGGGTTTCAGTCCGTTATCTAAAAATGAATTTGCACGACGTTTCGCCAAAATCTCATTTGGCATTTTCAAGTGTTTCCGCTACTGCAGCTACTCGATCATAGTATCAATCTAATTTTTTTTTATTTACAAAAAATTCTTTGTTTAAATTTAAACATATTTTGCCTCTTCCATTTTTTCTTAAAAGTTGATGGTTTTTCTAAGTTTTCTTTTTTGCTAAGTATTATAAAAAATTGACATTTTTAAAAAAAGAGTTATCAACAAAAGTTTCTTATTTTTTGAGTAGAATACGAATCTCCGAAAAAATATGTTAGTTTCTATTTAAAAAAATTGAGTTGACCTTGATTTGACTTTGAAAACGCTACTCAAGGTCAAATTTCTAAATACCATTGTTTGTTCTCCTTTGAACCATGTAACTTTTGTTTGAAATATTTTTTTCGACAAAGCCTATTTTTCTAGTTATTCATATTTTTCAAGTTAAATGGGACACCCGGTATACATATATATATATATATATATATATATATATATATATATATATATATATATATATATATATATATATATACATATATATATATATATATATATATATATATATATATATATATATATATATATATATATATATATACATGTGTATGTATATGCATATTTGGCCCATACGGTCAAATTCGTAAGTTTCTGTAACATTATAAAACGAAATATCAGAGAAATAAAATGAAACAAGGAGAACTCTGCTCAAAATGCATTTATTTTACAACCTTTACTCCAGAATAAAAAAAAAGCAAGTATCTCATCAAGAGACTCTAAAGTTAAGAATGCAACCGCTGAAGATAGTCATTAAAATATCACAATGCGAGGCTTTGTTGTCTTTGCATGGCACAATAACGATGTTGCATTTTATATCAGCACTTCCCTGGCCTTATTGTGGCTGAATGCTTTTTGTATTTTTCCCGACTTCTTGTCTTGTTCCATACTCTGTAAACACTCAATATACGGATTTTCTTTCGGTAAAAATTACAGAAAATGTAACGACAAAATGTCAGCATTTCTTCGATCTTTTTTTAATGACTTCAAAAAAATTAGTTTTAAATTCAGTGCGTATGAAATATTGTTTAATTGTAATAAATATATATTTTAATCTATATATGCTTCCCGATATACCAGATTTTGCGACGATTCAAAAGCTTATATATATATATATATATATATATATATATATATATATATATATATACATACACACACACATATTTCTTTTTTATTATTTATTATACTCATTGGTACTTCCACCTCAAAATTCTTACAAAATTTTTCGACCTTGACTAAAACTTAGCATAAAATAGAAGGATGATACTTTCACGCCTTAAACTACAAAATGATATGTGTCGCCATCTCTCAGAAGTTTACCATACTTTTTGAACAACTCTCGTATGTTTAATACATCTATATTTTCTGGTGAGCGACTCTCTGCTTTTCCTGAAAGGTAGACCACATACTCTAGCAAATTTTTAAACTTAGTTACAAATAGCTCAATTCAATTTGTTTGAAGAATGCATCTTTTATCTTTTTTCGTATTCTTCCAATATCCCGAGATATACTTACTAAAGAATTTTTTAAATATTAATATTCAATACAAATATGATTGGAATTACATTAAAATGTATATAATGAAAAATACTGTGTTTATTTATGTTTTGTTGTTAATAAATATGCCAACAAGATTAGTTCAGATTAAGAATGTTTGTCTAATCGATAAGTTTGCAGAGTTGGGTAACAAAATACGACGATGTTTCTTAAGTTGCCTGCCTAAGTATGGGGGAAAACTCACAGAGTTTCAAAATTACCGACTACACTGATACACGTAACAACGTTTATTGAGTTGGTTCATTCCATCCCAAAAGTTGTTTTGTTTGCGCCTCAAAAAACGATGCTTCCAACTCACCATTTAAGAAAAACTTTCAGTCATTGAGATGTCTCTTCACATATTTGAACCAAAAAAAAACTTGCAGGGAACTAACTCAGGGCTTTAAAATGGTTGTTACAGCTCCTGTTATATATACAGCTTTCAATAATGGTTTTAACTGCGCAAGTCCTGTGGATCTTGCAGTTGTGCAACAGCAAAGTTTTGTTTTTCTTTGAAATCGGAAGTTTTTCTCTAATGGCCTTCTTCAAAAACGGTCGCCATCAACTTTGCCCAAGGTGGCTGAGTTCTCGCCTTCTTTGTACGTGGACAGATTTCATGAGCCCATTGTATCGTCTCTTAATTCGTGGGAGAATTCCAATAGAACACCTAAGTCTCAACACCTGTAACCCTTCTAGAAGAACAACTACCATGGTTTCCTAAAGCGTTTAAATGTCATGGAGAAATTTCTTTCCTCGCTAGTTTCTGCTCTGATATAAGAAGGTTAGTAACCTAAAAACTTTTTTCATCACTAAATCTTCGAGCATAAGTTTAAAACTGCAATTTCAGATACTCTACCTTATATGGTAAGCATTCGTTCATCGATCTACCAGTAGCAAATTCTCAAGAAGCGTCGGAGTTTCTTCAATTCCTGTCTTAACTGGTCTTCCGGATTTTGGGTCATTCTGAATTGAGTCTTGAGACCCATCGAATCTTTTTAGACTAAAATTTTACTTGAAGATACGACGGGCCGTCATTGCTGTGCACTTGGGGCACTCTTTCATGATGATTGATTTTCCTCTTTAGTGAGAAACTTCAACACGGCACCATGCTCCAAATTACTTATTATACGGAAGTGAAAAAATCGTAAAAACTGCCAAACAGCGACAGTAACTTGTAGTAACTAACGGAAGTATTGGTAGTTTTTTTTTCCAATTTTGGATATTACTTCAATGACGTAGTCCAGTACGCTACTCGAACAGAGCTGCGGGTAGATGTTATTCTTTCATAAAAGTGCCGTAAATATCGTAAATTATAGAATAGTTTACGAATTTTTATTCGTTGATCAGCTTTAGCAAAATAAAACTTAATTATTTTTCAGCCGGACACATTTTTTTTGTATAGACTGTTGTAATTAATTATTTTTCGGTATTTTAACCTACTTTACAAAACATTTAATCAATATAAAAGAGGTTTTTAACCAATCTTTTATAGCCATTGCGTCACCAATTCACCATATTTTATTGTGTCTATGGTCGCAAGAGTGGTACCAAGATTTTAAATGTGGAACACCTGATGCTAGAGTAGTAAGTACTTAATGGACGCACCATTTGCAAGATAATTTATTGTACTTAACAAATAGACATTACAACATACATAAATAAAGGAAATACTTTCATTTCTTTTAAACAATAATTTCTGCGTCATTCTACTTTTACTATTTACTAAATTATCTGTTTTAAAGAACCTGTTCGAATATTTCATTCTAATGACAAAATTACAAAATTTCCGGCCCAAGTTATTTTATGCCGTCTGAAGAGATTCAAGTGTTCTCAACATGATTTATAGAAACCAGTTGAATTTTCAACTAACGTATGAGAAGCTGATGCCATTAAGACCTGTAGGAATTTTGTGGGGGTTTTTAAGAAGGTAATTTTACCTGAAAAATGACCGGTAAAATTTGACACAAAATTACCTGTAAAATTACTCAGAAAATCCAAATGCATTTACACTTTCTTCTTGAATTGCATATTGATCCCCTCATCAGAGCCGTGTAGTTTTGAAAGTTCAATTTTGACTTAAGTGGTTAGTTTTGGGGAGTGAAATTGGAAGTAAAAAAAAATTTACCAGGCCATAGGGTGGAGTGTCAAATGAATGCCTGTAAAAACACAAGTTCAAAAATATATAATGTGATATTTGCGTACCCTCTTCTTTGTATTATTTTTTAAAAATCGCAAAAAATCGCTGGGGGAAGCCCTTATCTCGAAAAGTACTGATCATGAAATTTTGAAAAAATTCTGGAATATTCTCCACAGGGTGTAGATTGATCGAAAATTATCACGGGTGCATTACCTTTAATAATTTACCTGGTATAAAAAAATATATATATATCAAGGTCATCAGTTTTCAGTAACGAAAATTTTTATTTTAGAAGCAATCAACGTACGGAACACTAATTGCAAAAGTTCAACTTGCAATTGACCGGCTTTTTATTTTTGATTAGTATTCTTTTTGAAATTTATAATTTGCTACCAGTTACTTTTAATACAGGTAAGGATCAGGGAAACATTTTGATATTGTTTTCCCTCGTATTTTTAAATGTAAAGAAGGTGAATTTAATAGTCACTTTTCATCTTTTAAGTTATTATTACCATGGAGACACTTGACATTAGAAGACAATATGAATATGTAGTAATGACTAACAAAATTTATTTTAATTTATTTACAATTTATTAAAAACTAAAAGTTATCTCTTTTGACTTAGAATTTGAAATGTAATACAGATGACTAGACTTATAAGAGCATGGAAAAATAAAAAGTCTTTAAGATCTAGGGTGATTCAAAATATTCACAACAAACCAAATTTTAGGACAACATAAAAAGAAAAGAGCACCAATCTTTCAAATTATACCACTTTTAAGTAAATTTACATACAAAAGGTGGATAACATCGAAGCATGCACATACTTTCATTTCATTATGGTAACGCACTGACATAAATATTATAATTATACCTCAATTACCACGAAAAAAACAATGGATTTAAGGAGAATTAGTAAAAGTACCGGCAATACCGGTTATTTATTATTTCTTGTCAGCTTTTTGGCAATTTACTGGAACAATTTTTATTTTCTCGATAATTTAGAACCATAGATTAGGTGACTGAAACCATAATTAATGTAGTAATTTTAAGATTACAATCACAGAGGCCTCAAAATATACTATATTTAGAGTAAAATATCAAGAAATTAATATGCATACATACATTTTATGCAATGCTGAATTTACATGGTGAGTTTTAGGAAATTTGGGTTCAAACATCTTTTTAATATTCATATGTTCTTAATTTATGTTAAACTATAAATGAGACCAGCTTACGTCGGACATAAATATTCTTTTTCATTTAAAATTTTTGCCAAAATCGGCTTTTTGAGAATGATGTAAGTTAGCTAAAGACTTTAAAAGACGACGCAAACGTGAAATGCGTTCAAGTTGTTAGTTTGCAAGATTCCCTACCTCTTAGTATATAAGCGAGCACTAGGAGTTTCAAAACGAATTTTCCGTAGAAATTTATGTCTGCACCCCTACAAGGTAGAGCTAGTGCAAAATTTAAAGCCAATCCATGCTGCTAAGAGTCGCAATTTCGTTAACTAAGTATTTAAAAAAGTTTTTCAAAATGTAATAGAAATTTATTCTTGAATGAGACACATTTTCGCCTTAACGAGAAAGTTAATAAAGAAAATTGCCATTATTGAAGTCCGACAAATTCAAAACTAAAATATCAAAGCATTTACATTGTCCTAACAGGATGTCTTAGGCCGGAATGTTCACACTTGGAATAATCGGTCTTTACTTTTTTGAGGATGACAAAGGCAGCACAACAACTGTTATTTCGGAGCGCTTTTACAAAATTTTGATGATTATAACCAGAGAACCTGGTTTCAGTAGGATCGAGCGACATCACATGCTTCAAACACATCCTTGCCACGTATTCGAATAATTTTCCCGAATAAATTAATTTTCAAAAGAGGTGACCTAGAATATGCATTTTCTTCTGGGGATATGTCAAGGATTAAAATTTATAGTAACAAAACTGTTTTCCATGCACAAGTAAAAGGAAATGTACGCTAAGAAATACTAGGAAGCGATGTTTCAAGCAGTAATCACTAATTTCATATTTTCCTTAGAAGGATATCGGAAACTTAACGGTTTATATTTAGACTAGCCGGGCCCGCGGCTCTGCTCGCGTGGACTTGAGTCAGTACTATGGTCACTGCTTATTCCTTATGTTACCCAACGTAATAAAATATCTCTCATTATTTCCCCTTATCTCCCAATATTTCTCCTTATCTCCCATTATCTCTACATAATTTCCATTACCTAGGCTTATCTCTGTTCATCTCCCATTATTTCTCCTTATCTCCCATTATTTCTCCTTATCTCCCCTTATTTCCCATTATCTAGGCTTATCTCGACTTATCTCGCAATATTTCTCCTTATCTCCCATTATTTCTCCTTATCTCCCATTATCCCACTATAACTCCCATTATCTAGACTTATCTCTGCTTATTTCCCATTATTTCTCCTTATCTCCCATTATTTATACTTATCTCCCATAACTCACATAATCACCCATTATCGAGGCTTATCTCGACTTATCTCCCATTATTTCTCCTTATTTCCCATTATCTCACCTTATCTCCCATTATCTAGGCTTATATCGAATTATATAGAACATATGTATAAATTTATAAAAACACGTAAATCGGATAAGTGGTTGTCGAGTGATAAGCGCACTAACGGACAGACAGACAGACAGAGAGACGTTGCATTTTATATATATTATATTTTTTGCTACATGATATTGTTCCATATTTAATGCTTTAGGCAGTTTATTGCAAGAGAACGCGCTAGCGGCAAACTTTTCTCCGACTTGATTCACTATTATCGTCGCTGCTTATTCCTTATGTCACCTAACGCAATAAAATATATCCTATAACCTGGCCATAGAACATACGTATGTTTAAAAAAAAGCACGTAAATCGGATAAGTGGTTCTCCAGTGATAAGCGCACAAACGGACAAACAGACAGAGAGACGTTGCATTTTATATATATTATAGATATCTTTTGCTACATGATATTGTTTCATATTTAGTGGTTTAGGCAGTGTATTGCAAGAGAACGCGCTAGCGGCAAACTTTTTTCCGATTTGATTCACTATTAACGTCACTGCTTATTACTCATGTTACCTAACATAATAAAATATAGTCTATACCCTGGCCAGAGAACATATGTATATTTAAAAAAAAAAGCACGTAAATCGGATAAGTGGTTCTCCAGTCATAAGCGCATTAACGGACGAACAGACAGACGGAGAGACGTTGCATTTTATATATATTATAGAAATAGATTATTATTATAATTATTATTATTATATAACCTGGCCAAAGAATAAATGTATGAATTTAAAAAAAGACACATAAATCGGATAAATGGTTCTCGCGTGATAAACGCAGTAATGGACAGACAGACAGACAGAGAAACATTGCATGTTATATATATTATAGATTATAGATATTCTCTGCTACATAATATTGTTCCATATTTAATGGTTTAGGCTGTGCATTGCAAGGGAACGCGCTAGCGACAAACTTTTTTCCGAGTTCATTCACTATTATCGTCACTGCTCATTCCTTATGCTACCTATCGTAATAAAGTATAGCCTATAATCTGGCGGGAGAACATATGTCTGTTCTAAAAAAAAAGTACGAAAATCGGATGAGTGGTTCTCCAGTGATAAGCGCACTAACGAACAGACAGATAGACAGACAGACAGAGAGACAGAGATACGTTGCGTTTTATATATATTATAAATGTAATAAAATGTATATCTATAACCTGGTCAGAGAACACATGTATGAATTTAAAAAATCACGTAAATCGGATAAGTGGTTCTCGAGAGATAAGCGCACTAATGGACAGTCAGACAGACAGAGAAACGTTGCATTTTATATATTTATAGATATAGATTATTATTATTATTATTATTATATAACCTGGCGAAAGAATATATGTATGAATTTTAAAAAAAGACACGTAAATCGGATAAGTGGTTCTCGCGTGATAAACGCACTAATGGACAGACAGACAGACAGAGAGACATTGCATTTTATATATATTGTAGATTATAGATTATAGATATTCTCTGCTACATAATATTGTTCCATAATTAATGGTTTAGGCTGTGTATTGCAAAGGAACGCGCTAGCGGCAAACTTTTTTCCGACTTCACTCACTATTTTACGTCACTGCTCATTCTGTATGCTACCTATCGAAATAAAATATAGCCTATAACCTGGCCAGAGAATATATGTATGTTTTAAAACAAAAGTAAGTAAATCGGATAAGTGGTTCTCCAGTGATAAGCGCACTAACGGACAGACAGACAGACAGACAGACAGACAGACAGACAGACAGACAGACAGACAGACAGACAGACAGACAGACAGAGAGACGTTGCATTTTATATATATTATAGATGATATTTTTTTTAACTAATGAGTTTGGAGGGCTTGTACTAAGATATACGAGGGTCGCCTTTTAAGTTTTTGCAAACGACTGCTAGATGGCGCCATTGAGATGTGACATTACCAACGTTGTAAAATATTTGTTATTGCTAAAACAGTGGTAGCTCAGAAATTGGCCGAGTAGTTTGTTTAGAGTGAGCGTTTTAAAAAAAAAAACAGTTTTGTGAACAAATGGAAATTTCACGTAAAATTTTTCGTTGGCTAATTCTTTATGATTTTATTAAAGGCCTAACTCAACAACAATGCCTTGAATTGCTTCGTTTAACTTTTGGTAACGAATTACGATCAGCAAAGATGGAAACTCAAAAACAGGCTCGTGTCAGTTGTTGTAAGGAAATGCTCGAGGACATGAAAATCCCTATATAACATCATAACAGGAGACGAAATTTTTTTTTTATGGGTCTAGCACACGTGCTGCAGGAAAGTCCCTAAAGCGCTCCGGGAGCGGCACGTGTTCTTGAATCGCTGTAAATTGTACTCGGTGGGAAACACAGCGCTGGGCAAATTATTCCAAAGGGATGACGTTCTCCATATAAAAGACTGCTTGAAAAGCGTTGTACGCGGAAAAACAAGCTGAACCTCATACGGATGTGAAGCACCAGCGCGACGTGTATTTCTAACATGCACCGCTTTGAGAAGAATTAAGCGGGCTACATCCTTCGAATACTTCCCATGAAAATACTTGTAGAACAGACTCAAGTCGCCAACCGTTCTTCGATGTTCCAGTGAATCAAGGGCGCCGGTCAGTTCTGGGTCTCCAATCAGACGAACAGCTCTTCTCTGAACAGAATCCAACAAATGCAGTGTATGTTTGGGAGCGGAGCCCCAAACATGGGAGCAGTATTCCATAATTGGTCGAATTTGAGCTTTGTAAAGAATTAACAGTTGTTGTGGAGTGTAAAGCTTTCTGGTTCGAAATAGTATTCCTAACTTTTGAGAAACTCTCCTTGTTATGTCTGCAACATGTTCATGCCAGGACATATTTGCTCCCAAATTAACGCCCAACAAATTGAGCGACGATGTTAGGGGAATGGAGTGCATCGACATAACTATGTCAGGTTCAGCAACGTTAACTTTCTTAGAAAAAACTGCCGCGTGAGTTTTTGTAGCGTTAAATTCCACTTGGTTACTGTCACTCCAAGATAGAATTTCTTCCAGGTCTTTGTTAAGTTGAACCACCTCCTGCTGTCTGCGGATATTCGTCTGAGCAGCTAATGTCCGAGCATTCAAAGTGAATGAAGAGACAAGCGTACTGCATCTGCTGTAGATTGGATTCCCGGTCTTTTCCAGCAGATCGTTAATGTAAATTAGAAAAAGAACAGGAGACAATATGGAGTCTTGGGGCACACCGGCGTTGATAGTGAAGGTGTTAGAAAGAAATCCGTCGTCACTCGTAAAGAACGCTCTCTGAGGAAACATGAGAGCCACAAACGTAACTTTTCAGAGATACCACAAGAGCGTAGCTTAGCTAACAGTCCATCGTGCCAAACACGGTCGAATGCCTTGGATATGTCAAGAGCAACCGCTCGAGATTCTCCAAAGTGTTCAATATATCAACTTGGATATATTCTTACGAGCAGGAAACTAAACAACAATCAACTGTTTGGGTGTTCCAAGATTTACGGAATCCAACAAAAGTGGTTCATTCGCGAAGCATTTCCAAGAAACTGGTCGCTTGTTTCTTTGGTTGGAGGACATGTTGCAACCATTGCTTTAGAGCATCGAAGAACAGTTAATGCTGAATAGTATATAACATTCGTTTGCCAGAAGTCATGGATGAAATTAGGAAAAACAACCGAAAATGTCGCATCATTCTTCATCAGGATAATGCCTGTTCTCACTCAGCACGTCAAACAATTGATTATTGACGGAGAGAAAGATCGAATTAGTGTCTCATTGCCCATATTCGCCTAATTTATCGTCTAACGACTCCTTTCTGTTTTCGAATGTCAAAAAAATGGGTGGACAGCGATTTTCATTACCTTAAGAAGCTGTTGAATCCTTCCAAAACCATGTCCTTGAGGTACTAACTTCATAGTGAAAAAAATGTTTCGATAATTAGTTCGAACATATGCAAAAGTGTATAAATCTTAAAAGCAAATATTCTGAGAAACAATAAAATGATTTGTACCACAATTTTTTTTCTTTAATTTTTTTTGTAAAAACTTAAAAGGTAGCCGTCGTAAAATCAAGTTTCTCTTTTCATTTATCAGCTTGTTGTTTACAATAAATATTAAGTTTTTTATGGAACACCTTGTACATGCCAATATGGGTACTGTTACAACTTCAACCCATATAATTTAGTTATCTCGTCTTATATAACGTTTTAAATTGGCAAGGACGTATCAGAACCTTATAGTGGGCAGTAATTGTGTTGTACCTTATAACAGGTCATTTGTCAGAACAACTCTAACGATTTATAAGGCATGTCGGCGATTTGTAGACAGGTTTCATTTATAGTCGAGGATGTTTAGAAGGACCGAGTCAACAAAGCCTATTTATTAAATTATAATTAGAGCGGTATTTGCCGATAATGTTACCTATAGGATTATGGTAAATTACCAATAAAATTGGGGTCGAAGCTGCCAATAAAATTACATACGTGATTTCACATTCTATGAGGGTGGTTTTACTTATCTCTGCTACTGAATAAAATTTAGGGTGTTTTTAAATACCATGTGTACAAGTATGAAATGCGGATTTCAGACAACAGATGGTGCACCAATGCAGTTTGTGCTATATAGATTTGACACTGCGCCATTTTGTTGTATCATCAACAAGTGTCAGACGTGTACGAGTGATAAATTGGAAAAGTGTGTGCATAGTGTTGTATTCAATATGTCGAAATTTATACCGACCAAAGAGCATTCGCGGACAGCATTAATTTTTTGTTTTCATTTGAAGAAAACTGCTGTTGAATCATACCGATTACTTCGAGAAGTTTATGGTGAACATGCTCCATCGCAAAATACGTGTGAATGTTGGTTTCGGAGTTTCAAAAGTGGTGACGTCGATGTTGCAGACTAGGAACGTGGAAAACCGCCAAAAAAATACGAAGATGTGGAATTGCAAGCATTGTTGGACGAAGATGACTCGCAAACACAAAAACAACTCGCCGAGCAATTGGGCGTTAGTCAATAAGCTGTTTCCAATCGGCTACGAGAGATGGGAAAGAATCAGAAGACCGGTAGATGGGTACCACATGAGTTGAACGACAGGCAAATGGAAAAGCGCAAAAACACGTGTGACATTTTGCTCGCTCGGTACAAAAGGAAGTCGTTTTTGCATCGTATAGTTACAGGGGTTGAAAAGTGGATTTATTTTGAGAATCTCAAGCGCAAAAAAATCATGGGTAGACCAAGGCGCACCATCCACATCGACCGCAAGACCGAATCGCTTTGGCAGAAAGACGATGCTCTGTGTTTGGTGGGACCGGTGGGGCGTGGTCTATTATGAGCTGTTAAAACCTGGGGAAACGGTTAATACTAAACGTTACCAACAAGAATTGACTGATTTGAATCGTTCGCTGCTTGAAAAAAGGCCAGTATACCGAAAGAGGCAACACAATGTCATTTTTCTTCGTGACAATGCTCCATCATATACGGCAAAACCAGTTCGCGACATGTTGGAAGCACTCAGCTGGGAAGTTCTACCCCATGCGGCTTACTCACCAGACTTGGCTCCTTCCGATTACCACTTGTTTGCATCGATGGGTCACGCACTTGCTGAGCAGCGCTTTGGTTCGTACGAAGATGTGAAAAAAAATAGCTCGATGAATGGTTCGCAGCAAAAGGGGAAGATTTTTACTGGCGTGGTATTCACAAATTGCCCGAAAGATGGGAAAAATGTATAACAAGCGATGGAACATACTTTGAATAAAGCACTTTTTATCATTCTTCCGAATTTAACATGTTTTTTTTAGAAAAAAAATCCGCATTTTATACTTGTACACCTGGTATTACTATTGTTAAAATTTATTTTATAGAATTGTATACTTTGTCTCCAGTTACCTATAATACAGGATGGCTTTAAAAGTACATACTAAGAAAGAAATTTAAAATTGATTCTTGACCTTTTCGATATCATTATAGTGAGACATGAAATACACATAACTATGCAGGAATGAAATTTCTTCTTCCTCTAACTATGCCTCATCCTTTAGGGGCATTGGCTGTTAGCCAATAGCTGACCGAACTTAGTCCGAATCAATCAGTTTTGTGTGCATAGTATAGTATTGTAGTATATAGTATTTGTTGTGTGGCATTATGTGTCCTAGATATATTCTTGTTTTCAGTGTTAGTAGGATTTCTCTATCCATGCCCATTCTGTTCGGGACTTCTTCAGTTGTGATATGCTGCGTCCATGGGATTTTAAGGATTTGCCTGTATATCCACATTTCGAAAGCATTCGGTTTATTTATAATTTTGTCATGCACTATCCATGCCTCCGCTCCATACTTCAAAACAACGAAAAACATAGCACCAGACCATTCGGATTTTAAGTTTTAGATTCAGATGACTGGCAAAAATACTGCTCTAACTTTCTCTATTCTACATAGCACTTCTCCTTTGTAATCCAAAGTGTCATACACAGTAGTCGCGAAATAATTAAAATTTTGCACTGTTCGACATTTATAATTAGTGATCCCTGCAAATTCAACGGAATTGTTCCGAATGTTCTTTAACTTTTGTTACTCACTGTTGCAAGTTTGTTGCATTGTTTGGCAACAATGGCAGTATCAGCGGCGTATTGTATACTATTTATAGGTTTTGTCTCAGTATAGATATTAAATAAAGTGAGAGAGAGAATACCGCCATGGCATACTCCGCGACATATCTCGATTTCCTCTGAAGAGTACTCCCCTATTTTTTTTATTGTCGCCTTTTGCGCTCAATATAGGTTTATATTGATCCTAATCTCTTTTTCATCTATATTTGTCGCTTTTAGTGTCTGTATGAGTTTCCATGTTTGACATTGTTGAAAGCTTTGGAGAAGTTAATAAAACAGATATGTGTCTCTTGGCTCATATCTCTGTGTCTTTGGACGAGAACTTACAGGGAAAATATAACCTCTCTTCTTCTAGGTCCCTCTTGAAAGCCAAACTCAGTTTCCGAGATGTTTTCTTTACATTTATTTTAGATTTGTAGGGGAATGATCTTTAGAAACATCCTTGTTAAGAATATATGATTTATGAGGCTGATTAAGCGATAGCCATCACATCTTTTTAATGAAGTCTTTTTTAGAGTGGCCAGAAAGGTACCTACTAGCCCTTTTTTAGTTATTTAACCAGACGCATAAATGTTATTAAGTAATTTTTGCAGAAGATCTGCAAATTTTTCGTTGTTCTCCATAAATTTAAGTATTGGGACTTTATCTGGGTCAGCCGCTTTTCCGCTCTTCAGAGTTTTTAAAGCATACAGTATTTCGCTTTGTTATTGGTGGTTCTGTAATTGCTTCTGGCATTCTAATTTAGGGACGATATCACTAAAGAGATCGGTTATATACCTGCTCAATCCCTACACTTCGTTGTCCAGCAGGACTGTTGTCTTATGTTTATTCTTCTCAACTATTTGTTTTACTTTTTTGTGTACGTTATAGTAATCATATTTTTGTTCTTATTGTTCGATTTCTTTACACTTCTGACTCATCCGCTTCTTTTTTACTTATCTTATCTGAATGAAAATGATTTGATGAAAATAAAGTTCATTCCAAATTACGGAAATATTTAGTATACAAAGATAAAGAGCTTTTGTATGTAACTTTTTTTTTCATAAGTTGAAGAATAAAATAGTTATAAGGGAAACATTAACTAACTGTGTCAAGTCTTAAAATGGTACATAACGTGAAAGTTTGTTGGAAACTTTGATAAAAAATTTGTCCGTAGTAATCGTAATTTGTTTATATTGAAAACTTTGAAAACAGTACTCTCTTAGAAACAGACCTTTTTGTTGGGAGAAGTTTTTAAAGTTCTATTGTATTAAAAGGTTCTTTTTTGAGAAAAATCATCGCCTCTAGGTTATTTACTTTGATTTTAATGTGATGGGAAAAGCCTAAATAATTAGTCCAGCGCAAGACAAGTTTTTCTTGACCGGACCTAGCTGCACAACTTTCATCGCGTAACGTAATTCATCAAATATTTGAAGCAATCTTTCCTACTCTCTCTTTCATGTCTTAAACCACATATATGTTAAGCAATAAATAAGTTTTGTAGATGACAGTACGCTTGTCTTTTCATTCACTTTGAACGCTCGGACATCGGCTGCTCAGGCGAATATCCGCAGACAGCAGGAGGTCGTTCAACTTAAGAAAGACCTGGAAGAAATTCTGTCTTGGGGTGACAGTAACCAAGTGGAATTTAACGCTACAAAAACCCAGGCGGCAGTTAACGTTGCTGAACCCGACATAGTTATGTCGGGGCACTCCATTCCCCTAGCATCGTCGCTCAATTTGGTGGGCGTTAATTTAGGAGCAAATATGTCCTGGCATGAACATGTTGCAGCTATAGCAAGGAGAGCTTCTCAAAAGTTGGGGAATATTGTTTCGAACCAGAAAGCTTTACACTCCACAACAACTGTTAATTCTTTCCAAACTTAAATTCGACCAACTATGGAATACTGCTCCCATGTTTGGGGCTCCGCTCCCAAACATACACTGCATTTGTTGGATTCTGTTCAGAGAAGAGCTGTTCGTCTGATTGGAGACCCGGAACTGACCGGCGGCCTTGATTCGCTGGAACATCGAAGAACGGTTGCGACTTGAGTCTGTTCTACAAGCATTTTAATGGAAAAGTGTTCGAAGGATGTAGCCCGCTTAATTCCTCCTAAAGCGGTGCATATAATAAATACACGTCGCGCTGGTGCTTCACATCCCTATGAAGTTCAGCTTGTTACTCCGCGTACAACGCTTTTCAAGCAGTCTTTTATATGGAGAACATCATCACTTTGGAATTATTTGCCCAGCGCTGTGTTTCCCACCGAGTACAATTTACAGCGATTCAAGAACAA